>CM057008.1:23889990-24489990 GCA_029891345.1 Dryococelus australis | reverse complement strand
CCGATTAAATATCCCGACAACACTAACGAGATAATTCGTATATTAAACACGATGAGAATAAAACACGCGCTAACGGCGGTTCATCGGTATGCAAACTGGAAACATAAACATGGCTAGCCATTGGCTGGAAACGTTTACTGTTCGTACGTGTCGACATACTCTGTCATAAATGCTAAACATGTTTTTTAAAGTCCAGTCACTTATAGCCAAGCAAATGTAATATTGCTTTAAAAACGTAATTTTAACAATAAATGTTGTAAGTACAATTGATATTTGAAACTACAACTTTTAGTTCCGAGTACTATTTTCTTCCAAAGTCATCATAAAAATAGCCAACTTAACAACACGAATCCCGCAGCAGTTCATCAGCTGATACAATACTGTACGAGCGAGAGCATTTAATTTTTACATAGAGTGTAGGTTGGTCACATTATCTGTCAGATTTTACCCACTATATGAAATGGACAATAAAATATTTTAACACTGCGTGAAATGTATAGGTGCAAGAGTAACCATTTTAAAAGTGTATCATCTTATGAAAAGACTCGTCGGACTGAATATGAAGAGACTAAGTTAAGTTACGATTCGTTACATATTCTTCACGTTATTCGCCACAGATACGAGTCGAATGCACAATGGCAAGATTTCAATGCAATGAGATAGAGTCGTCAATTTAATGCTTAATAAACCGTTGCACCTAATAGGTTGCACTTTAGATATTTTAAAGTGAGCATATTATATACCCACATTGGACGTAATTCTCAAACGTAATCTATTACGTACTGCCAAATTTTTTTAAAAACCTTCTCTCTCCCCAAACAGAGTGAATATCAGGATTCTGACTACACGATTCTAAGCTTCCGACTTGGAATTAACACGAGAAATCATGTTTGGAAATATCATCTGTTCGGCGTTTCGACTCTCGTAAAATAGTGCTGGAGCTTTTTATCACATCTATGCAGCAGCCAATGGAGGAACGACGCCAACTCGAGTACCTATGTATAGTGGTGTGGAGTTTAGGCTGATGCCAAATAAAAACGCGAATTTTGCAGGTTCCTATCTACTTACGAGTAATACCTGGAACATGCATCGCGGAAAAATCAGCGTTTATTCTTTCCTTTCACGTGGTTCACAAAGAGTGAAGGCAACTTATGTCTGCTGCGGCGGCTAGATTGCTGATGTGTGTATGCGTGCGTGCCTGGTAACATGGTCGGCTTACACAAGGCAGTCATTCTGTTGTGCTCTGATAAGTCCAGTAATTGGAGTCTGTTCTTGTGTTTAAGGTAACCGTTAGCTATAGATGAATAAGCCATACATTATTTTGAAACCAATCACCGAGAAACATAAAATACTCCTCCTATAGGCTGTTCACGGTAAAGTGAGCCCTTTTGAGGCCCTAGATACTTTTGTCTTTCAGCCATTTTTTATCCTTTGTCCACCGTATTAAATATATATTGCCATGTAAGAAATAAACATAGTGTAAGTGTTATTTTCACAGAGACAAGTTAAGTCCGGGATGAACACCACCTACTGTTTTATTTTGCCCATTACGTGTACACACATGTTTCACCGACATACCACATACGACTAGCTACAGAATAACTGTGTACCCACCACTGCGCTCGAAGACGCTGACAAGAAGCATCGTGTTGCAGCGCTTCCTCTGTGCACTCTATACTCGGTGCCTCGTATGTATGCTGCGTACCCTCGGTGCAACGTACATTACCTCACAATCACCCTCATCTTTGAAGAGTGGAGCACCGCAGCGACACTCACAAACACATGAAACTTAAGACGGATACAGAAAAAATACAAGAGAAACAAAGCAGATACAGACCCATTACTTATCAGATGAGCTTGGCTCGCTTGTACCAGGCCATACAACCTTAACGTCAGAGGTTGGTGCTCTCTTTCTTAAAATCTGGTGTACTGTCTTTCATGGGTGTGACAAGGTAGCACTTCGTAACTACAAGTATCACACCAACACTAATACAAATACACAATACACAAGGTTAACTATGCTAATAACAGGAATGGAACTAATATCTGGCTTATCTACGAGGTGCACGATTTGATTATGTAGTACACTGTACTCATGTTTCTGTAGGTACACAGCAATTTCTGACAACATGGGTTTATCTAAAGTTATATTAGTCGGCAATCAACCAAATATTTGCTCAGAATTGAAATTCAACTGAAATTCAGGAATGTGCAAACAGGATAACTCGCATTCAGATACATTACATCAGTTACTGTAGCAAGAGCTTTAAAACGATTCGAAGTCAGATCACAATGAGAGGCATTTTCAAACATGCCTTTACCAGGGATTATTTTATTATTATTACAGGAGGCAAGGTAAGTTTTGTACTTCGACACACAAAAGTAACATCTGTGGTAATCATTACTGAAAACAACGAGGTATGGTGTGCTCTCTTAAAAAATGACTGTCAGTTTGACAATATTTGAGGAACACAAATGGCTCACATTTTTTTCCAAGAAACAATGAGGTTTCACATGACGGTTCACTCCTATCATGCAACATAAACTCTGTTTTGCATACTGTTACACCATGTGATTGGCAATTTTTCATGCCATTACTGTCTAGAAAACTATAATAACTTCTGTCAAAATTAGACAACAAAAAGTCATGTGTTATAAATTCCCCATGTTGCATTAATTTGGAACAAACACTGGGCGAGTGTATAACTCATTCACAAAAGTCGAAATGAGTACCTCAATTACAAGCCTTAATAAATTATTGTGAACTACTGCTAGAGCTGTCGACAAACCATAATACACATACAGATTTTTAGCTTTAACTGGTACTATCATGTGATTTGGTAAGCTGATAGTATCGCTTATAATCTTCAAAATGTTTAAAAACATAATGGGTTTGATGAGCACACTACTGAGCTTATGATTAACACTGTTTTCAATTGCCTGATGGAGATTACTATATTCAAAACGAGCATTTGTAAGAGCTTCACTATCCCTCAGCAAAATTCCTTGCAGTTCTATCCGTAAGATACTTAGAAAAACATGTTACATTAGTTGGTCTAAATATTGACTAAATTTTTATACCAGGATTCATAATGGCTAAATGAATCAGTAGCAATCTTACGAACTAACTTAGTATTAGCTACAATTATATTTTCTAAATTTCTCAGCAAGGTCGCATTGTTTACTACATCTAAAGCAATAGTCTTTGACTTTGAATCAACATTTTCAAGACACTGATTTAGGACTTCTAAATCTCCAGAAGTTGCAGTACCAGACATTGCTTTAATGACTTTACCACCTATATCAAATAGCACTTGTTTACATCTAACATTAAATTCATGGTCAGGCAATGGTTAAGTAAAGCTCTCTACTTCCATTTTAAAATCTTTGCATGCACTACTCAATTGTGCTAATGCAAAATCAAAATTACTATCATAAGTACTATTATCTTCATGAAGATAAGATTAATTTTTATGTGCATTGTTCACTAAATCTAACATATTTCCTGGCAGTGACAATTTTCAGACAAAGCAGACATATTAAAATTAACTACAACTATGTACTCACTGTCGGACAGAATAACATCACTTCGATGCTCAAACACAATACCTACATTCGATGGCTTCACTCTTATTTCTGCAACTAGACCACAAAAAAATATTTTACGCAACACAAAACACAAACACGTTGAATTTTCACTGATGACGATGGCGCAGGTTGTAGGGAATGGGTGATCTCACCAGTGTCGATGGGGAATTGGGAGGGGAAACTTTTGCTGCTTTTCTATAGGCGCGTGCTGAGGCAGGATCTGGAGTCGTCATAGTTGGAGGTCCTAGCTTCTTCTTGGCTGGAGGCGAGGCTGGAGGCATCTTACGAGGTCTCCTGCGGGGACGATCTGATCATCAGTTGCAGATGCAGGCAGTTTAGCTGGATCTGTGTATGGCTTCACTGTATCCACGTGGACGATAACTGAGCGGAAGGGCAGCTAAAGCTTAAATGTGATTGGAGAACACACTTCGATGACTGGATACTGTCCTTTCCAGCCTTGCTGGAACTTCTTAACTTGATTCTTCTTCATTGCTCAGGTACACAAGATCACCAACCTTATATTGCCTGTTGACTGCCTTCTTATTGGACTGTGCTGCTTGCTGCAAGAATGCGACATGGTTGCATTGCTTTGCCGATTTCCACACATCCTGCAGTTTTCTTGCTAACTCGACAACATGGCTGTTGCCAACTGCAGGAGGTACAGTCAGGTGTTCATAAGGGGTGGACATCTTCATGCCATTCACTTCTTCATAGGGATTCAGTTGGGTAATGGTATGAACTTTGCAATTGTATGATGCACAAATGCAGGGTGAATACACATTCCAATCATCATGCCGGCTACTTACATAGTGGCTGATCTTCTTGGCAATCGTCCTCTGTAAGCACTCGGTTCTCCAGTTTCCTTGTGTATGTCCTGGGGTTGTTCTAAATTTTTTACTCGCAACAGCTGACACAACTGTCTCATGAGCTCTGACACAAAATTTGTTCCTTGATCTGTGATAATTTGAATCTGGCACACCAAATATCCAGTCAAACACAAAAGTTCGAGCTACAGTTTCAGCTGTATCTTTAGGGATAGGTTTCATAACCAGATATCTGGAAAAGTCATCAATAATTGTAAACCTGTATTTGTTACCACTTGCAGTTTTCGGCATAGGCCGTACAATGTCTAGACCTCAATCTCTGAAAAGGTCGCTCTGTTTCTGGCAGCTCAACAAGAGTAGCTCGAGATTTCCCTTGGGTAGTTCGGCGGTTACAAGACCAATTTTGCACATAGTGGTCTACTGACTGTTTACGATTTTTCCACCAATATCTCTCAGCAACCTTACGATTTTTAGTTTTTTTACCTCGTTGACCAGCATACACAGAATCATGACATTCCTTTAAAATTCCATTCTGCTAAGACCTATAGACGACCAATCTTAAGCCCAAACGAGTTTCCCTTAACAAAGATCATTTTGTTCAACAAACTTCAACTGCTGTCGGAAAAGCTGACACTCTTCGTCCTTTTGTTGCTCAGCACTCATATTTTCCTCTGTACTAGCTTCTATGAAATGTAGTCATCTACTCTGCAGTCTGCATTCCCGTACTTTCTGCCTGGGCGATGCTGAATGTTGTAAACATACTCACTCAGCTGTAAGGACCAATGCATTAGTCTACCACTAGGATCCTTCAGACCCAGCATCTACTTCTGTGCAGCATGATCTGTCACTATTGTAAATCCATTCCCAACCAAATAACAGCGAAAATGTTTTACTCTCCACACAACTGCTAAGAGCTCTTTTTCAGTTAATGAATAGTTATTTTCAGCTTTGTTCAACTGTGTTGAGGTATAAGCAACTGGATGCTCTTCACCATTCACAACTTGAGACAAGACACTACCAATAACGTACTGACTTGCATCAGTAGTTAATACGAAAGGCTTGCTGAAATCTGGATAAGCAAGAACTGGAGATGTTAGTGCTTTTTTCAAGGCAATAAAAAACTGTTCACACTTATCTGTCCAAAAATTTTATGCCCTTTTAAAGTATACTGGTGAGTGAACGTGCAATTGTAGTATAACAATTTATGAAATGGCAGTAATAATTGCATGAGCCAAGAAAACTTTGTAATTCCTTCACATTTGTGAGACTCGGGTAAAGATGAAATGTTTCAATCAATTTTGTGTCTGTACTTACTCTTGAAGAACCAATGTCATACCCAAGATAGCGAACTTCACAAATGGCAAAATGTAATTTCTCTAAGGATAAGGACAAATTAGCCTTTTCCAACCTGTCAAAAACTGATCTAAGACGTTCGACATGCGGTTTCATGTCGTTACTGAATATTATATCATCAATGTAAACCATGAATTGAGTAGGAGTCAAGTCTCTTAATACACTGACCATGAGCTTCTGAAAAGTGGCAGGACCATTAATTAGATCATAAGGAAGACGAACATACTTGTACACACCTGTAGTAATGATGAACGAAGTTTTAGCTTGATCATCAGGATGAACTCCTATCTTATGATACACACTGGTAAGATCAAATACTGAGAAAATTTTGCACTGACCCAAAATATCTATAGAATCTACTATTTTAGGCAATGGATAGATGTCAGAAGTAGTAACTGCATTTAAAGGGCGGTAGTCCACACAAAAACGATATTTGATATCTCCAGTTTCAGATTTCTTTCTAAGAATTACAACAGGAAAAAGCCCATGTAGGGTCACTTAGCTCTCGTGGTACAATGAATCCTGACTGAAACTGTTCTTCTACCATGTCTTGTACTAGCATTTTCTGATGAAAGGGAACACAATACGTTTTCATACATATATAGACTTATGATCTCCTGTATATATCCTGCGTTGAACCAAAGGTGTGACAGGCAAATTTTTCCTCTCTCTAAAAATATGGATACTCTTGCAACAGTGACTCCAGTAACTGCTTATCTTCTCCTGGCAAATGACTTAAGTTACCTGTTAGATCTAGCCTAGAATCATTTGTAACAACTCCACCACACAACTTCATGTCTTGCAAGTTTCCTGCCTCATTTATGTTTTCACTAACGACAGACTCGTCTACATCTCAAGGACAGATAAGGATATCTCCTTTCTCCAGCAACTCCATCACTGCTATCTGGGTACGCCGAGGAATTTCTACCTGAACTCGACTCATCTTCACAATGTTCACAGGCGCTTCTACTTTTCCTTCATGAGGAAAAACTGTAGTGAAACTTCCAGCAACATAACAGTTCTGATTTTTCAACTCATCACATTCGCGAGCAGGTTCTACTAGTATAGTGGAGTTATTTTCCACATGAACACTTGGAAGAGAAACCATAATACGGACTATTTTACCTGTACCTGGCGGCATTTTCTCGGTAACTACTAAATGTACTGGGGACTGAGTAATATTAACTGGAGAGGCTGGGTCACGTGATCCCATGCGGCAGTCCTTTACTCGTGATGTCGGCCCATCAGTACACTGGCCTAGGGAGTACAATTTATTTCCCATTTACAGGCTCTGCTTTGCTACATTTACTAGAGCTTGGCATTGTTTCAGAAAATCTAGCCCGATTATTCCATCGTAACGAGTGCAGTCGATCTGAACGACCGGTACACACTTTTCATAGTCAGTGTTACCTAACTGCATGCTTACAACAATTTCTCCCAAATTCTTTAACTTGTTGCCCGAAAGACCAGAAACAACAAATTTTGGCTCTTGGAGACACTGCAAATCTAAGTCTCCAACAAAATGTTGTCACATGAGTGATACTTGAGCGCCAGTATCTATTAACAACTTGAGTGGTCTACCTCTGTAAGTTGCACTTACTGTCAAATAATTTAAGTCATAGCCAGACACTGTCGCAGGTATGCACTTAACATGGGACTGTGACTCGTGGCTAGTCCAGTCCCGGAGCTCTTTAACTTAGCATTCTTGTCAACAGGAGCATATCATAACTTGCTCTGTTTACCCTTTTCTGGACAGTCTTGTACTAGATGCCCGATCTGGCCACAAACAAAACATGTTTTTGCCTCTTGCCGCAGTCCCTTATCTTGTGACCTATCTTGTGACAAAAGAAACATTTGTCTCCATTGCACTCAACTGCGAGCACTGACTTACCAGATGACTTAACTGAGCTGACTTGCTATTTACCATGACGCTTGGCAACTTCGTTTATATTTATTTCAGATCCTAGGGCCTTTTTTAAAAGTTTGTGGGCGCGAAATACGTGTAAACTTGCCTACTTCACACTCCAACCCATTCAAGAAAGTATCAAGAGCCAGTTGGTCAGCCTAATGCTTGATAGCCTCATTTCGCTCATTGTTGGAACCTAATTCATATGTGTTAGCATTAATATTGCGTATCTTATCCGCAAATTCCTCCACAGACCCATTGTCCAAAATTTTAAGGTGACTCAGCTGTTCCCGATAAAAACGAGTGGTGTGTTTCCTGCTAAACGTTCTAACAGGTGCTTTTTAAGCTCCTCGTAACTTTCGGGCTCTTGACAAGCACTGTCAGCAAGAACAAAATCTAATGCTTCACCTGCGAGTCTGAGCTTTACAAAGGTTAGTTGCTCATTTTCTGAGGAGCTACAAACATTAGCAGCCTCTTCGATCTTAATAAAAAATACCCTATCTTCTTCTAGCTTGCCACTAAATACTGGGATGGTGGGTAGCAATGTGAGATTTCAAATATGCATTGGTGCAGTACCCGAAAAATCTGACCTGTCCCCATTTAAATTTACTGGCATACTCTCTACTTGTCTATTGAGGTCTGAATTTTCATCCTCTAACCCTTCCAATCTAGATGCTAGGGGATTTAACGCTTCTTGTAGGTCGAGCTCTGTACCTTCTACAGTCGCTTTAGAAGCCATCGTGACAAGTGCCGTACAAAGAAATAAAGCGCCGTTGAACATCTCACCTTAACTTCAGCGATGCGGTGCGACAGACTGCAGGGCAACTCCAGGTGAACATGAGGATAGCGGGTGTACTACTCCCAGTGGTGCGTCGGCGCGATAACTCCGTTACACGGCAGCGGCGCTCGGCTTACGACAGATGCGCGGTACAGAACAGCGTGCGGAGGCGTTAGCTGCTCTTGTCGCTGCGCGGATGCTTCCAGCACACCGTCAATACGGACACACGGCAGAAGTCCAGAAGGTCGCGAACACGGACACGCGCAATGTTCATGAGTACTACTCGCCCTCTTTGGCAGTCCCCGCACGTCGATGCACGCAGTTCACGCACCAATCCCGTGCCACAGTCATTCCGCGCGACGCACATCAACGCTAACGTCGAAATACCGTCAGATACCCGTCGCGATAGATCGCGGCGCGAAACACTCGCGCAATAACTTGCCGTAATTACCGACAAACAGGCGGCATCCTACGTCTGACACCAGAAAAGCTTGTAAGGGTTCTTTTCACAGAGGCAAGTATAGTCTTGGATGAACACCACCTACTGTATCATTTTGCCCATTACGTGTACACATACGTTACACAGACATATCACACACGATTAGTCTGTCCGGCTCCATCCCTACAGAACAACTGTGTACCCACCGCTGCGCTGCGCTGCGAAGACGCTGACAAGACGCATTGTGTTGCAGCGTTTCCTCCACGGCGTACACTCTATACTAGGTGCCTCGTATGCTGGGTATCCTCCGTGCAATGTACATTACCTTACAATAGTGTGTATATTCCACTGCACTCGGAAGTTAACGTGTAAGACTAAAATAAAGTATATTTATTGGCTATTGTTCGGAATGAGAGAGCTTATAAAACTGCTCCCTTTACAGTGAATAGCCTTTAACCAGCAGATAAATTGGTATCAGATCTTGACCGGATCGAACCCGTAAATTGTGAAATTTTCCGTTAAATGGAAAGAAGTTCTTAGCTATGCGCTGCCAGGGAAAGGTCAAAATTGTATTGATATCAACAATGTTATGTATATCTATAACCATAATAATTTGGGTGATTCTCTGTATTGTTGGAAACTGTAATGCAATCCCTTAGAGGAATTGATTTTGCTGCAAGCATCACAAACCTCCATATAAGCGTAATTTAAGCTCAAAAATTTTAATGTAGCTATCTGTGCCTAATTACTTATTGATTCTTATCGTCCCGTGAAAAGAAGAGGCGAAGTTTTCAGAAGGTTCGTGTGCTCGTTTTGCCACCAGCACATGTCGGTGAACATTCTTGGTCGTTATGCCTAGAAACAGATACGCCACATCTTGCCGTTAGGCCTATTAAAGAAGTGGGGGAAAGATTAAAAAGAAACTTAAAGAAACTAAGCAAAACGTAATTAGGCAACGGCTGTAGGTCTACTTGTAAAATTAAAACGCTTTTACCTCATTACACATTTAGAAATATATTACTTAATTTAACCACCATAATAAAAACAGTACCAAAATAAAAATTAATAATTTACCTTATTTGCATGGCATTTGGTATTTTAAGTAAATAATCGCTTAACGACACGAAACGTTACAAATTTGAGAAGCTTTCCAACTTTTTATATGAATAAAATTACTATCATAAATAAACCAAGTACACGTTGGGACTCATTATCAGACTTCACATATGCCTGAAGCTTGGTGAGGATCCTAGGGTGCTATAAAGGGGCTTAAGTTCCTCCCTTGGATCTTGATTTTACACTGGATGAATAGCGATTATTCTTGAAACCATGTTCAGTGTTACAATTAGAGTATTAATAAATAACATTAACATAGCGAAAATCAATTTTGAAGAAAATAAATCTTATTCCGATTTTCTGTCCATTAAGCGCTGACATTTAGGCATATGGGTAGTACTAAAACGTAATGCTTACCAACTAATAAGTGGTTTGGACGTAATTCACAGTAAGTACCAGCCGAAATTGGTCTCTAAATCCGCGACTGCTGACGCCCGGTGTCAGCCTAATTTTAATTCCCTTTTCACTATGTTTTCTAATGTAATCTACCAAGCATAAATCAGACCTAAAATCATTTTAGCGTGAGAATTTCGACTGAGTTGGTTATGGTCACCTCCTGCATAGATATTTCTTCTTCCGAGTGATATAAATTCTAACAAAAATTGACACGCCATTAAGGGTGCTGTTCACCTTAAAAAAAATCTTTTTTTTTTTATATTTGTACGTTGTCTTGAGAGATTTGTATAGCCTTTAACAACGAGGTCTTGAGAGCAGAATTTGCGATTCAGCTTCTAGCCATCCCTGATGAATAGAGTCCTGAACAATTCACAAGTTCAATGACCTGCAAGATAGACTATACATTATTATGTACACGTATACCAATGTCAACTGCACATTGGTTGCCTGCTGTCACAGTGGAAGGCGACGATTGGGCCAGCGGTCTCCAGGAGGTGTCAAACATTTTGTGGACCACGGTCACAAAGATAGATCTGGATACTTGCCGTCATCTTGCGTACAGTGAAGCTCGAGTAGAAATAGTAATAGTAGAAGCTTGACCCTAAACAATCAGGTTTCTCCCATAAGAATACATGCACAGCAAGTGTCATACGTGTAAAAATTATCGCAATTTCGTGTTTTATATTTATTAAATTGTAATAATGTTTGCGTGACAAGTAAAAGAAGATTAAATTTGTGTAATGCAATGATTTTTGGGGTATAGTATTCCGATATAACGTAAACTATCGTGTTTATTCCGAATGAATACATACAGGCTAGCAAGTGACAAACTAGTTGTTATAGTAGTTAGCGGAATTTCGTGTTTTTTATTTTTAAAACTGTGATGTGTTCTTTATATGTGACATTGGGACAAGAATATATTTCCATAACACAAGAAATGTGTTGTAATATTGCGAGTTAACGTAAATAAAAGGGGCCTTTTAAAGATAACATAAAACCCATTAAATTACCTATAGTCTTCCTTTTCACATGACAAGATTTCATAGCAACTATAGTTAATATTTGGTTTTTGTCCAAATAATGTACTTGGAATAGGGTCAAAATTTCTTACCCAATTATTAGTGTGACTAAAATAAGATAAAAACATAGAAAATAGCATATTTGAGAAGTATATAAATTGCTCAGTCATTTCCCCACATTTCATTTTTGAATTAAGCTTTAATTATTTCCAAAAATTCTACGTAGTGAGGATAGTTGCAAAGTTCAGAGAAATTATGAAGTAAAACTTTTAAAAATATCGTGGAATCCTTTATTTTAAAAATGCCAAAACTACAATTTATTGCCATCCACACTAAACGGTTCCTCTTCTGATAAAGTGTGTTTACACTGAAGTAAATATATTCTATTTTCAAATACTCATACCTACAAAGCTGTATTACACAAAGAAGAATGAGTAGGTACTGTTAGAGAAAAAATGTTCACCTTATTTCAGTGTTCAATAACAAAGTAACATGTTTGTTTAACCTAACTTGATGTGTGTTCTAATTTACTTGCCTGGCTGTGTGACCCTGAAAAGTGCATCACGGCTGTGACGTTGAATTGTCGCCGCCTGAATTAGCAGTAAGGGAATGAATGCACCTTTAATATCTCATTCGAATAGGGTCAAGAGCTATGTCCTCTACACATGCCCTACACTGTAAGTTTAATTGTTCATAACAATTATGCAACGTATTCCTGTCCTTAGCAGAACACTTGTTCGTACAACAAAAAAACCAAGACAACATAAGAAAATGTGTTGAGTTCATTGATCCTTCAATAGCTTATGCATTGGAACTTAAAAATCTCGAAATAAAGATGGGTGTTTGAAATTATATCCACTTCGTCAAAAAAGGGATCAAGGGTAAGTGATAGTGTGGTGTGTGTGTGTGTATGTGTGTGTGGTGTGAGAGAGAGAGAGAGAGAGAGAGTGAGGTGAATTAGAACACAGCTCTTAGAGTAGTGGGGGAACAAATGTTCCAACTTACGTTCTGTAGATTTATGCCAAAATAAAAACTGATCTAAATTAAAATTTTTGTGACATGACATTTACATAACTGGCAACTTGCAGTAAACTTTTAAAATGCAAATATAATTCCATGTTAGCACTTTTCCTAACATAAAATACCACACGATATGATATAGCAGTAAAAACTATTATGCATTTAACAAGAAAATGGAACAGCAGCACACAGGCTACTGCAATTTGAAACACAACTAAAAAATGCGAAAACAATGGCAGATTTGACTGAATTGATGTTTTTTGTCTTTAAATACAACAATCCGAAAGAGGCAAGAAAAAAACAAACGCCAAAGTGCCATAATGACTGCTTTTTTGTTGGGGAAAAAATGTAAAGAATGATTTTGATTTTTAACGTGTTACGTGTCACAAAAGTGTTTTCAGTTTTTAACAGTTGCATTGGTCTACATCTTGTCAGTAGGGCAGCTATAGGTTGTTCACGATAAAATGAGCACTTTTGAGAGCCCTGCTAAAGCTCTACTTGTGTGCACGTTACGTATTCTTACGCGTTGCGTATAATTGGCATTGTCACGTGCATCACTTTTATTTTTGCGTTGGTCAACTGAAATTGTGAAACTGTTAGAAAAGTAAATATTTAACAAATCTGCTCGTTTTTACACTCCAATGTTTTAAAAATCAGAAAGCGAAATTAATAATTTACTATATCACAAATAGTTAACTTGACACTTTTTATTCGACGTGAAGATATGGACCTACTTTCCATCTATCGTTACCAACTTTACTGGGCGTATGTCCCTCAGTGCGTCCGTTATAATATATGCAGAATGGGGCAGTGACTTTTTTCTGTCGTTGATTTCAAAAGTGCTCACTTTATCTTGAACAGTCTTTACACTAAAACTGTTTTTTTTTTATTTACATAGCTATTTGTATAAATGGTACATATTTGATCCCATGTTTACTCGTGTTTGTGATGTATGATGACCTACTTACACGCGTCTCCAAGGAAATACTGCACATCATAGGATGCAAGCCGATTGCTGCCTAAGTCAAATACATTGATTGTTAATGTGAATGGCTCTCCTGCGTGTCCTTGTTTGGCAGTCGACGTCCTGCTACATGGCAGTATTTCATGGGCCACAGTTGACTGCTGTACCCACAGTACCCGAGGCAGCTGAGTTGGGCAGTTGGTTTCCAACAGCCCAACGAAAGTCTATGATCTCATCCTTGCCAAGGTGAGACGCATCCAGTGACATGTTGTTGACGCTGCTTTTCAACAGGCGGCACGTTGCTGTTTACAGCAACGCCTCGAGGCACTGCGTTCTCTCAGCACCGGCCGTGAGTTACGTTGATTCACACCACAACTAGCGAGTTCTTCATGAACAAAATGGTTTTCAGAAATGAAAATACTCAAAATAATACTTGAAACTTAGGGTGAAAAGGAATTTTTTTTTGTGTTTTTATTTGCCAACCTTAAATAATAATGGAATAAAAAAAATTTTCAGAAACCATATAAAAATTACTGAAGCTACAGAAAAAAAAAATTATTAATTCTAAAACTCAAGATACTGAACAGAAAAATTCTTAACATAGGCTTATATTTGGCCTTCCTAAGACAAAATTTCATTCACTGTGGTAGAGAGATTTGGGCAGCCCTTAACATTGTGGTATTGAAAGTCAATGAGAATGGAGCAGTGCGAGAATGCAAGGGCAGGGGAAATAATAAGAAATCCCAGAGAAAACCTGTTGGTCAGGACAGTTCCCACGTGCAGAAAATCTGGAGCGACCCCGCCGGGAATCGAGCCTGGGTCACCTTAGGGGGAGGCAAGTAGTCTGACCACTACACCACGGTGGCCCCAGTTCATGCATTGATCCACCACAGTTGTCACTTTCCAATTTTTAGTTCTCCTTATACACTAGGCCTCGTATCCTGCTAGTGATGGATAGGATGTTATTTTACATACATTAAAGTAAATATCCGCATGTTGTGTACATGTATATTACATCTGTACAGGTATTTTTTGCTTAACAAAAGTATTTTTGGTGTACAGGTTTCATTTTTATTTGAGAAAGTAATACGACTCCTTAGGAACACCATTTATTTATTCACTGCAATATCCACTTCAATTTGGCACTGTTCTACAATGCAAATCCTGAGATGTATAAACATACCTCCATATAAACAAAACGCAACTTTCACATGTCGTGATTGGCCAGGCAAATGTTTGTTCCAAGGCGTAAATAGTTTTGATTATGTAAACATGGACAAAAATTAGATATACATGGAATATTTCAAATATTTTGTATAGGTATATGTTTGTTTTGTAACATTTCTGACTAATGCTATATTCCAGAGCCCCTGCTCATCATAGGATCGCTGAAGAGATTTAATAGTAAATTAATTAATTAATTAAATTTAGCAACACTTACATTTTGTGTATGCAGTTACAAAATTTCCTAGGATTACACAGTTCCCTTCTCTGAAAATTGTTAGCTGTTTTGACTGCAAGTAATTACCATACATATTGTTACATATCTGTTCGTGTTTGACAATGTTAGTGATTTTCCCTGAGTGTGGACTAGCGAGCAACAATTAGCTGAAAAACGGTTTTCAGTGCAAAGATAATCAGTTAATGTGTTGATATTTGGGAATATAGAATGGGGGCTACAAGTTCAAGAACTTCACTTGTTGTGTATCAGCAATGCATTTATGAATTTGGTGGTGCAATCCTGGACAGTTATTTTTGAATATTTGTTATATTATACGTTTTTTTTTTCTCATGTAAGGTGAAGTGTGACTCGTATGAGAACTCTAGAATTGGCCAACGACAGAGAATATTTTCGTCAGCTGTCTGTTAGAAACCTGTAATAGTGTGCAGTGTAAATGTGCACATTTATTCTATTGAACCATAAGTTACTAATTAACTGTATGGAGAATCTCTTGGTTTGCTTCATCATTGTGCATTGGTAGGTTTTGTACATGTCCCATTCTTTGCATACCCGTGAAATATTATGTTACATTCTATACTAATGTACATACATATATATGTAGCTCTAGTGAAGAGGGCATACATATGAAGCATGTAATGGGCACTCCCCCGCCCCTGCGCATTCTCTTTTCTGTACTCTGCAAGTTAATTGGTGCAGATTTGAATGTCGTCAGTTTTCTGGACCTTTACTTTGATAACCAGGTTTTTCTGATGTTATGTTTACATTGTTACGCCACAATTTCCCTGCGATCTCTATTTATACATTAAAATTTTTACTAAAATGTTTCACAGGAATGAGACTAAGACAAATTTGTAATGTTACCTGTTACAAACTTACTTTGGCCATAACTGCTCTGCTGTTATCTTTAAATACCATTTTACGTAATATTTTCTGGTACAAAGTGTTTTTCGCATACTGATTGTCCCGATATCAACTCGAATTTATTTTGCGGTATCGCGGATTGCCAAAAACACACTTATCTTGAAGCAGTAAAATTATATCAGGAAAACTAGGCCTATATCTTGCTAATGAATTTAATAACAATTTTGTGAATATTACTACTATTCTAAATATGGAAAATAATAATAATAATGCAGCCAAATAAAATAGTTAGGCATCACACCGCAGAAGTATTAGAACCTCAATACCTTAACACAGTGTATCATCGCTTGAGCAACGCATCATCATATGGTATATTATTTTGGGGATCTGCAATTATTCTAACAAAATATTTGTGGCTAGAAAACGGGTAATTAGAATAATCTCTAAAGTAAATACGCATAATTCAATATACATGCCTCTATTAAAAAAATTAAAATTATCATTCACATCAATTTACATTATTGACCTCCTTGATTTATTCACTCAAGCTAAAACGAATATGTTAAAAATGATTGATTTCCATTACTATTTCACAAGGAATAGAAATAAGTAAGTATAGAGTATATTATTGCCGGACAAATTTGTACAAGAGAAGTATTGAGTTGAAAGGAATACATATATACTACTAGTCTCGATAACCTCAATACACTCGAATAACTTTAAGAAATATATTAAATATTTTCTGCCGAGTAAGGTCTTCTATTGAGCAGTCGTTAACCACAACTAAAACACATTTTGTCATGTTTGGACGTGATGGCAATCCAGTAGTATATATTTGTACTGTACACATATGTTTTTTTACTTTATACTAAAAAATATTTTTATACAATATTTATTTACGTGTACTTAATTGTTAAGCGACTAGTCACGATGTACGATATTACTGGACAAAATAAACCTGGACATTTCAAACCATAACCTTCATTAAAATATAAACAAAAACAGCAAACTTGGTGGGAGAAAATATGCGATGGAGAGGTTTTTACGAACCCGGTGTACTGCGCAAGCAAAACGTTATCGTAAACGAAACCAACTTCAAACGCACCTAATTATATCGCAATTCTTTATCCCGAACGGATATGTGGAAATAAAAAGGCGTTATTTAATATTATTAAAAAATCTCCGAAACTCCCATGTACCGCAGTGTTAAAAGGTGGCAGGCCTGCACTAGCGCTGTTCGGTCGCAAGCCGCCACGCGTTTATCTAAGCATCGGCTTCACATCAAGACAAAAGGAGAGCAGTTGCCAGACCTATCATCATGTCCGTGGTGTGGACCAATGGCTAAAGTTACATAAACACACGTGTTTGGAATTCTAGCTTGTCCTAAACTGAGTACGCGAACTCTTCACGCCTCTTGTTATGAAAACTCTTTCCTCACATGGGGAAAAAAAAAAAAAAAATGTAATCCCGCATAATTTTTTGCAACATGAAATGTGATACATTTTTTTGAGTCTTTGGACTTAACGATAATATAACTGAAAAATTACAGAAAAATTAACGAAAGTGACTGAAAGGTCAGGTTTTAAATCTTTAGAAAATTTTTAAATAACCACATATTATTAGAAATCAAAATTATCTTTATTTTCGGAAATTTGTCAGAATTGAGAAAATATTTCGTGCTGCGCTTTTTAAATTTTTTGAAAAGTATTTTGCGGTATTTTATTTCCATGTGAGTTATCTCGTTTCTGTTACTGAGTTAGTATATTTTATTATTTGCACGTCCCAGAACACTGAGATAGTAAAGTTAGCATTTCATTATGTAAAAAATATGAATATGAAGTCTGATTTTCTTATACGGGGAAATCGTTTTTGTATGTGATTTCATAAAAATATGAGATGCATTATTTTTTGTAATCAGTTAACTTAGCCTAATTAAAACGATTTTATAAAAGTACATAATAATAATATTTAGGAGCATCTAACATTCGTGAAAATAATACCACGCAGGGTAGATTGCATTGCCCTCATGATATTTCGGTGGCTTCACTTCATTTATTGGTCTTATGTCTGTGTGAAAAGACGTCTAATTTCTTTACCATGCAATCAGAATTAGGTTACTACAGTACTCAACGTACATGATGCGTAAAAAATAAATGAGGTAATCACGTAGGTTTATTAGAAATAGCAAAATTGTAAATATGACTAATAAAGACATTTTTCGTGGAAACCCGGTTTCCCTAATTATTAGAGTCCTGGAAAATGCGCGAGTTCAGTTACCTATAGACAAGGCTTCACGGTCTTATATAAACTCATGCAGATATGAAGCGTTTATTGGTTACTTGTAGTGGCAGTACAAGGCTGTGATTGGGCCTACAATCTATTGCTTGTTTGTTATTGGCTCATCCACCTCCAGGAGGTGTCAAACAACGCGTCGACCAATTGCAAAAGTAACATGAACGTACAAGTTTGTGAATTCCAACTTGTCTCAAACTGAATCCGCGAATTTTTATATCTCTACTAATTATTATAAGCAGGGTCACTTGTGTTTCGCGAAAATATTCCTCGACTAGTTGTAGGCCTACTACATAACACGAACACGTTAGTTAAAATAACTATTTCGTGTTTGGATACTTTCAGCTCTTAAGCGTCTCAGATGTCTGTCAGCGAATCACGAACGTTCACTGTCGGGGTAGTTTGATTCTGATTGGTCCAATCGAGTAGCAAATAATGACGTGAATACGTCTTTAAATTAAATTTGCGACCATAAAGGGAAGCTATCCAGAAAATCCGCTGTTAACAAAATCGGGGGATACAGTTCGGCATTGCAGCTCCGAATCTATCGTCTACATTAAAAACCCAATTACGCCACTCGATTGCCAAAGGATGAAAGAATATGTTACGTTGAGTGATAACTGCGAAGCAACGGTTTGACCGTTTGGGGGGGGGGGGGGAATTTTGAGCTAGTTTTGCCGCGTCTCATAAATTCCGCGTTGTATAACTTTTCACTAGGAGAAGCTACGACGCTCGTTTAAATTTCAATCGATAGCTCTCGTTGAAATCGATCGACTGCGTGTGTAAAATATTCGTGTGGTGTGGCTATGGTGAAATCGTATGAGTTTAATGTAAAAAAATTAAGAAAACTTAACACAATGTCGGCCTATACTCGTCAAAAACCCACGTGTAAATACAGAAATCGTATACGGTTGGAAATAGCATCTCAAAAAGCAATTAAGTGATACCCATAAATCCTATGAGATCGAGTGAAGTGGTGCTGGTGGAGCGGTTAATGAACATAAAATCGTCCGAGCACGTCGACGTAGACGTATTCACGCAAAACAAACGGCCGGTCACCGACACAGCCACACGCCATTTTTTCGCGCACAGGCAGACACATGGCTAATAGCCGAAGGATATTTGCACGTGTGTACGTGCAAAGTTGAAGCCTAGCCTAGGCGTAAATCTTCTCGCGGAAAACAGGTGAACCTAACTACAGGCTGTTCACGGTAAAATAAGCACTTTTGAAAGCCCTGCTTAAGATCTACTTGTATGCATGTTGCGTATTCTTCCGCCTTATCCGAAATTAACATTGCTTTGCGCCTCATCATTTTATTCATGCATCCGTCAGGGGAAACTGTGAAATTACTGGAAATGAAAATATTTTGCAAGTCTGGTAATTTTTAAACTTCGCTGCATAAAAAAAAAAAAAAAAAAAAACAGAAAGGGAAAGAAATAATTTAAGTCAACACAAATGGTTATCTAGCACTTTTCATTCGACGTTAAGATATGGAACTACTTTCAATCCATCGTTGCCAACTTTACTGGGCATGTGTCACTCAGCAGGCCCGTTAAAATATATGCAGGTAGGAGCAGTGAATTTTTTGTAAAGAAGTGCTCACTTTATCGTGAACAGTCTTTACAAGACTGTGAGAATAAATACTTACAAGTTATTGGTCGGCAGATTGTTCTTCGTCCGTTCCGAAGTCATGTCCCCGCACTTTCTCTCACTCTCGCTCAAACTCTCGCCGCACAATGTTGTGAACTGCTCCACTCCGTCTCCGAAACTCCGACTGTACCGCAGTGTTGCAAAGTCTTGTGGGAGGAATGATCGTTATCGTGGCAAAATTTATCGTTTCCTGAAGAAAACTATGGTACATTGTATACTATCACGCGAGTTCGATTTTAAAACCACACAAACGTTCACAAAAACTTTGTATAATGTACGTCTGCAAGCGAGAGTTGGCAGAAAAAAATTATAAAATTACACCATCAAATCATGTTCGAAATACAGGCCTATCACAGTTAGTTTTTATTTCCAAAACCTCTTCGTAATACAATACGTTTGCGACAGCCGATTCGAGGATGAAATTAATACCTACTTCCTTAGCAGAGAGATTGAAAAATGTAAATATTCAGAAGGGGAGGGGTGGTAATATGAAGCAGTAATGATTAAACTAGGGTAAGAGGGGCCAACTGCCAAATAGGAAATATAATATGTTTTGCTTCTACTATCAAAGCCAGCTGCTTTGGCGGTATGAAAAAGTATCCCAAAGACTGGCAATAACAGATGCACATATAGCGTTTTGCCTCGGAAGAAATTTACGTTACGTTCGCAATGAAATTATGGTACATTTGGCTCTTATCGGCAAGGGGTTGTCGTTTATGGTACGAGGGCAAGAATATGGTACCGAACGATGATTATGGTACGGGGTGGCAAAATGTGCACGCCAAGTGCTCGGAGTCCGAGTGTTTCGGCCGACATCGCGTCAATCTATAGTCGTTACCGGTCCGCGAAGCCCTCCTCTGATTGGCCGTGGAGCGCAACCCACAGTTGATCTCGGAGCTTCATCCGCGTTGCGGCGGTACAGCGTGTAATTCCTGACCCACACATGCTCCCGATCACGCCTTGCAGAGAGCGCACACTGTAAAAAAATTTCTGGTAAACTTCCGAAACTGTAATGGAAGTTTTTAACCTATCCAGTGTATGGAAATATAGACTATTCATGATAAAACGAGCAGTTTTGGAAGCCCCGCTTAAGATCTACTTTCATGCACGTTGTGTATTCTTCCGCCTTATGCAAGATTAACGTTGTCACGCGTCTATTCACTATATTCATACGACGGTCAAGTGAAAATGTGTAATTATTACAAAAGTAAATATTTTACAAATCTGCTTATTTTACACTTTGGTGTATTAAAATAAACAGAAAGCGAAAAAAATAAATTATGTTAACATAAATGATTACCTAACATCTTTTATTCTACATTAAGATACGGAACTACTTACCCATCCATTGTTATCAAGTTATCTGGGCGCATGTCACTCAGGGGGCCCGTTAACATATATGCAGGTGGCAGCAGTGGCTTTTTCCTAAGGTTGATTTTGGATGTGCTCACTTTATCGTAAACAGCCTATCGTACTATGTAACAGGCTGACAACATGAGAATGTTTAGCATCCCTACTATACAAAGTTGGAACTTCCCTACACATTTGACTCTTTCTTGAGCAACTATAGGAATGTTACCATATATGTATGGGAAAATAATTTACCATTCGCGCTTTGTCACTTCACGTATACACTGATATGGTAAATTTTCAAATAAATTATTAGATTGTAGAACTAGAACAGCCAATCAGAGAGACTGTCGCCGTTTTCCATACGAACCCGTGCAGAAATGTTGAACTCACGCCGAAATTTCCTCTCGCGGAAAGAGCAGACTTCGGTTATGGATCACCCCTAACTCTCCGCATGTGGGAATCGTGCCGGGCAATGCCGCAGGTCGACGGGTTTCCTTGGGGATCTTCCGTTTCCCCCGTCCTTTCATTCCGGCGCTGCACCATACCAGAACCACCTTCATCGGCTCTCAAGGCCACGATGAAGAGCCGTTCAAAACTCTTCACTCTCTCTTCAACCCTCTCCCTCAAATCTTCTCAAAACCCTGAAAGTCGATGTTGTGGCCGGGGGGTTGTGTTTTGCAACTTCTTTCGGCTTGGAAGAGATATTTTTCAACCTATTTTCTTGGAATTTGGAGGAGGGTTGCCTTTCTATGCCCCGCCCTCCCCCAATGGGAAGACAGGCCCTTCGGACCTACACACCCTTAAATCTTAAGTCTTGATTCGTAAGTCTTAAGTTTGCAACTGCAACACGTGCCGGTGTTCCCAGACTACCTGCTTCGCCGGCGGTGACTTAGCCCGCTGATTCCACGGGCCCGTTTTCTGGGTGAACTTATAATGGCGAACGTGAACACGAAAAAGTTAATGCTATTCAACACTTGTGCCAGGCCCCCGTGGCGCAGTTGGCTGGTGCGCCGCCGGTCTTCTTTGTGGGAGTTACTGGGCTCGAATCCTACGTAAGACATGGGTGTTAGTTTGAGTTAGGTTATAAGTTAGATTGTAAACAGTCCCCTGATATGTCTTCAGGAGTATCACCAAGGGACCGTAAATAAGCCCTTACCAATTCGAATGCCAAATAAAAACTTGTATTAAATAAAGCTTCTTTGAAAATGAACCCATGGATATCACCAAACCGTATGGCATTTTAGGAAGTACGACAGGATAGACGACTCTCGACCGTGGCCAGTTTGTCATCCATGGCTAATTTCGGAATGTCGGTATAAAATACATCCAACGAAACACCGTGCGATCTTGCTCACTGTTCTACATTCTCGGTGCACGCATCAGCGGCCAGTAATCACCGTGTAGCCTGCTGAATGCATTCTGACAACTCACAAGCGAGCAGCAAGGGACCATTACTAAAGGCCTGAAAAATTAGCGGATTCATTTTGGGACAAGCTAGAATTCTAAAACATACGTGTTCATAAAACTTCATCCATTGGTCCACGCTGTGTTTGGCACCTTTTCTTCGAAAAAAAAAAGAACACATTTCGAAAACAATGCAGCTCATTTATTTCCCTTGTAAGCTGGCATCTTAATTTCTGAAATGTTTCTAACCTCCATAATAATTACGTGTTATATTTTTAAAGTTCCTCCACTATGCCTGTCAGCGTACCCAAAGGAACGGATTACAGGATATACTTATTTAAAAGAACACATTTAAACCACTTGGGAATCCATTGCTTCTTCGGAATCTGAACAATTAATGTCGCTCCCAGAAGGTATCATGGGTGTCTCCCGTCAAGACACAATATTCATGACATTGCGATGGATGTGACCCGGATACTGAGTCTTCAGTACTGACAGAAAGCAAATTGATGAGCGACAAATGTCTTGCCCGACTGAAAGAGCTAAGGATTTTTAGATGTATTAATATTGGATGTTAGAAACAAAGACCTAATAGCCCTGAAATAATTGCAAAGGTACAACTTGCTAAGGGCCGATTGGTACAAATATCAGGAAAGTTCCCAGCATCTTACACACTCAATTACAATAAGCAAGCTTTTTATTCAACTGCAACAATATTATCCAACCGTATTATATTTGAACAATAAATAGTTTTTAACTACAAGAAGAGTAGTTCCTGAATTAATACGTTTCTTCGTACAAATTATAGCAATCCTCTCATTTGTCTTATTTCCTTAATTTCTTTGCTTCCATATGAATAGGATAAGATATTTTGAAAAATAATCTCATTTCTCTTCTGTAGGAAGTAAAACATATGCCATTACTTTTGCTGTCCTGGACTGCTATCTTACAATTGGAGGTTCTATGTTAGAGTTACAGTGATCAATAGTGGTACATACTGAGTGATAATATGAACTATTGTGACGGGAAACACGAAGTAAAAATCCCCTAGTTACCTTTCGACACTTATAACACGTTGTTCATACTAAAGTTCATTAACAAACTCAGTATTTCCGCGGGGACCTTTCTATGCAGTACTTTTTGTCATCATTTTTGTGTTAGTACATAAAATCTATCGCCCTTTCAACTGCATGTTACAATGGAATGTCTGTTGGGTGGTGGGGGAAAGGGAAACACGAATGTAATATAGTTTATCGGGTAACAAGACTAACCGAAGTCCGCCGGCCACGAAATAGTGGACAGCGATCTTCTTGAGCCATGTGTGGATTTCACACATTTACAGTTTATAGCTACCACACTACATGAGAGTTATGCTTTACATCTCGGCCATCGAGAACTCTGGCGACCTGACAAATTTCAAAGTGATGATGTCTCGCATACATTCAAGTGCGTTAGGTTGAAAATATCAGCAACAGTATTTTATGTAATTTTCTGTTCAGTGACTTATCTCGATATTAGTCTTTTTGGTGGTAAACTGAGAAGATTAATTTGATGATATGGTCCAGACACTTGCCGATATCGTAGTTGGAAAGCCATTTACGAGAGACATCCCCACGTTCGGCGTCAAACTCAAGAAATACTTAATAGGGATGAGACACTGTACTGCAGTGACAAACACTCGACAAAACACTCGGGAACGCCAAAAAGAATCCTACATTTCAGATTCCACACGAGACTGTTTCAGGTGGTGATCTGAAAGTATTCTATCAAATGAAGCGAACTCTCGAACGAGGAAATGTTTTAAGTGGCAGTGAACTGACTATGACAATTAATAGGGACGGGCAGGTTCTAGATTTGATTGGATTAATTGGGATCAATTGATGGAATATAGATTTGATTGGAAGGGTAAATCCTTGATCCGATTTTAACCCAATCAAAAATTGAAAGGGTGAAATTTAATTGAAGGGTTATTCAATTAAAGGGTCAATTTCTAAGAGTGGCCTAAGTGTCATATTTATTTAATTTCTTTCTTTATTTATTTTCTTTCTTTTTGGGCGGGGGAGGGGGTTATCAATGTTGACTGTGTAATGTCCTTGAACCGACTGACCTGAGTGCCACCGGAATGACACGGTTGTCGAGAACCGGGAGCCATAGCTCCCATAACTCACTACGAGTTTGTAAAAATAATTGCCACCAGACACTTGGACTAATCATAGGGCCTGACCACAGTGGTGGGCTGCAATGTCTTATACAGGTGTAGAGTTGAGTGCAAGAGTGTGCTAAAGCAAACTTTTTTTCTAATTTTTCTAATTTTGAGGTGTTTGGAGGATGTTGGTGGTAGATAGTCGATCTTATCGAATATATTTAACAATTATTTCTACTTTCCATTTTTTATGTTGGTCTATCTCTGACGCCAGTAACGCGTCGATGCGCGATTAAGTCCAGTCGCTTCAGCAGATTTCAGCGATCGGGATGCTACTAACAAATTAGTCGATCACAGTACATTCTAAATCTGAATCAGTGTGAATTTCGCTGGTTCAATCAGTCAAACGTATCTGAATGATACAACAGTCACTTCAGTTAATTTAACTGATGAACGAGTGAAAAAAAATGCCATATTTCCATCACTAATTGATTCAGTGACATTTCCCATTGATTCTTCAGTCATTTTTTCCACTGTTTTCTCAGTGGCTTAATTTTTTGGCTGACGGGCAAGTGAAACATCTGAGCAACTTTCTCCGTCTCTGATTATATTCTACTGATGTATCAGTGAAACTGCGCGTAAAAATGGCGATTGAACATTGTGTAAAAATGGACGTTAAAAAACGTGTATCAAGTGAAGTAACAACGAATAAACGAATAAAAGCAATACAAAATACTTCTTAAAATGTGTTTAGTATTTCAAAACGACATCTTACGATGTAATATGAACACACAGCCTTCAATTACGTTTTTACGTCATTCATTTCGTTTACAGCTCTCTGTTTGAAGGTTTAATCTGCATTTATTGTGGTTAAATGAGTACACTCATATATACAATTCGTTTTAATAATCCTGACTGTACCAATCAAACCAAAAACGAAAAGTATGAGCCAACAACTTTAAAATACACGATTTCGTAGCGAAAATATAAGACATTTATTTTCCTAGCGTAGTATCACCTTGTTGCGCTAGTATCGCTAAAGGGTAGGGTGGCCGACTTGTAGTCGGAGGGGTCCTGGGTTCGAGCCCCGGTGCCTCCGATGCGGCAGACTTTCAGTTCGCTTGTCGCACTGGGAACTTGTCAACATGTTGGTCTCGCTTGAGCAGAACATCGTCAACTACACCAACAACATATGAAATGCAAGGCAACGCTTTTAAAGCTGAATTGTGCAAGAGTTCAATCCCGACCACTCACGATTATTTTTAGACTATGGTAAATAGCACAATATAAATAGTAAACTACCGTAAATATGTCTATTTCACGTAATTATTTGCATACGTTCAATAGAAGCAATATTTAAATCGCCCCTGAGCCGTAACTTATTCAATAAGTGAAATTATTTCCCGTCACTAATTCAGGAATCAGTGGTTTTCTACTGATTCTAAGTGGAGCCATTTTTACTTATTACAGTATTTGAATTTCACTGCAAATCAGTGGTTTCCCAACGATTCAAATTTAGAATAAATCCCTTCTACCGGACTAAGAACGTTGGCACGACCTTTTATGAGGAGTGGAGGGGGGGGGGGGGCACAATGGTATATGATGTCCACTTTTAATTGAACACTTTTAAAATCAACCTTCTATGAAAAATGTCACTGCCCCTAACTGCGTGTATTTTAACGTACTTTCTTGGTTGCATTCACCCAGTGAAGTTGGCAACGATAAAAGGTAAGTAGTTCCACGTTTCAACGTTGAATTAAATTTGTCAGGTAAGAGTTTTCCAGTGAAACGAAATAAGATTTCTGTTTCTATGTTTTTAATACATGCAAATGCGTAAATTAGAAAATCTGCAAAATATTAATTTTTTTAAATAAATGCGCTTTTTCACCTGACCGACTCGACGCATGAATAAATTGATTATACGCATGTCCATGTTGATTTTACATGTAGTGTAATAATATATATGTTGTTCGTACAAATAGATCTTTAGCATGGCTTTTAAAAATGTTAACTTAACAGCGAACATACCATAGTATTTCTCTAGCCACTAATAAAGAGCATTGTTCATACCTATCTATTTCCTGTAGCATTTATATTTATGCATGTAACAATTTTTAATTATTTCCTGTCGAAAGGATTTTTTTTTACGGCGCCTATGCGGTTTTTTCCCTCTCTCTCCTTAGTTACAGGATTTGAGGCTGAAGGCGTCCTTAGGGAGGTTATCCTGGCCCCAAACGCAGACATGGCAGCCCAATCCCTCTCTGTCGCGATTCATGTCTCCTTGCATGATTTCGCTCCTCTTGTGGGTATACGGAACTTAGCCCTGCGAAGTACTTATCTCCCGTCCCTACCTCGGACATACACTTCATATAGGTAAAGTCCCCGCCATCTTGAATCTATCCATATTTCGCCGTAACTATCAGTTAAATTGGTTTGACAGAATTTATCTCACGACAATGTAAAGAAAACAACGTATGAAATATAACTATTATTTTACTTAACAAGTAAACACTGGCCCATTCAAATTAAGGGATAATACGACCTTAAGATGTCCCTGTTGGGCCAATTATTAACAAACAATTTATAATACTTTTAAAATACAACAATATCGTCACTTGAGTTCTGAAAACGTACGCTAATTTTTAACAAGAAAATCTGAACACAAGCTGTTAAATATATTTTATTAAAGAAATTGAAGACAAAAAAGAGACAACTACAACACTGCAGGCAATTATTTTTAGGAGTTTCAAAATACTAGACACATACAATTATATTTAAATATATATACACATGACTCATTATATAGCAAACACAAATGTGTTACATACTAAGAAAAGATAAATAAACAAAATAACAAAGAAACAATTTTCAGAAATTTTGAACAGTAGCTATTAAAATCCACATTTACCAGAGGGAAATATTTTAGCACAATTACATATCAGGTTACAACAAATCAAAAATTAATATAATAAATACTATAGTGTTTATTTATAATTAAGAGGTGTAAAATCATGTTAACTATTTTAAAAAGTAGACAAATTTCTACAACTACGCTACAATTTTAGTTGGCTTAACGTGTATAATACATTGTATTCTATTAACCACAAAAACATTTAGATTTTGTAATGGGCAAAAATATCGGTTGTAGCAACAATCTAGATTCTAAAACTGGCACAGCAATCTGATAGTTTGTAGGTACCATCTAAATATTTTTAACTCATATTGTAATACAACCAGAACTGTTTCTTGCATTCCAGTATGTGGTTGTATTTGAAATTTTACACATTGTAGCTAAAGCAGATCACTGCGTTCCTACTACAAAACATACAGTATCTGCGAGAAAACAACTTCCCAATATTTGTATTGTTCGCACATCAACTAGGATTGTAATCACTTGAAGGAATAGTATGTTGCTGCTACCCACATATCTTATTTGAGAACGGTTCGGTATTAGCAAAGTACCATTAGGAGATACAGACCATTCGATGCAAGGAACGTTCATTGGTGTATCGCTTAAAATATTTATACTACTAAAATTAAATTATTTATAAATAAAGTTTTATGCATTTTACTGAAGTGGCATACAAGATTTAAAATTAACGGTACGATTACAAACTACTTAAAGACAACTATCCTTTAAAGTAGGTGTGGCGTTTTATGTTATCATATCAGCATAATATTCGTCTCAATCTTTTATGTCATGAAAGTAATGTACTTTTAACCATTTTTTCCTTACTTTTGAACGCTATATCTTCGGGTTAGTTACTAAAATGAGACAAGCCTGATTCAAACATTCATTTAACAAAAAGTGTACTTGTATGATTATTAATTTTAATATAAATTCTTGAGCTAAGTATAAGCTTCTCATTTGTGTAAATTTTATCTGACTTAACTAATGCTCAACCATATAAATCAAGCATTAAATGCTGAATATGAACATCAATATTTATTTTTTCCTGCAATTAATATCGAAGTAAACTTTCTTTCTATTGGGATATACTTTCGTAATATAAATCGTATATAAAAGATTTGGAAGTGATCAGACATGGTAAAGCGGTATTTCAAGTAGACACGCATATGGCTGAAATTTACATGAAATGATAATGTAAATAAATCATGTTACCATTATAGACAATACGTAAGAATGTTTCTGCCATCCTTTTACTACCGGAATTTTCTTCATTTCTTTTTACTGTAGGAAATAGTTAAAACAAAAGTTTTCGCTGTCAATTTAGGCATGGAAATTTAAAGAAGTATAAAATCAAAGCAAACCTTAATTTTATTAGTAAACAAATAAATTATGCTGGCATCGCTAAGATCTCAACACAGGTGATTTGTTAACTAAAAGTGTGCAAGCTTATTCCCTTGAACTTTGATGTCATTAAGCATTTTTAATACGTTCTTATGACGCCCTTAATTCTTACGAGCGTCTAGGCAGCCAAGATGCAAAATATTTACAACCGAACAGTTACCTTAACTCTTAATTCAAAATAATATTTTTATCACAATGTATTTGACTCCAGAAACGTTCATTTGTTTGTAAAAATTTAGATGTGATGTACATACCTAACGCGCCGTCGAGTCCTAAACCTTACACGTCGTGACTTGTAATTTATGACAGATTTTACACATAATTCAGCAATGAAAATCCCTATACTTATAACGATACCAAGACATAGGACGTAGAAATAAGTCTGCAGATGTTCCATTTTCATAACCTTCGAATTATCATGTGTCTCTTGTTTTTGAAAACGTTCGTCAAACCCACTAATTACATCATGGGCTATTTTGTAGAAAATTCCATTCTGTTTTATGTACATCAGCAAGTAATCGATTTTATCCTGCAGAAAATAATTAGATCGAAATTCAGTTCCAATGTACATAGAAAAAATACCAGGGTCGAATATATGCAGTAGCGGTGGGTTGTCTTTGAAGTTTTCTGGTTTCGTCATCTCGAACTTCGCACCAATATAAACGTACAGGGCTGCAGAATTTCTGAACGTTCTGACTGTGTTTATACTAGATTCAACATTTCCTACGATTTTCAGTCTATCGATCAAAATGGCTGTTGGTTTGTCAACACCTAAATAATCGATGAGAGAATCAAATCGTATACAACGTTATTTCCAAACGTAGAGGGTAGAATAATATCGAAAGAAGATTTTTCAATTTCATCTAATGAATTAATGTCTTCGTAGTACCTAGGAACCAACAAATATCCAGATAAGGAACCGGTGTAAGAATTATTCAGTACAATGTTGAATACAAACACACAAAAACACCATAATCTGAGAGTCAACGATTGAACCGGATAATTATAACTTCCAAGAACAAATATTCGCAAAATCTCCAAACTGTGATATGCATCTATAAATTCGTCTGTTTTGAAACGGGCGATTAATATCCTGACGGTAATGAAAGCAGGGAAGCTAATAAAATAAATAATCCACAAGATTTTGCTGAAAGGAAATGTGGCATTCATCCACGTTGGCATTATTTCTGCCTTAGGTACTATTAAAACCAACCTTTCTATGTAGAAAGGATAAGATGAACTTTTCACGTTTTGTGCTTTCAGTACGCCAATAAAATTACGTACATCCAATTCTTCCTTGTTGAAAGTGTCAGATGTTACCCATTCCCTATAGTCTTTAATAGAATTGACATCAAATACCATAGAAATATTTAAATGTTTTTCTATGATGTCAGCGAACTTTATTATAAACCCATCTACTTTCTTACTCCCATCAGGTTGAATTTTTTCGTACACAAATGGTGGCATGTGATGAACGGGGCATTTAAGCGGGTATCCCATGACATTCAGAGTTTTTTTATGTAATAAGTTTTTCAACGATATTTTCTCCGTTATATCTAAACATTTCCCACCTCTTAAAAAGGGGTTGAATGTATAAACATGAATTTTGATTCCAAGATTCTTTTCTTCACTGACTGTCACCGAAATAGAGTCCAGTATCTCATAACTTTTCCAGCACCAACGCAGGAAATTAGCGGACTCACGAGAAGAAAATTTGCTAATATTTGTAAATACGAACAAGAATTTAGGTCTTGAATACCACGATGATGACGCTCCATATATCATTGTAATAAAATTCATTAAATTACTGATATCGTCACTTCCCGACATGACAGTAAAGACGATATTTCTGCCAAAGCCGCTAACGATGGATGCCACATTTTTCACGTGATCATGACTAACAGTTAATACAGAGCTGGAGGACGAAGCGTGCATATTTCCCATGAAATATTCAGCACAACGGGGGTCGGTTTCATTGGCGACATAAAGTAGGACATTAGTTTCTTTCAACTGCTTTACATACACATCTAAAGCCTTGGAGCTGAGCTGGTGCATAGCGCTGTCTTGAACCTCGCTGTATTCTAGCGCCATTTTAGCTTCTGAAACTCCACTAGGGAATGAAGAGCCAACCATGTAAATGACTGCACTCAATATCATTAGATGTTCCATGCTGGTCCTGAAATATAAAACAATATCGTGAATTATTTATAAACAAATACATAACATAATGAATTGTTCCAGTTTACCAGATAATACACTACCTAAAAAATGTTTTGCACCACCGGGATATCTGAGTTACTAGATTGTCCATATCCCAAAGGAATGTTTGGGAAGAATGTCACACTTTCTATACACGACAGACTTGACAAATATGTTTTTGTAATGCGCCGACTGTCGTAGCGAACATTCTTCGTGCAGAACGTTATTTTCCTTATGTATAAGTAATTTTAAAACTGTGATTCTCGACGATTATATGCCGTTAAACAGAAGAGAATTTCAAGCCGGTTTATTGTTAAGGAGTCTGCCTGCATTGTTTTCTCCTCTTTTTTTTTGACTGAGATGCGCGAGAGCTATAAGGGTTATGCTGCCATGCGGTACGAGAGCGCCATGGCCGCTACGTGCATGACTCTCAACTGGCGTGCAGTGTTCTCGTGGTGCTGTGTTTACCTATGGACTTTCAGCGGTGACTCTCATAATTACATTGATAAAAAGTCTGTAGCAAAGTTAAATACAGATTTCTAGCGTAGTTTGGCTCCTGTCCGGTTTGTATGTTTTAAGATAAGGTAGTCTGGAAATAGTCTTTATCGACTTTATTCTAGGGCTCCAAAATAATATTCGGTGTATGCCTAGTAACTTTAATGTATTATCTCTTTCTCGTTTGGGGTTTGATGTCTTTTCGTAGGGAAACATACTAGGAGAAAATTTAGTAACTTCGTCAAAAAACCAGGATTTCAAACACTCTGAGATAGTGTTCAATAGCCAGGCAAGCGGGACCATTAAAGACTGTTCATGGTAAGTGAGCGATTTATAATCAACCTTTTTAAAAAAAAATCACTGCCTGATATCGGATATAATTCACATTGACATTTGTGCCTACGCTGCCCGTTAAGTTTGGCAGAGAATACCTTAAATCAGTTCGACATAGTAACGTCTTAATGAAATAATGTGGTGGTTCAAATTTTTCTTTAATTTTTATTTTTATTATTATTATTTTATTCTTATTTTTGAATAATTTTTTCATTTTTAGTTAAAATACTTATGTTTTTTGTTCATGTTTGGTTACTTAAAGCTCATGGTTAATTAGATTTGCATATTATTTTATTATTATTATTATTATTATAAATTTTTGTGCTAGCATACGCGGTTTTACAATAAATATTAATTAATATTTTTGGTTATTAAAATATGTATTAATTTGAGTTAAATTTATTTATTTTTAGTGCGCTTAGCGGCTTATTGATTTAGTTTCTTCGTTTTTTATAAACGCTCTGGAAAATATTTGACATATTTAAATTTCTAAAAACTCAAATATTTAGAACTAGGCGTTGCATTCGCAAAGCGAAATATCCGTGTTAAGCTGGGCTCACAACCATCGGTCTCATCCCTCAATCGCCTGTCCTTCCGGTGATCACCGGCTCTTCAACCAATCACAAAAAAATTTTTTTATCCGCCTTTCCGTGTCAAATATTTTCCATAATTTAACTTTCATCAGACGTTTGGGTGAGCCACCGCCTTCTTACGACATTCCTTAAAATTCGCACTCTGAAATAATATGCAAGGCAGTGGATCTGTATTTATTTGTATTCGGTGGTAAATTCAGGATTTTTTAATGTTAAATAATAAGTATAAAACCTTATTACATGGACAAATAATTTTCCCACAATATTTCTGTCTTGAAAATGTATTTCCAATCAGAATACTTCTCCAACTAAGGAAAGACGGCGATGTTAAGTTGTCACACTGAAATTTAGCCGTACAGAATGATTGACGGATGACGGGATGCTGCGAATCGCTTTAAACTGACGGACGAAAACACAAATGGATGATTGACGGATGTACGACTGACGGTTGCGATGGATGGTTTTGAGTCTTGCTTTACAGGTTCAACTCTCCACCGACACATTCTCCACCACGCTCACTTATCAGTAAACACGATTTTTAACACACACAAAACTACAAAAGTTGATCTTTTTGAAGATCACTGGAAAAGGAGCTTCCATAATAGGTTTTTGAGTGAATTGTCTCGTTTTGTAACGTATTTCCATTGTATCCTCAATTATTTTATGAGTGACAAAATCTAAAACTTTACTTCATATGAACGTGTTTAATATTGTGCATGCACGGAAGTCGAAGTTAACAAAATGTACAAGCTATAAGAGCGGACAGGTTATGGGCCGTCAGTGCAAGAATGGTCCAAGTACCATTTGATAAAAGTGTGATTATGTCGTGTCCCCCTACCCGCCGTCCTTTTGGTGTACCCCCTTCCCCCTCCTTCCCAAAGGAGATATGCTCTGATTGGCAATCCCCCTCCCCCATCCACAACCAAAATAGTTGTGCTGTGATTGGATGTCGTTTGAGGGCGGAGCTACCCCTTCCTGCACATGGGTTGTTGTCGGCTTACCTCTCCTTTCCCCTCCTTCGGTGAAGCGTGTTCTGTGATTTGCCATTTGGTAGGTGGAGAGAAAAATGCGCAGGGTACATTTTGGGAGATTAGATGTTGCTTCTTCGGTGCCTGGCGCACGATGAATTTTGATGGATGATGAGAGGTGGGGAGGTAGAGGTCTTGTCTCTTCGGTGTCTGGAGAGCAATGTGGTCTGATGGCTGGTAGTAGATGGGGGAGGGTATTGGGAGCTGCAGAGGTGTTGCTTCTTCGGTGCCTACCAAGCGACTGAGCTCTGATGGAGAATAGCAGAAGAGGTCTTATCTCTTCAGTGTCTGAAGAGCAATATAGGTTAGGTGGCGAATTGTGCACATAGAGAACTATAAATTGTATAATTATAAATGAAATATGTGTAATGAGAAATCCTGCAATGAGATGAAATCAATAAAATTAGAGAGTTATTAAACAATTAAATTAATTACATAGTCGAATAAGATCAATACCAATTACACAATAAGAATGGATACAATAATTATCAACTAAACAATTGAACAATTACGATCAATAAGGATGTGCAACTAATGATTAATTGAAAAAACCAATTGAAAAAATCCTGAGACCCTAACTGCACAATTCCACAGGTTAATTGCATGTCTGCTCAACATCGCACCCGACTGCAGACTGAACTCAGATTGTGTTTGTCATTAATTATAAACCCTGCCGGCTATCCCACGTCCTACCTACATATCAACCACTGATACGTGACACCGACCAAGCAAAGTCGACACCCGCCTTCGGCCTATACTTCCCTGACCACCGATGGTCCCTAACGCATCAACTGCTACCTCACTATTATTATACTGCTTCCACACCATTATTATAATACGACCTCACTATTATTATACTGGTACCTCACTATTATTATACTGCCACCTCACTATTATTATACTGCTACCTCACTATTATTGTACTGCTACCAGAGTATTATTATACTGCTGCCTCACTATTATTATACTGTAGCTTCGCTGTTATTATAATGCTACCTCACTATTATTATACTGCTACCTACTATTATTACACTGCTACCTCACTATTATAAAAATGATAACTGATTATGATACTGCTACCACACTATTATTATTCTGCTACCTCAATATTATTATAATGCTATAAGATTATTATTATACTGCTACCTAAATATTATTATACTGCTACCTCACTATTATTATAATACTACCTCACTATTATACTGCTGCCTCACTATTATTATACTGCTGCCTCACTATTATTATACTGCTGCCTCACTATTATTATACACCTGCCTCACTATTATTATACTGCTGCATAGCTGTTATTTCCCACACGTTCGGTAAAGTATTATGTTGGCAAGATATATTTACATCTTATTATTTATTGTAATTTTACTTCACTTATTATAATATCTCCCACTTCGTGTATCTTACAGAAACATTCGTTCGTTTGAATTATAAGAACAGACTGCTCATATTTCCATTTTTACGTTTCCTCTTAATATTATAGTATTAACAAAAGCCTTACCACACACACACACACACACACACACACACACACACACACACACAATTGAAACTAAAAACGAGTGTAAGTGTTGCCATGCTATTTCATGTAATTCCTGTTTTCCACTTGTTAAAATTATGCTGCTTTAACACGGTAGAGTTGCAATCTCGCTAATATAGGGAAAATTCAACTGGGATATCCACATGCACCGAATTATGTCTCCAACCATTCAACACTAGGCCCATCGCATCACCCGTACCTCCTTTTAATACTACAGGAGCCATTGTTACTCCTCGCAAATTATTTCAACATATTTCTCATATTCCTTTTCTATGTAACATTAAAAAATGCACAGACTTACATACCCTTAGCCTGATGAAATTAAAGAATCAAACATATCTGGCATTGCTCGCCATCAAAGCCCTGTGTTTCAGGGGGGGGGGGTGTGTATTTAAATATGCTGTTATTGCCCTCTCGTCTCACACAACCAACACCTCCTACAAAGAGGGCGTGCGACAAACCAACTGGCGTGTTCGGCTGCTGGAAGGAAGTGTGTAATACGAGAACTGCTCCCAAGGGAGCCAGTTGACAGCTATCTCTCTTTTTCTCATCTGCCCACTCTCCTTCCAAGACAATAGCCTTTTTACAGACCGGCCCTTCCCACCTCTCATCGTTCGCAAAGTTAGACATTCTCTCTAGCCAACTACATTGATAATGAAATATAACAAAGTATTAAATGATATTAAATATGTATTTTAAAGTAAAAGTCAAGTAGAATTGTCAGATTCCAAAAACACAAAATCTCATGAACTTTGTTACCTAACATAACTTCGTCGTATATTGTGTAAATGTTAGTCAAAATTAAGAGCACACCAGATAAATTACAAACACTAAGTACAACCCTGAAGAGCTAGTGTAAATGTATAAAGTGGAATTTTGTTTAATAAAAGACTTTCAATTCGTTATAATTAAGACATATTCATCTTGCGCTCTGCAACCGCCGTTAGTCATTGTTATTAGTTGAAAAAAAATGTTACCGAGTGTTAATAATAGTTCGCATCACATTCATTATACACTCTTAATTGTTTGAAATTTAAACTAAGTCTGCACGATTCAGGTTAAGCGAAACGTTAAATTCTAGCGATGGTATATTGTGGATAGTTGACATGTTCCCTTTATTCTCGTAATAAAAGTAGTATAATTTCCAATTTTTTTTGTGTATAACTAGCTTGAGTAAAGCACACATCCTACCCAGGTCAATTATCACTTCAGACTAAGCCGATATTTGCTAATATCGTGTTATATAAACCAACCATACTCTAATCGCCAAGAAAACTGTATGTCAGGCTGGACAGACAATACGATTTTCCCAAAACAATTGCTCATGGTGTGTTTATCTGTCTTGGTGCAAGGAGATTACCCGAGGTACGTTCTCTACCCACTTCAACACAGTGGTATTCCAGGACCCCAGTGCACAAGGTCCGATATCGTAATCAAAACGCATACACCCTGGCACTTCCTTCATCTGTCACTCCCAATTACATCAGTAGCATTGATCTCTACGAGATCGGAAAAAAGAGCTTCGCCAAACAGGTTTGTCTAGGTGTCTATATTAATAAATTTTCTCTGTTTTATAATAAAATTAATATAAATGGAAACCCATTACATTTACTCAAAGCATGCTTCCCCAACTTGCTTGAAATACAATCACCAAGTGTAAATATCGTTTTATGCTAAAAGTAAATATCTTGTTAATGTTAAAATAATCTTTACTACATTTCGCAGTCAGGATTTTTTTTATAACAAAACAAAATCCCATAATCAAAGAATGTTCGTTAAGGCTTGCTCTTTTTAACTTTTGCTTCGAGGATACTTTGATCTTAACCTCATAACAAATATGTACACAATTAAGCTATGTGTGTAGCGAACTAAACTTTGGTTCATCTCGTAACAAGATTAGGTAGTGTTTAAATATGAATGTATTAATATACTTCGCACTGTTTCCCTTACTTATATTTTCGCTACTTCAACCTGAACAAATATAAATACATTATTTCGCTATTATATTTCTTGATTCAAATTTCAATGAGGTAAATGAGCATGTATTAATTACTAATTGCAATGTTTGTTCCAACCCATCCCTCTTATATATTTAATATTAAATAATTATTTAAAATTAATGTTCTTTTCATTTAACATTCTGTTTAAGACACAATAATTCTAATATAGTGTATTATCAACGGAATCAAAGATGTGTAGATTACTTAAAACAAGAAAAATTCACAATCGCTCGTTCCTAGGTCCATTCCGCCCCAACCCTTCACCTATTGGGCGTAAAAAGTTTGACTGGAAAACTTTCGTTCTTGATGAGTCGTGGGGCACAACCCTCCCACCGGAAGTGTCGGGAAGAGAAGAGCGAGGGGAAGGGGTCTGCAAACATAACTGACTTTATCCCCCTGGGCACTAGATCCCCTTTTAGCACGATCCCCTCCCCCTGCACGTTTGGGCATGAAGCAATCCTTCGTCCTTTATTAGTAATATAAGAAGATACTGCTACAAATAACCAAATATACCAAACAAGTCCTTACTCTGTATGATTTTTTTTAAATCTGAATAATTTCGCAGCTAAATTTAAAGACTCATTTTAGGTGAGTTCGTTTTTATTATACATGCGTCAGAAAACACAAAATTGCGATTGTGACAGGCCATTGTGTAAAACATATGCCGTCTTAAATTTTTCATGCGAGCAGTTGAAGTTGAAAATTATATGCATTTTTCGACGATCAACGCCATTAAAGGACAAGCTACATTCTCTACATGCCTATATAATTTTCGTGGTACTTAAATCAAGGTTGAAAATGTATAATTAAATGAGATCTGCAAATCACGTACCTAATATATATATATATATAATATTTTACGTTAACTGTATAATTTCCCATCGAACCAGTAAAGTGTTCTAGTCGGGCTTGGCAACCCAAACGTGAGGAAATACTCGCTAATTTTCGTTAACGTTTGTCAGCGTCCGCTGTAATAAACTGAAGTGTTTCAATAATTGTTGGGAGGGGGAGGGCTGCGTGTCTGAGCGGTTAGACTCCTCGAGTCCCACCAAGGCGAACCGGGGTCAGTCCCGGTCGGGTCACTCTGTGGGAGTCGTGCCCGATGATGGAGCCGGTCGGGTTGGGTGGTGGAGGGTTTCTCGGTGATCTCCGGCTTCCCCACCTTTGCATTCCGACAATGCTCCATTCCCACCTCATTTCACCCTCATCAGCTCTCAATACCTCGCTGTTAAGAGCCGCAGAAATCACTCAACACTCACTTATGTTGTGGCCCATTGCTGTGACTCGAGATTTCTCATCAAACGGGGTTAAAATTTTCAGGTTTTAATATATACTTTACTTCGATAGAATTTACGTCTTCCTGGTCGCTATACATCTTATTTTCATCGTCATTGACCGCTTTTTATTTTCACCGTTCGCTAGAGAAATATAATTATTTCACCATAATGATTATAATATTGTAAATGCGAAGCTACATATATTAAACATGAAATATTCAGCCAAATGTAAATGAAATATGTAGGCCGTAATAACTATTTTTCAATATTAAATATTCATAAAAATTGCAATATACGAAACATGTTCTTGCTCCAGATCGAGAAAATTATTCATTAACAAAACAGCTTAAATACTTGCGGTTGCAATACATGAAAAACTCTGTATGTCAAAATAGTAGTCATGTCAGTACATTGTAGCTTACTTACTTGGAACACTGACACCAGCCAACGCTCAAATCCAATGGTATAGTATGGAACTTGGTTACATTCAGACGAATAAACCTGAAGTTAAAAAAAAATATACATATTATAGTGGTTGGCACGTAGACTTAAGGTTAACTAACATCTAATGTGTATGTCAATAAAATATCTGCGCTAGAGATAACACAATCCATTAGCGTTGTGTGGCACTGATGGTAGCGACCAGGCAGAAGCGATAAAGATAATGCCTTTCAATATGATAAGTGAAACATGCATATGTAAAAAAAAATCAATTTCTAGGTCAAAACAATACAGCAATGCTGCGACTATCGTAGAAATTTTCCTCTCAGCAGTAAAAAAAATATTTAGATAGTAGACAAAGTCACAAAAATAAACAATTGTTGCTAGAGCACTTTTTTTTACGTGTTCCAAAAATATTATCTGAGGGAAAAAGAAGTCTTTGTATCATCTACTGGTTTATCAAAATTCAAAATGCATGAAATATTTTGTGTGTTAGTGTTTATCTATATGAGTGAGTGTTCCCTTAAGGGCGCCATTTATTGAAGGTTGGTTCGCGTGATGCTCGAAATCTATTAAACACTGGCTGGTACAACCAATGCAAAAACGCCCCTACATGCAAGGCACTGAACCAGCACGCTGTATTTCCTTCGTCCAGTCTGCAAATAAGCGAATTTTAAATATAACTATACTTTTGTTGGTGGATATTCCAGGGGGAATCCTAGCAGCATATTTAAAAAGATAATAAATAAAATGTATAATTTAAAAACGCCACGTTGGACAGCTCAAAATACTACTTCCAATGTAATTGTTTTCATGGAAGAGTCATTTCTTGGCTGTCTGGAACGTGTAATATTTCTCGTGGATGTAAATTTTGGGTACGTGTTTAGTTTCGTTTAAAAAATGGATTTAAGTCACGCTAAAACACAGTCCGAGCGCTAGGTACGTGGGCTCTTTAATAATTCGAATATTTATCTGTATCCATGGATACATTAATTTATAATAGGCATTTCCCTCACCATGTACACTTATGGACAGAAAAACATGGGACCTAATTGTCCAAAGCCCATTTCGTGTTGTTATGGAAAAGTTTGATTCTTTCATACATAAAAATAGCCGTAAGGGCGTAGTCAAATATACTACAAAGGTCAGGTAGGGCACAGCACTAAAAGATGGCAGTTTATTGCATATTTAACTTAATAGAATAAATATTTGTCTCCAAACAGCACTCGGAGGGAGCTTTAAAATTAATAGCATGTTGTCAGCTAATTATAATTTAGGATCACGCCACTTTGAATACAATTGGAGAGTCCCCACATTGTCCATGTTGCCGTAGGATGATTCAGGCTGCGTTTTGAGACGCCTGGACACACCCATCTCCAGACGTCTTCTTGTTGCGATGCCCCAATTATAAAATACGCCGTGCTTAGGGTTACTCAGCTCCTATATCGAGGGCAATCAGTATACCTATTAACGGTCCCGTTTATTGGCCGGTGGAAGGGATTTCTGCTATGCCTTATGCATGGTATTTCGGCATTCATGGCTCGTGTCCTGGATTAAAGTTTGAAGTTGTGATAAGGCAGGCCGTCCAACTAAGGCCTGTTCTCGACTGCCAGACATCGGGCAGACACCCAATTTGTCGAGATCCAGTATACTGTGCTCTCCGACAGCCAGATGTCGGACCGATAATTATATCGTATCCGACACTGTCGGGCGCTATGTGCAAGTCTCCCACTGCAATATATTGATATTAACGTCGTCCGATATCGATCACGGATCGGGTTCCGATAATATCGGTGCGTGTGTAAACGCCCTAACGGTCGCCGGATCTGAGTCCTTGCGATGTCTTCCTCTGCGGACACATCAACACTAATACTTACCGCTCTCATCCAAGAACCTTTGACCAACTGAAAGCTACAAAAATCAATGAAACTGCTAACTTCACTCCGTAACTCACCCCGCGCGTGATTGAACACTTCCGAGCATGATTAAATATCTGCATCAGGAATGGCGGCCATAATTGGGACATAATTTACAACAACCAGTACAAAAAAATACAATGTGTCATAGTTTGCCATAAATGTTTACAATTATCTGTATTGATTTTCTTATTGCCCTTTACAATGTGGCAGGTTTTTATGCCGGGGCCTGTATATAAAATACCTTACATTTTTTGGATTTGCATGTGAATATATACATGACAAATGTTGCGGGAATGTGTTGAGATGTCTCCGAGTATAAAGTTATAAGTTTATTTTTGATCTATTCACTTCCTGTGCCCATTAAAATTGACGTGTTGTACAGGAAGGGGAATATATAACAAGATATGTATACAGCTAGGATCACTATTCAATGGAGTGAATTCTTTCCCTGTGTATAATGTTATTTGTTGTGAATCCCAGAGTATCGTAGACACCAGGAACGTATTTTACTATAGGCTGTTCACGGTAAAATGAGCACCTTTGAAAGCCCTTCTTGGTATCTGCTTGTTTGCACAATGTGTATTCTACCATCTTATGCAAAATTAACATTTCCATGGGCCTCGTTACTTTATGCATGCGTCGGTCAAGTGCTAATGTGAAATTATTGCAAAAGAAAATGATTTGCAAATATGATCAGTTTTACACTTCGATGAAATAAAAAATCAGAAAGTGAAATAAATAATTTAAATTATCACAAATGTTTGATTTCGAAAGTGCTCACTCTATCACGAATAGCCTTTAGTTGAAGAATGAAGCAGGTTTTGGATCAAAACGATTACAGTACCGTAATATTACGTTATTACAAAACTTAAAACTATAAATTAATACGAAACAGAAAGGGGTTAGGTAATGTTATACTCTAAAATGGCACGTTAATGCAAACTTTTCTTTCTTCTGAATCTATTAGAGAAAGTGTGTAATGCCAATATAAATAATTTGGCTCAAGCACCTTTACTGGTGTCCGAAAAATGACATAGCACCCAAAAATTGAAAAATGCAGTAATTTTTAAAATAAGCATCATGCATTGCCGACAAAATTAGAAGTCGGCCAATATTGCTGAGTATTTTTAGTTAAACAAGTTTGGTGAAAAGAGTTACACACACTGATACAAATACGCACACGAAAATGTACGTGATCTTGTAAGCCTCTCTTTTGGACCACAGGATGCGTACTGAAAATATTATATTTAAATGTTCGTTGATTAAAATATAATGATATAATTGGCACAGAAAATTATAATTAATATTCTCTGTGGAAATAATTACGTTTTAGGATTAAATCTGAACTGTCTCGTTAGTTATAAGCTGTTCACGTTAAACGAGCACTTTTGAAAGCCTTGCACATTGTGTATTCTTCCGCCTTATATAGAAATAATATTACCATGGGCCCCGTCACTTTATTCATGCGTCGGTCAAATGCATCTGTGAAATTATTACATAAGAAAATGTTTTGCAAATCTGATCAGTTTTACAATATGATGCATTAAAAAAACAGAAAGTGAAGGAAATAATTTAAGTTACCACAAATGGTTACCTGAAATAGTTTATTCGACGTTAAGAAATGAAGTGACTTTCCATTCACAGCTACCAACTTTACTGGGCGCATGCCACACAGTTCGCCCGTTAAAATACAGGTACAAATAGCGACTTTTTTCTAAGATTGACTTCTTAAGTGATCTCTTTATAGTGAACAGCTTTTACTAATAAATCACATGCTGTATATGTAAAGTAATTTATTTATAAGGAACTTGTAGATGAAAGACGTGAAATTTGCAGATAATTTAATATTTTATTATATTACAATAAAGAAGAAAAGAGGAAAAATAAATTTATAAGAATTTTTTAAAATCTAATTATAGTTTATTTTTTCATATGTACATAAACAATGTGGTAAAATATTACAGCAATTCGTAAATCATTATTCCAATTTTTAAAAATAACTTGAAAAATACTTGAAATGCAAAGATTAGACAGTATCACAAACATCCTTCAGTCTATGTCAAGTTTCTTGAAGGAGCCTACGATTCCAAATGCGTTTCTCACAGACTTGTTACGGTCAGGCCTCTTTGATTCATCCACTCTCAGTTTCTCTTCTTCCAGGAACCAGTCGCGATGCTGTATCATCTCTTCGATTGTTTTTTCTGTGGAAAAAAAAAGACAGGTTAGAGTAAATTTAAGGCCCTGAAAGGAATTACTATCAAAATATTCTACAGTGAAAGTGAAGGCAAATGGAATGTTCCCTTTAATTAATTTAATAACAGTAAAAAAAACGGTACAAATAAGTTTAATCGATTCGTGTAGTTTCAACAAAGATTTATTGTATCCTTATTTATATGCTATCTTGACTTATTTGCAGTAGTTAATTAACTTCAATTTTTTATCTTCTCCTTAATTATGTATATTTTAAAAATTACACGGTAACGTGAATGGCAAGTAATGTTAAATTATTAAATTTGGTAAAATTTTTCGACGTTAAATTTCTTTTCGGAAACCGTATTTAGGTGGGAGCTTAAATGATGGAAATTCCACTGACAGATACGCTGTTGCTAAATGTTTTAAAACTGATTAAACTGTAAAGTAATTTGTTATTATTTGACTAATAACAAAACAGAATTTTTTTTTTCATACGAACTTGAATTCATTACCCGCGATCTTCACGGACTCTGCTTCTACTACTATGGTCATCATGACGTCACAAAAAATTCGTTTATTGTCATTTAAATGATATTCCAAATTATTTTAAAACGCTGTGACACTACAAAAATACACACACAAAGGGCTGTTATAATAAAAATGTTTATTATAAATTACACCAATTTTCTAACAAGTCACGCGTCAGTGTCGTATCATGGGTACATATAGGGCCAAATATATATTTAGTTGCCCTAACAAAATATATTGTTGAGCAAACAATATTTGAATAGCAACGAAATTACTTTTGTTCGTCTAACAAAATATATGTTTGAATAAACAAAATATCTGTGTTGGGACAAAATAGATTACGACTGTCATCAAAATATTTTGTTGAAACAACTGTATGTATTTGTTTGGCCACTCATTTGACTGCCGTCGTTCGAGAAAACAGCTCGAGAATTTGTTTGTATTTTGTTTGTGACAATTAGGATAGTAACCGTGTTTGTTAGTACATATATTGATGTTTAACAATCTTATAAACAAATTAATAAAACAATACAACAAGAAACTGACAAGTAAAGCTGTAAAACTAGAAATATTTAATTGCGCACGTTGACCAATATATTCTAATAAATCTATTTAAAAGCATTCCTAGGTTAACAGTTGTCACACTAGCTGAGATTATTAAGGCGTAGTGCTTGAACGCAGGTGCTCTGGGTTCGACACTCGGTCAAACTTGCAAATATTGTTTATATCGACCCAACTTTTTAACGTACGTGTAGGCAAACAAATTTTTAGCTGCACCAACCCAATCATACAGTTTGGGGACAATCAAATGAAAACTACAAAATAATTTGGTTTCAGCAGCAACAAATTTCATTGGCACTGATTCAACAATACCTCTGTATACAAAAGTAAACGCCCGAAGTTGCAATAAAATATATTTATTAGTGGTTAAGGCCTGTTGGAAAGGCCTTAAAAAGTGCTCACTGTACCGTGAATAGCCTATAGGTAGTTGGTTTAAACGCCTCACCGACAAAAACTTCATTAGAGACGGTGACAGTGTTTCAGGGAAAATTGATTGGTGAAATAATAGCCAGGAAACAGCCGTGTGCTTTATTAAGGATAGATCCCTCGTCGCCTTGTGTGATGTCTGGAAACCACGAAGAAACAGAAATCAGGATGGCTGGACCGGGAATCGAACCTGGGTCCTCCCGAATGCGAGTTTAGAGAGCGCCGCGTTACCCCACTCAGTCGTAGCATCTGTGGTACGCAATAAATTACGTCTGGACATTTTGTTATTGTGGCTGTATACAGAAATAATCATTCAAGGTATTTGCGATTCCTGTTCATAAATAGACCTACCTGTCGTCCCATTTCTTAGTCCCGTTTAAAATTCAGTTCGTAAAGTAAATAAAGCTGTTGAATAACATTTTCGTGGCTATATTTGTATAAAATAAAATAAAAAATTATCCTATCACAGTGTGGTATGGTTTACAAAATTAAACCTTATGCTCGCATTTGATGGTCTCCCTAACTACACAAACTGAAAATATTTAAATGTTTAAAAAGAGCAAAAAATTAAATAACAATGTATAGGCTGTTCACGGTAAAGTGAGCAGTTATGAGGTCCTAGAAACTTTTTTCTTTCAACCATATTTTATCTCTTAACAAACCTTTTTTAATTAATATTGTTATGTACGTAATAAACATAGTGTGTATATTCCACCACACTCGGAAGTTAGCGTCTGAGAATAAAATTAAATCTATTTATTGACTATTATTCCAAATGAGACGGCTTTCGAAAGTACGCACTTTAGCGCGAACAGCCTATACCACAATATACAGCATTGATGTAAAACGTCGTCCTTAAATGTTAATGCGGAGTGCTTTCGCGGTTTAGCCACACTCTTTTAACCAAACCTTTCAAAAATAACCTCACGTTGGACGTTATTGCTTGCGTCCTAAACATGTCACGTATAGAGACCTGCAATATTCACGCTATTATCTGGGGACATGTTAAACTTTAAACACGTGTACCTTCGCAATACATTTATTACTTATACTTTATATATATTTAATACTTTATCTCTGCAACAATAAATAAACACTTCATGTTAGTGCGCTCCAATCACATGCATTTCTGACAGAAAGCGCGTGGTTTCACATCTACGAAGCAGCCAATTGAGAAACGACGCCGGCTCCGGCATATACAGTACTGTGAAGTTCAGTCTGATGCCAAATAATAACGCTAATTTTGCATGTCCCTGTTCATGTATCACAAGTGTGTTATACATATCGCAACATAACAGTGCCTAGTTTTAGGTTAAATTCCACTTTTACTATTTATAAACTATAATTTTTCATTCATAAATAACATCTATAAAAACAGGGAGAAAATAGGTATTCCGGTAATACCTCGTAGGAAATTATATTACACTCGGTGCCCACGAATGTGGTGTGTTGTCCCTTTGGTGTAATTTTCTAGACTCGTTTAACCTTTGTTTGCATGAGGTGGAGTAATATCCTGGAAGTAGAACTATAGCAGGGCTTCATAAAAGTCGTAAGTAACCGTGAATGAACTATAGTAGTAGAACCGGTTATTCCGTCAGGTACTTATGCCTTTGTGTGACTTTCAGAATGTAATATACAACGATTCCCTTAAGGCTGAAGTAAAGCAATTGCCTATGGAGCACTGCACCCGACTATACAATGTGAAGAACTCATAAATAATTAGTACGTACGTACACCATAAAAATTGCCAGGAAAGTACGATTTATGTTATATATGAAATAAGAATGAACATATTTTGCAACATTATAAAATATTTTATTAAAATATCATTTTTTAAATGTAAAAAATAACCGATTATAAAAGTCTGTATTTTTTTTTTTTATCAAAATATAAGCATATTTCCATTCTGGATGCTTCCGAAAGCAGAATTTGCGAGAAAATCTTCGTCATGGAATATCGTCATGTTTACTATGATTGTGTGTAAAAAAATTGTAATAATACTGTAGGAAATAATTTTTATAATTGATTTTATGTGCAGCCATTTGTCACAAACATTTATAACTGAAACTGACGTAAATGAAGTTAATTATAAAATTGATATGTTTCATTATTACTATGATTTGATTACATATGACCACAGTAAATATTATGACAATCTTTCTTGAAGAAGATTTTCTTGTAAATTCTGCTTTCCGAAGCATCCAAACGGAAATGCTCTTAAATTTTGTCAAAAATGCGGACTCTATAGATTGATTATTTATACAATTAAAAAGTATATTTTAGTAGAATATTTCATAATGTTGCAAAATATACACATTCGTCTTTCATATACAGCATAAATCACACTTTTCTGAAAATTTATTATGGTTTCTGTACTAATTTTTTATGAGTTCTTCACGTTGTATAGTCGGATGCAGTGCTCCATAGGCAGTTGCTTTACTTCAACCTCAAGCAAAACCTAGATTGTGAAACTTCCTTCGATAACATATGAAATTTAAAATTATTGACAGTTTCCTGCTTAGAAATCGAAATACAGCAGTGGCCTATAAGTGAAATTCTAATATACAATATCATTATTAATTTTAAATATATAATTGTTTTACTTCACAGATTTTATCCACCTATAATTTTATCGACGTTACTATTAAAGCTTGTGTGTGAGCGAATATATAATAAGTTTTTACTTAAATGTTGTATTAAACGTCGGAGGAAAAATGATTCTCAATACACATTGTTATGATGACGTTAGAAGAATTAAGTTCGGTAACAAATCTGAACGCACAATCACACAAGATTGTAACCAGGTCATTGTGTAGCACATGTTTAGCAATGGGGACGCTATTTCCCAGACAACTACTAACATAAAAATCAGAAAGAATTCCTTTCTCCAGATTGAAACCACGACACGAATGCGCGATGTTCCAAAAATACCATGACGTCAGTATGGCAAGATGATCTGAAACAGGATCAAAGAATTGGTGAGCCGACCGCCGCAATTTACTTAAGTAAACTGAGCTGCGAAGAACGGCTCAGTTGTCAAATAATTTACGTCAGTATAATATATCATAAAGACTCATCTAAATAATACAATTATACTGATTGCAATTTTTAAAACGTTTAATATATGTAATTGTATATTTCATATACTGTTTTTTTCTCTTTTGTGGAAAATTCACTTCTATGTCTCAATAAGTTCAAACACGATGATGTCGCCCCTACTCCACTTTATATAATATGCTTACTAATATATAAATACGAAACTGTTTTTGTTTGTTTGTCCTTCTTTCACGTCAAAATGGACCAACAGATCGACGTGATTTTTTTGCACATACATAGCTGGGGATCCAGAGAATGACATAGACTACGTTTAATCCCAGGAAAATATTTCAAACGGTTACAGAACATGATGATTAGGGATGTACACAGGTACTGGATTAAATTTTTCTTAAGATTACTGCATAAAAAAAGATTATTAAAATGCCTCCTTCATTTTTTGTCCATGGACTGTCTTACATTCATTCCCAAGAGCCGCAATAGCTCAGTGGGTAGAGAACCCGATTGTGGGGCCGCAGTAGCAAAATTGGGTGGAGCACCCGATTGTGGGGCCGCAGTAGCAAAATTGGGTGGAGCACCCGATTGTGGGGCCGCAGTAGCAAAATTGGGTGGAGCACCCGATTGTGGGGCCACGCGCGAAACAACGGGAAAAAGCTAGTACATAATAATTTTAAATTTTAAACCTTTACAAAACCTTAACCATAGCAATTACAAGACGAAATTAATGTATAAACATGTAAACAAACCTCTGTTTCTTCTGTACAACATATTTAAACTTCGCGAGTATACAATACGTATATATTTATTCAAGCATGATTTCAATCGTAAAAGTCCTAATGTATAAAAAGCAGGCAGCATAAAAGACAATGTTTTTCTATAACTTATCGCTGTTGTCTGGGATATTTTGTATGCGGTGCTCAGACCAGTGTATGTACATCCGTTTACAGAGCCACACTTGAAAACACTATCACTGACCTAATAATTAGTTTATTCTAACTTGTCATGAAAAGCCTGTACGCTTGAGTCAAGCTTGCTGTGTAAGCCATCAAGCTTGAATGAAAATTGCAAGTCTCCGCAGATCACGTATGTAGCAAGCTTTATTAGTTAAATTTGCCATAAGCTTGGTTTGCCGATCTACAAGCATAATTCAAGCCAGCTGCAAGCATGTCATTAGCGAGAATGTGCCAGTCATGAGATATATATATAGTTTGAATCAAGCTCGAATCACGCATGATGTGACTAGCTTGCTCGGTAAGGCAAATTCAAGGCAAATGTTAAGCTTCCCGCAAGCTAACGTGCTATCTGGGAGTCAATTATGTGAGACAGTGAAATTGTTGGAAAAATACAAATCTTACAATTACAGTTAGTCTTCGGTTACACCAACATCTTCCCCGATCCAGATTGAATGATCCTTTTTAAGACCCAGGATCCAGTTTGATCTTGGTTCCAATGTACAAGTGTTGCACCAAAGAAATTTCATGATTTTGAATCTGCGATTCGTCGATCTTGGTTCCAAAGTGAGAGATCGAGATTAAGTATGTGACAAATTTTGCTATTGGTTGGTAATATATGAAGTCATGAAAGTAGGCGTATTTTTCATAATAGATAGAAATATATGTGCGATGTTTTATATGTTTTAAGAGAATTATTGTTGTACGAATTTTACTGAATAATATTCAAGTGCGTACAATGTTGTTTCAATTTCCTAAGAAAACAATCGAACGTAGTTATATCTGTTGGCGTATTTTCAAACTAGATTTGTCGACGAAGGCTGCTGATCTTGGATCGAGATTTCGAACCGCCAATTTCGACGGTTCCAAACGAACTTCATCTCGATCTCCAGTCAGCTCTGAACTCTAATGGTGCAACAGTTTTCTGTGTCGATCTTAGATCCGATCTCGGATCGAGTTTCGAACCACGTTGGTGCAACCGGGCATTAGTCAAGTTCAGGTAAGTAGGTCTTAGCATCTCATCGACAGCGAGGACATGAAACAAGAGGCAGGTCGCTCACAGAAGTACAGACAGGGGAAGCAATCTGCAATGCCCTGTAATAAGATTAATTGTACTCAGGTTGGCAAGAAAGGGGATATTAATTATGGAAGAGTTTGGCATGATCAGAAATGTCCTCCACAAGATGCGCTGCTGTTCCAAAGACGCCGTTTATAAACTGTTGGTAAACGAGACAATTTTGTTCATTTGTGTGTCAAAGATTGTTTGATCCGTAATGTCCTGCCTCTGTCAATATATTAAATAACAAATTCGTTTGGTAAATATTATGTACACTATCGAATAGTGTTTACAATCTTTAACTCTCAAAATACAATAATTGTATTTTTGCATTGAGTTTTGTAAATACGTATGCCAATTTTTTGTAAAAAAAAAAAAAAAAAAAAAAAAAAGGTTACTTTTTAAAGGGTAAAATAAAGATAGTGATCATAAAAAGGATTTTTACACTATGTTGTCACATTTAAATAAAGCAATTGTGCTGTGGCGTGTGGCGAACTGTTTCAAGGTAAGCTAGCGTTAGCTGTGTGCTGTACGATATTTCTTGCTAGTTTACACTTCCACCAGTAAAACGTAGCTCGGCCACAGGACGTGTGTAATAGGTCCCTTGCTGCTCGCTAGTGAGTGGTGGGAATACATTCAGTTCCCCTAGAGCTGCACGGTAGTTACTGGCTCCTGCTGCGTGCACCGAGAATGTACAGTAGTGAGCAAGCACCATCTTACCTCGCAACACTTCACCACACGCCACTGTGATATGTGTGACGACTATATTAATCACACGTGAGTATGTTTCGATAAATTTCTACCCTTAGGGCGAAGGCTAAAGTAATTTTCTACGTAGTTCCTAACAAAATACAAACAGGAATAATTTACACAATTTTTATTTATTTAGTAAGAAATGAAATTTCCCTATTTGTAAGCATGTGAAACTGGAAAATCCCGTACGAATGCAATACCAGTGCTATCTGAAGGGGATAATTTTTAAACTTTCAAACCTTTAGCATTGAGTTTCCCTAAAATAAGTATAATAAACCCTACCGGCAGCAAGGAACATTCCCAGAATTCATCTAGAGTAATTTCGGGAAACAATATAGATGTATATTTGTAATTTAAAAAAAATGTTACTAACAAAATAGCCTATGCTACTGTTGGTATTGATGAATATATTATTCGCACCACATTTAATATATTCGTCAGGACCAACAGGAGCGTAATATTGCATCATTTTTATTTATAAGCCTGTCTTGCTTTTTCACCATCCAAGACAGCTATCCGCCATAAATACTGTCACTTCATCATACCGGGTGACAAATGATCTGAATAAGTTTAGTCTACAGCAAGTTTTCAGATATGAACATGTGTTTAACCAGACAATTCTTTTCTTTTTCTTTCTGCTCCCTTGTTAGTGCGAATAGGGCAAACAAATGTTTCTGTACAAGAAAGCGTATTTATTAGGCCTATACGGTTTAATACTTACTGTGCAAATCACTAAATGAACCTGCATTCCCGCCATACTCTTTTGGGAGAATGTCTTTGGGGACACACTCGTAGAAAGATTCCATGCCGGCGCAGTGAATTTTCAGCTGAAATCAGTAAATAGAAAGCATAATTCTTTTTTAAATCTATATACTTCTATATACTGTACAAATAATGAAGGGAGTTGGGCATTTCTGTATACACAATCGTGCGCTTATCAATGAGCACAACAAACATAGCTCATATTGTTATTTATTAAAGAAAAATTTCACTCTTAACAAAGTAAAAAGTATCAGTGGGCTGCTAAAAAAAGTATTACTTCTTTACACTCAAATTATTCACGTTGATATATAGTGTGTGTTTGCAAGCAACATTACAAATAAGCACAAAATAGTCCTTTGGAATTTAATAATTAATTACATTACTGTTTTAGATAGAGTCTAGTTAAAAAATTGTTCCAGAAAATTTGTGGTTCAACTGTCGAAGAGATTTCTTATGCTGTTTTCGGTATCATTTTCAAGACAACAATTTTTGATTATTTAAAGCTTCATTTAATCTTTCTTTGTCTCAAATACTTTTCAGATATGTAGTATTACATACCAACTGAGAGTTACACGATGTGAATGGTTTCTTTATGTTTGGTAAGCCAGTTAATTGCTTGAAGAAAACATTTATTTCAGTGTTTTTTTTTTTTTTTTTTACTTAAAGCACGTTAATATACGCGATGTGTTTTAATAATGCTAAGCAATAAATAATTAAATTCGTATTTTATAAAGCGGTATAACATGTCTTCGGATTACACAGAATTTAAAATATTTGTAAAAGAGATACACTGTGGTTAGATATTTGTCTATAATTTGTTAAATTATTTCGCGGTAACTTTTGTCTCTATTTTCCATTTTTACTGCATAGTATTTATAAACTATAAATTTTCTTCCATAAATACTATACTCTCCTTCACTTCAAATTTGTAATACTACGTTCAAAATAATGTGTGTGCACGTGTGTGCGCGCGCGCGTGTTGGTGTGTGTGTGTGTAATGGAAAAGGAGGGAAAATTTAAAATGAATATGACCTTTATATAGTTTGTCCATACCAAATAGAATTTTTATATTTGCCTAGACAAACAGAATGTTTTTAACTGCACACATATAAGTAGGTAATATTTAGCCATTAATATTCTATGCTGAAAGAGAACTGAACTCACACTCGTTTCTCGCACACAACATAGTCAAACGTGAAGAAAGATGTATGTTTTGCTTTATTCGGTAGCACAGTAAACTCAGTATCACGGCACAGGAAATTTGTAATTTTCTCGTCTTATTAGAAGAAGACAAGTGTCAGCCATTTGGTTTAGTTGTCGATAAAAGTACGCTTAAATATGTTCAAAAAGCTATAGTGTTTGGTTTTTAGGCAGGTGTTAGAGGCATCCGTATTTTGCTGCAATTGCAAAGACCCACTTTAAGGCACTCTCCATTTGGCGCAGCAGTTTGCCATGGCACCATGGTGTATGAGTAGAAACCAGCAAATTTCGCGTTATTTTCTTGCGTTAAGCTAAAATTCACAGTACAGTATATACTCGAGCCGGCGTCGTTTCTCCATTGGCTGCTGCATTGACGTTAAGTCACTCCCTTTCTGAGTGAACTGCGCGTGATTGGGGCACACGGTTGTGGAGCGTTCATTTATTGGCGCACAGTTACCAGGGGCGTGTCAAATAGAGACTGATACAATGACAATCGTATTGCAAAGGGAAAGTGTTTTAAGTTTAACATGTCCTCAAATAATAACGCGAATTTCGCAGGTCCCTATGTACAAGAAATGAAAGGCAAAATGTGATAAGTTTACTGTTTTACACTCTACGTAATAATTCAGACGTTCTGTATGAGCAGAGACATACAGAGACTTACTCAGTATTTCCTGACCCTTTGAGACCCAGTGGCATCAATTGATACCACCGGGTCTCAAAGGGTCAGGAAATACTGAGTAAATCTTTGTATGTCTCTGCTCATACAGTGATTTTTTTTTAAATTTCTTTTACTGCAACAAAGAGGTATTTTAGTAATTTTAGTATCATTATTCTATGGGTTTTGATACTAATGCCATCTCTGGGACTCAGAATGTACTAAATAAGAAAGAATTTTATCGGAAAACCAGAACATTAAATCAGGTTCGAAAGGACTAATGTATCAAATAAGTAGGACCAAGTCTTATACATGCTCTTCGAAACATCCGTATCTACGATTTGCCTATTACAGGACAGAAACTGTGTAGGACAGGAAGCAAATTTTGCGTGACCCTGACTGAAAACAATGCAGGTATAAAAAACATCGAACATTCGAAAATCTTGACATACGAAGCAAATGAAAATCTTTCACGGTAAGTTGACACAATACAAAGATCGCCGGATACAAGGCACTCAGAATAAAGCTGTACTCAAATTAAATGTTCCAAGAGAAATGTAAGCCACCGTGAAAAGGAGTATGAAAAACATAGGCTTGGATTTGACGACAGCTGGAGAGTAAGGAAATGTTTGGAATTTATACAGGGTGAGCCCAAGTCTTCACCGGTAGTGATATAATAAGTGTTGTACATACTTTTTACTTGCAAAGAATGAGTGCAAGCAGCTGTTAGAGAACTATCTGCACAATGCAACATACAAACGCTATGACATTGTATAAATAATCTCATCCGTATTGAGCAGACATTTTATAAGGGTGGAAAAAAAAAAAAAAACCGAAATCGGTGAAGAATGTTAAGTCGACCGTTTTGTTACGGGAACGCTCGTGAGAGTGATTATAAAAGATCTTTAGGCAAACAAATATGAACCGGAATAAAAATCCTTTTTGAGGTGGCGCGTGGCAATTTACTTTTTTCTTTTACCCAAGGGATATACTTTCAAATAAAATAAAAAAATCTCGTTAACTATAGTGATTTAACGCGTTCTTCTTTTTCCTTGCTGAATGTTACTACATCCTGGATAAATTAATATGCTGGTTGTTATTTGCAAGGCATGCAACTAATGCATAACTAGGAAATTGAAAAGTTAATACATGTGTAAGCTTTGAAAATTGTTATTCAGCATTCGAAACACATGGCTCTTTTTTTTTGTCCCCCACGCGGGCAAAACATGTTTGCCCAATTCAAAAGAGTACCCATAAATAATGCTTATATAAAACTATATTTTAGATTTAAAAAAAATTGTTTTCATACGTATTAAACATATATTAATTATTGTGGTAGACCTAATTCTAAACACTCTGATAAATAGTTTATTATTTCGTTTTACGTTTATCACTTTGTTTGAAAGCGGGTTACCCCGACTGCGTACAATACTAGTTTAGTTTTACACATTGAAGGTAGAAATTTTATCCAGTATTCAATTGCTAATCTTTTTTCTTGATACAGTACATGTTTCTAATCAAGAAAGGTTACAGTAAACTGTCTTTACAAAATAGTAACTTGATTCCATGGAAGCAAAACTAAGTGTGCAGCTTCACAACGCTACCACATTTAACTTCGGCATAATTTTACTGCAAGAGCTTTGCCACGACGGATAACACGACAACTTACTTAACCTATTCCTAGTTAGCGTATTGGAGTCTTATTAAACATGTTACGATGACGCAAGAGTCATTATAGTTCTCGTTACTTATCACTCATTTTTCAGTAGAGAGACTCTACCAGGGTTAGAAAATAGTTGTTTATGATGTATGTTGGCAACAATCTACGAGACTAATATTGAACGGAATCATGTATCACTCATTCCCTGCACGTTCACTGATACATGAAAAACAGATCGTTAATATCACGTGGACGGGTAAAGTTATTCCTAGAATTATGAAGCATATAAAATTCTTTACTCATTACAGATTTGTATACTTGTGCGTATTTTCAATGTTATTAGGTTTTCCACAATGAGTTGTCTCTTTCGCAAAACTACACGTTTACTCGGGGGCCTCGGTGACCGAGTGGTTAGCCGGCTAACCTTCCACCAGTTCCTCGCCGGGTCACGCCGGACGATCCCGCTGGCCGGCGGGGTTTTATCGCGGATCTCCCGTTTCCCCCGCCCTTTCATTCCGGTTCTGCTCCATACGGACCTTGCTTCACCCTCACCGGCTCTCACGATCTTGCGGCTGACCGCCGCCATAATTTCTGCACACACTTTGCATTCGCTCAAGAAAGTATCTACTTAAAATATAAATGCGCTGCGACATTGTGAATCTTACCAAGCGTGAGAGCTTGGCAGTCTTGCTACTCTCACCTTGTCCAGCAACTCACTTCTGAGGAATGGCCTAGCTATCGCCAATAACTTCTCGGTGACTGGTACGCAGTTGATGATATGGAAGTTCATTATCTTCCCCGGGAATCCTTCCTATGAACACACATCAATTATACATAGCAAGGGCTAAGAAAAGAAAGCTTTACTACAAAAAACTTGCTGCGAACACATGGCGATCACCTCAGTTACATTACTTAAAAAAGGGACAAAGTTGACGTGAACATTAATGTATTTTATCATTAGTAGAGTAGCACTTTATTCTGTTCACAGTTAACTGTGTACATTTAAAGTATGCTTTTGAAATAAGCCACTGTAAGTGACTGCAAATCTTTTAACTAAGGCACTTATTTAAGTATTAACTGTGTATTTATAATAAATAATGAAAAGTAGTTCAATATCTCAATACACAAACCTTGTATTAACAGCGTGATCTTAAAATTTGTGGACACTGAACTTACTTATTTCAATTTTTGTTGGTTTCATGCGTATAAAAGAAATGTTGGACGTACTGGCAACGTATTCATGTTTGTGACAATATCAAAATTACACTCGATAGCTGTATGATTAAGGAGAGTAGGTCCTTGACAAGGATAAAGGATACAACACTGGTAAATAAGATGATACTAAACAGGACTTTAAAAAATGCTCAATCAAAATTACACAGCCTATGAAAATATATGTATTCAAATTTTTGGTGCAGTTTATAGACTGGTATATTTCTGAAGTTGTTAAAGTTATCCTGTAATTTATAGTTTTGTAATGGAAAATGGGAAGGTATAAAAAATACTTCAATATTATGTCAACAAAAGAGGCGAATGTGAAAACAGACAAATTAATCGATTTACCCATTTGTATATGCAATATTGTATAGTTTTCCTTCCGCTGTCGAATATCACTGCAAAGTCGAAGATATCCAGATTTCAAGTGGTAGGATTTTATTGCCGCCACCACACACTTAATATCTGCTCACTCATTAATTGTTTGGCGAATTCGAAGCGTTTCTGGTAAATGAATGCGGTGAAATTTCCTTAAAATTTCTTGCCAAATTTAAACGACTGTGTCATGTTTTCTTGTTTTATTTTTCGCATTCTTGCCTGTGCTGATCGCGTAGCTGTCAAGTATTAGACACTTGTGCCAATAGTATGCTAAATAAAACAGTAGAAAAGAAGCTATTCACATTGAGTAAAGATACAGCAACGGGATTAAAAACAGTGCTTTCCCAGGTGAAATAAATTAAATACCTATATTTTGTCGCAAAACAAAAATATAACATACGCAAGAAAGTTTAGGGTGTGTTCAAAATCGAACCACGGCCCAGTAAATACTCCGAGCTACATAGCTAGCTTCCTTATCAGCTCTCCTTATTCGTCATTGTGCAAAATGGTCTTGTAGTTTGTGAAGTATAGACAAATATAACAAGAGTACGTGAAAAATATTTCCTGGCGTCAGTAGTAGGGCCATGAGTGTTCTAACTCAAAGGGGGCGCCAACCTTTTTTTGTCGTCCTAATTAATTTCATATCAAAATGTTGATTAAATTAATCAAAAATCGTTACATTGATTTAACAGGTTCAATTTATTGAAAGGGTTAAATCTAATCAAAGGATTAACTGCATTGAAAGGGTTAATTTTTAATAGGATCAATTGTATTATTTTTTTTCTTTTTTTACTTGATTTTGTCGTTCAACTTATTTCTTTCTTTCCTTTCATGGGTAGCATGAGCTCTGTACGATGCTGACGGTGTGGTGCCCTGGAGTCGACTGACCAGAGTGGTGGGTTGTAAAGTGGTGTGTGTGTGTATACATCTGCCATCTTTCTTAGATGCGAGCGTGATCGCGAAGTTGTAGCTTGTGCTTGATGTTGTAAATAGCTTCTGGGTGCAGCATAAATGGGTTCCTCTTGCATAAGTTTGATCTCATGTTCCCCTACCGCCGTTCGACTAAGTGTGTCGTGTTCCGCAAATACTTTGCTATATATGTGTGTATGTGTGTCGAGTTTAGTGCAAGAGTGCGCTAAGGGTCATTGTTATTTTTTTTAATTTTGATGTGTTTGTAGGGATATTGGTGGTAGATAGGTTATTTTTAGGAGAGAAAAAAATAATTACATATATATATAACATGAGAGAAATTCAGAGTATTTAAACACATTCTATGTAGGAATAAATTACACACATCAAATCGCAAATTTCAAATGATGACAACTATGTAAATAATAAGTGAAATTACGTGATTCTCCATTATGGAACTTAACGTAACATGATTTTACTACCCCGAGCTGTGTGCTAGCAATATAATTTAAATGAGAGAAAAGTATAACACAATTATTTAGGTGTGTATTATGGAAATAAAATAAACACAATAACAATATATATGTGATGCCTCTCGCACATAACTTACACGTCCATCTGCCTGTGAGACTGATGAGGAGGAACTCTAGAAATGAAATCCACACGTTAACAGAAATTAATTGATATAAAACAAGTAAAAAATAAATCTTTTAATATACGTCCATTTACTCAGGATCTTAAACTCGGAAATCTTAAACAAAACTAATGTTTCCAAATAAATTAAACAAACACATGATTAAATCGCACCTCTCCCAAAACACATCCGTCCTCCTTGTAGGTTGGTGAAGGAATGGCGTCCGTATATGACGTGCGCCAACTTATATACTTGGAGCTTGTAGGCGAGTTGAAATTACAATTTACACACTACTCATGCAAATCATGAATTATATATAGAAAAAAATGCATCCCTACCAAGCACTGCGTGCTATTTAATTAGCGAATTGACAATTATTTAGCACTTCCTGGACAAATAAAGATTTCGAAACTAGCATTTTGAATTTTAAACAGACATAATAGAAATCGCACCAGGAGCTTCCCGAAAAGACATCTGTCCACCTTGTAAGTCAGTCAGTGAATGAGTGGATCATATGATGTGCACCTGCTTATATACGTGTAGCGCATCCTGGGTCTTAAAGGCAACTGAGTTGAAATTATGGCAAAACTCTGAATACGACCTACTATTTGAAGCAGATACAATACCGTACGTCTATTCTGATAAGTTAAATATATAATAATCTACAAGAAAGTATTTAACTATAGAAAATCTTACCACAAATAATTTTTTCTAAAAATAAACAACTTGTGTCCAAGCGAAGAGCTTAATCCCACATTTCTTTATATATAACGGAAAAAATACACAAACATCCTCGAATAGAAAATTATTTTTAAAATAACAGGTGTACTACAAATTTCCATAAAGTCTGATAAATAGAGCACACATGTTGACACAAATGCGAGTTGAAAATGGTATGAAGTTTCGTATACCGAGCTTGTTGAAATGTATAATAATCTGCTTGCAAACACCTCATATTGTGAAAAGATGTATTTAATAATAATAGTCTGTGTACGAAATCGTTAAATAAGAACATAATAAAAATCTATTGGCTTAAAACTGGACAAATACTCGTTGAATTCTAACATATACATGCAAATTTAAAAAAAATTGCGTAAAATTATTTAAATTGTGTTAAATTTGCTTTAGAATGTATTAAAACCATTTCTGTTACATAATATGTAGATTTAATACATTTGGATAGCGAATTACGAAATATAAAATTTGGCGAGAAAGCAGAGTTGTGGGCTATAAAGATCACCTACCACCCCAGCTTCGCATTTGCTGCTATGACTTCATAGAGGTAACATCTCCCACCCTCTCGCGCTCGGACAGCCCGTGAGTCGGTCCGTACAATGCTCGGAGCTGTCTGCCTGGCCTTGACTATTCAAGGACACCGGTCGCCCGTCCACCAGCTGCTACCGGGACCTGATGCGACGGGGTTGTGCCATGAATTAACTTCTTGATTCCAGTTATACCACCCTCTGGAGAATTCGCCCACTTTCTCGGGAATTCGGTCGGCCGCATATCTGCTGGAGCAAACCCCTGGGATTTTCGCCTGCCTGGACGGGGTAGTGCTCATACAGCTTGACCTTGAGTTCAGGTTTCGTTCGAAACCTATCAGTTTCGCTACCAGAGTTACAGTAAGTAGTTGATTTTGGACTTTTAAATTTCTTTTGCAGTATTTTGTCAAAACTTTTCATAAAATTTATTTAAAAAAATATATTATTTTCTCCAGGTTTTTTGGAAACTATTAAATCGTTAAAACTTGAAAGCATTTTTCTTAGAATAGTAAAACTTTTTATCAAATTGAATGATGGGTCTTTGAAATTTTAAAACAAGTCCTTATAATCGTAAGGCTTTTTATCAAATTGAATTATGGGTCTTTGAAATCGTAAAACAAGGCTAAAATCGTAAAACTTTTCATCAAATTGAATAATGGGTTTTTGAAATCGTTACATTAAATTTATTCTGAGTCTGATATATTTTTAGAATTTGTCAAAATGTAGGTCGGTTATGTTTAATCTTAGTTATTGTTAATTCATATGTGTGGATGTGCGTGCGAGTGCAGGGGAAAATTCATGTAAATTTCAATTAGTTTTACGTAGTTTTAAGACATGTTTAAGGGAGGGATGTTGTGTGTATGAGGTATGAACTTTGGAACGGCTAAAACAAAGGAGAACTACGCCGCTCACACCAAGTATGAGGGGGAGATGCATAATCTCAGCTCCCAAGTTTGTTCGGAATGAGTTGACTGGAGAAGGATGTGTGAGATGATAGGTATATGAGCCTTGAGTATTTCTAATGAATGAAATGTTTTTTGATTTGTATGTGAAGGGGTGTATTGGGCATTTAAGTTAATTTGAAGACATTTAATTTTAAAAGTTGAGTACTACTATTTTTTGTTTTTAAAATATTTACTTTTAATAGTGTTTGTTCAGTTGGTATAATTAATATCCAGTGTGTTGCTTCCTCAATAATTAAAAAATGAAAATAGTTATTTAGCAGTGTAAACTAATTTTTTAAGTGTAAATGATTTTTACAATAACCCCAGAATGTATTTTCTGACGGTGTAATATTTATAAAAAAAAATTTACTGTGTAATATACATAAATGCTTTGGATGACATATACTAGTTTTGACCCTGTAAGGTTTAATTTTTTTTAAAAGCACATTTTAAAATGTAAAGTTTTTTCTCACAAAAAATAATGTTTAAACTAGGCTTAAACTGGAATGCAATAGGGAAAGCTGAAATTTTACTGTTACATTCTAAACGAAAAGCCGCGCGTGTGCTTAGGCCGAAAAGTAAATTTTGTGAAAGACGAGGGGGAGACAGGTCTTAAAGCATGGTCAATTCCATACTGGAGATGATCAGCGGACTGAAAGTCGGAGGGGGGATGGGGCTGAAGGGAAGAGTCAACTTTCTCCCCTCCCCCTCCCCCGGCTCATCTAAGAGGCGGCTGCAGCGTCTATGTGCCGTTGGAACGGCAAAGGGAGAATGTCGGGTGGGTGGGGGGTTGTCGAGCAGGCACGATAGGGGGAGAGTGGCCACGCGGTAGCGCTGCTCGTTGTGGGCAGCGACAGCAGTTTAGTGAACCATTCCCTCGCGCGCAGCTCCGCGTGGGCCAAAACTCCGGCCCGCCCGTGCGAAGTTCGTTCGCTGCTTAATACTCACCTAGCTTCAACCTCATCACCTCCCGACACCTAAGTTTTGCTCGCTCCCCAAACTCAAGTAACAACATGAAAATTTGTCACGAACTTTTTAATTAGACCAGTTTGAAAAATAGCAAAAGTAAATGTTTAGGAGTATCTACGACTCATGCACGACAGATAAAGTAATTGGTCGAACCCCAGCTAATTTTCTTAATTTTATTGTACATTTTGTTTTTTTAAAATACGCGTCCTTGTTTTGTAAAAACTTTGGATGTGCTGACACAACTCTATTATTAGGAGATTACTTCCATTAAATAATACTTTCAGAAAAGCTGCGATAAAGTTATTGAAATTTGGGATTCAAAAAAATACAGAACATATCCTAAACTATAATCTTGAACGTAAACCAGACATTCAAGAAAATTAAAAGAGAAAATGGCCACGACCATGACGTTTCTATGACATCATAGAGCATTCCATGAATTGAATTCAGTAAAAATTGAAGGTATTCTGAAGAAAACTTTGATCGTGTGAAAGGTCTTTTACTGTATGACTAGGGATTTGAAGTGCCAAGACGTATGGCGCCGAGGCTAGCTACCATAGATTGAAAATGAGGTAGACCGATCTCGCTGGCAGCGCACAACCAATCTCCGTGTGCCAACATTGAACTGATTCTCTGCCAACAAGTCTATCGAAAACTGCATGGCGTGGATTTTAAGTGAGGAAACCGATTTGTAAACAAATGCTTTGAGATGTATTCGTACTTCCTCTAACCAATTGGTAATGCAGTTTGATTAAATTAAAATTTGTAAAAGTATTTTATTCATATAATAGTGCTTGTCATTTAAAAATTAAGATGTAAACAAACACTTTCATCACTGTTGACCATGTGACTTTGGCAGTTGTGTTCCTTTGGGGTAGGTCGGGGTTGGGTGAATGCGCAAAAGGCGAATTAGTACGGACCTGCAAAATTTGCGTTATTTTTGGCGTCGGGCTAAAATTCACAGTACTGTATATACTACAGCCGGCGTCGTTTCGCCATTGGCTGCTGCCTAGAAGTTAAGTCACTCCCTTCCTGATTGAACTGCGTGTGATTGGGGCACACGATTGTGAAGTGTTCATTTATTGGCCTACAGTTACCAGGGGCGTGTCAATAAAGAATGATCCAACGACAAGTGTATGGACAAGGAACAGTGTTTTAAGTTTAAAAGGTCCTCAAATAATGACATGAATTTTGCAGGTCTCTACTAATAATATATAAAAAATTAAAAATATATTTAAAATGTGTTATATATATGTAAATAGTGCAGTATTGAGTTCTTAATTATAGAATATATTTATGGTAAAATTTTTATAGTACTTCATATTCAATAAAATCCACCATCCTAACATTTTTGGCAAAATTGGAATGCTCAATAGGACATGTAGAAATTGTGGTATATTATGGTACATTCCTGCATATAAACTGTAATAACTTGCAAGCCTTTTGTCCGACAGGGACCCACGAAGGTGTTGAAATAGTATTTAGTTGAAGTAGTATTTCTCGTACATAGTTCACCCTATTCCAATTATGTAACATATAACTGAAATGTATTTTATATGTAGGTGGTGCAGTAATGCATTTGTAATTATAGATTATACTTACTACATGTTTTATGTACTATGTATTTACAAAATTGTAAAATGTCACCATTTTTTTCCTGATTAGATTGCTCAATATGACAGGTACAAATTATAGAATATTATGGCACACTCGTGCATATAAACTGCAATAACCTGATAACCATCCGTCCGATCTCGACCCGCTAAGACTTTTTGGAATGCTTGCGACTAGCTTTGTAATGCTCGCTGCCAACAGAGGTAATTTTGTGAATATAGAGTAATATAAAACATGTATCGTAAGTGTATTCTATAATTAATAATTAGAGACCTGAAGAATTCGCTGATTCATTTTGGGTAGCCAGAATTTTAAACACCTGTTTTTATATAACATCAGCCATTGGTCCACACGATTGTCGACACCGCCCGGATAACGATGGCCCGATCGGCGCCTTCCTCTGTGACAGCAGACAACCAATGGGCAGTTGACACTGGCATATTTGTAAATAAGATTGTAGAGTCTAGCCTGCCAGGATGTCTCCAATTAGACCGACAAACTTTGGGAGGCGATTCTTCATGGAAAAATAAAAGGAAACCATATGTGACACTTTATACCTAAACCGAGTATTAAGGGAGGTATGATACCCTTAAAAAAAAAAAAAATTAAAACAACAACGAGGTTTTAAACAGCATTTGTGCAAAATATCGGTAACGAAGTAAAATAAAATAACTACTCTCGGAACATTATTGCATGTTATCGGAACTTTCAACGTAAGACCAGATATTTTGCACAAATACCTCATACCTCCCTTACTATTCGGTTTAGGTATAAAGTGTCATATTTGTCTTCCTTTAATTTTTTCATGAAGAATCACCTCCCGAAGTTTGTTGGTCTAATTGAGAATTATCCTGTATAATAAATTTGCTACCTCATCTTCAGGCCATGTCCAAACTCAGGTATATTCTTGCGTACTTACATCCTTACATTCTTCACTTACCCTTGGTACCAAACTTTATGAATTCGGACAGGCAGTCTTGTTGGTTTCGGTGTCAGTTATTAGCCAGCTAACCACTTTTAATGTTCATGTATTCCGACTAAGAATTTGATAAATGACGAAGGTTTTAGGGGTTAAATAAAGCATTAAAAATATTTAAATTTGATTTATATTAACATTTATTGTCTTGCATTATTGTATGTAAGTGCTGTTTGGACTGCTTTTGTTTATATCAGTTTCTGTAGGTTAGGAACATAGGACTAATCTGAATTTATTGCTTAGAACATTGTTTAAGGTGAAACTTGCGATAATTATTTACTCAGTTCAAAATTCTATTTCTCCGAAGAAGTAATTTTGCACTATTAACAATTAAATCAAATAATTGCTTCTCAAAGTGGTGGCATATATTCAACAAGTGTGCGAGAAGTATATAACTTCGTTTACGTGTATACTTGCATATTTCACTTGCAGTTCGGATAGCACTTCCGGGGAAAGGTACGCACAAGTATGTACTTCCGGCGACTTCGGACACAGTCTTAGTTGGGGTGGGTATAGGCTGTTCACGGTAAAGTGAGCACTTTTTAAAGCCCTGCTAAATTTTCCATTTGAGCCGATTTTTATCTTCCCCCACTTTTTTAAATAACCATTATTATTTGACTAATAAAAGGAGCGTATACATTTCACCAATATCAAAAGTTAACGTCCAAGGCTACAATAAAACATATTTATTAGTGATCAATGCATGTTGGGAGGGCCTTAGAAATTGCTCACTTTACCGTGAACAGCCTATACCTGCCTGCGTATCGTATTGGGCGCATTGAGTGACATGAGCCCGGTAAAGTTGGTAACGATGAATGGAAATGAGTTCCATAGCTTAACTTCAAATAAAAAAGTGTTAATTAACTATTTGAGATTTAAGTCATATGATTTCTTTCGCTTTTTGTTCTCAAATGCGTCGAAATTTAAAAATTTGCAGGTTTTAAAAATATTTCCTTTTCATATAACTCTACATGTTCATTTGATGGACGCATGAATAAAGTGATGAGGCCCATGACAATGTTAATTTTACGTAAGATGGGATAACACACAACGTGCATACAAGTAGATCTTAACTCTTTGAGGGCGGTACAAATTTCCTATCACTGAGGACAAGTTTTAAGTGAGCTGCCTATATTCTACACTACAACAATATAATTTTGGTTGTTCCCTGTATTTCCACTTACCATTGTTCTGTTGGTCCTGGGTACACCGGACAGGCCTACTGTACTCTGCAACGTTTATTATTGGCTGGCCCACGACCAACGAAGTCACGTGTTGAATGTGTACCAATTAATGTATCGAGTTTTACAATCCACTGCATTCGTTCGAAAAAAATTATTAAAAATAACTTTTTTACTCTTCCAAACTGAAATGTTGACTAGTTGTCATTTTTTTTATTTAGATTGCGATAAAGTCTAGCGAAATAGTAAAACAATACAGTTTGAACTTTGTCTTCAAGAGCGAATAAATTCCCATGTAAACTTAGCCCCGAGTAAACAGGCTGTTCCGGGGCATAGACGTCCAACCAGAGGCAGATGATAGAGGGGCCCAAGACCTACCAAAATTACCTATACATATGCGGTCCGATTCTGGACCGTTTAAATGTTACGAATTTTGCTCCGAACGTATGACCCTACTCTACACTACACTATGATTGAAACGACTGTGACGAACGTAAGAGTCCCAGGGCAGTAATATTTATATGTAGAAATGGTAGCTGACAAGTGTAGCCACATAACCAAACATCATTAATGCTATTGTCATTACAGCGATCTGGGCAATGAAAACAATAGCCCGAATGATGTTTGGTTATGTGACCCCACTTGTCAGCTACAATTTCTACGAATATTACTTCTCTGGGACACTTAATTTTGTCACAATCATTAAATTCTTAGCGTGGTGTAGAGTAAGTCCATACATTCGGAGCAAACTTCGCAACAGTTAAACGGTCCCGAATCGGACCACATATGTATTGGTAGAGATAGTAAAATTTTGCGAATTCATTTCGGGACAAGACATACGTCAAACACATATACAGTGAAGTCACCTTTGCAATTGGATCACAGTATATTAGATATGCCCTAGACACCTCTGAGCCAATAGCAGACTTGCAACGAAACACGTTACGAATCGCATACTGCCAGGCGTGGGCAACACTAACCATTCTCTTGGGCAACAGCCAATGAACACACAGTTGAGGTGCCCGTGTACACAGGAGTATGGAGTCTATCCTACAGGTTATTTAACTCGCGAAATTTTCCTATCGCTACGTATTGGTCAGTTTGGTTGGTCTTGGGCCCCTATATCATCTGCCTCAGTTTGGATGTCTATGCCCGGAGCACTCTGTATACGTGCATACTCCTCAAAGGGTCGAGGAGGGCTTTCAGAAGTTCTCATTTGACCGTGAAGAGCCGATAGCTACCTGCAGGTAGGCGAGGTGGTTCCTCAGGATGGAGAGGCCGAGACGTACGGCGAGGCTGAGCGTGGCTCCCTTCTCGTCGACGACAATGACGATGCCTGGCACGAGGCCCGACGTCTGCAGCGCCAGGTCGTGGAACATGGTGTACGCCTTGGTCGCCTCGGCATGCACGAAGCCCGAGGAGTCGCCGTTGGCGAAGCGGCACGCCAGCACAAGGTTCCCCGAGGCGTCCCTGCCTTCGAGCGCCGCCATCTCCCTGGAGGACACGTGCCACTGTTTACATCGGACACTTCTCCTACACGCTGATACAGAACGTGGTTCCTAAATGCTCATCTACAATTGCTAGAGGCTTGCAAAAAAATCGCGTTATTATTTGGGGACATGTTAATCTCGAAACACGTGTACCTTTGCAATACGTTTGTCATCGGATCATAATTTGTGTCACACACCCTGCGTGAATCTGCACCAATAAAGGAACACTTCACAATTATGTGCTTCAATCACGTGTAGTTTAGTCAGAGAGGGAGTTTCTTCACATCTATGCAGCAGCCAATGAAGAAACGACGCCGGCTCTAGTGCATACAGTACTGTGAAGTTCAGCCTGATGCCAAGTAATAACGCGAATTTCGCATGTCCCTATCAATTGCCTTGAATTACATCACTGTAAAAAATTTTTCTGGTAAACTTTCTAAACGGTAATGGAAGTTTCTAACCCATACACAGGGATAGGAAAATTTCGCGAGTTCAGTGACCTGTAGACTAGACTCCACAGTCCTGTGTACACTCGAACATCAGATGTTCGTTCATTTTCTGCTGCCCCAGAGAGTAACCAGTGTTACCCCACGCCTGGCGGTATGGCACTTGCAAATTGTTCCCTTGCAAGTCTGCTATTGGCTCAGAGACGTCTAGGGTGTGCCTAATGATCTGTGATCCAATTGCAAAGCTGACTTCAGTGTACACATGTTGGACGTCTATCTTGTCCTGAAATGAATTCGCGAAATTTTCCTATCCCTACTTATGCACTGTATGGTAATAATACTACTCATCAAGGTGCAGATACAGGAATGTTTAACAGTACTACTATACAAGGTTGGGAACTTCCCTATACATTTGACTGTTTACTGAGAAAATGTAGGAACGCTACAATGAATGTATAGGGGAAAACATTAGCATTCCTGCTTCCTCACTCAGCATATACACTGGTATGGTAAATTTTCGAATAGCTTCTTAGCGTGTAGCGTTACTTACAGGGCGTCAGACTGAATCTCGACTGTCCGCAATTGGCCTTGACGTAATTTGCGGCAGTTTTGTGTGACCAATCACGCTACAGTACGTAAACGGGAAATAGTTTATGATCTCATGATATGGTTTTCATTCCTTCGTTGGCTACTCTGGTTATGAATTGTATAGGTCTACATAGGCGCCAAGGAAAGCTACACCTTGCTATTGGTTTTTAGTATGAATGACACGGAATTAATCTATTTACTTACGTATTTCCACGTATCTCTACGGAAAGAATCAAAACGATAACAACGATATGACTTAACTGCACTGCAGGAATCCGAAGTCAAATACAATCCACTTTCGTTTCTTGCAAACGTGATTTGAATACTACGGTTATTATGACGTTCTGCATTCTGGTTCGCCGGCGTTGAAAACGTGGCGTAAGATACTCAGAGCCGGCCATCTTTCACGTTATGCACGCCATGTAAGTCAAGCCGAGTCATAGTTGTGGACGTTGCTATTTAACCTTCTGGTATTCAGTTTCTTATGTGGCTAACGTTATGTACGGTACGGCAATTGTAGAAGAGCCTTGAAGGATTTCACGATAAAGTGAGCACTTTTAAAATCAACCTTAGGAAAAAGTCACTGCCCCTGCCTTCATAAATGTTTTAACACTTTGAGGTCTGCACGCATTTACTAGCACTTAAGACAAATTTGAAGTGAGTCACCTATATCCTATACTGCACGAACACCGGTTCTGTTGGTGTCTCTGTAAGAATTCGCCATCGTTCTGTTGGTCCATGCCACACCGAACACTACCCTGTACCTTACACCATGCATTATTTGCTGTTCATCAATCAATGGCGAGCCGAGCTTATATTGACCCAATCGAATTTCCTCTACCGTGTAAAAGTATTCAAAACAATCATGTCCTTTTGTGCAGTCATAAAAAAAAAAAATGAAATTGTATCGTTGGCAATTTCAATGTCACTGCGCTGTCATTTTATTTGTGAGATCATGTTAAACACTAGCCGAACAAAGAATGCACATTCATGCGTGTTTTGTTCTGAACAACAAAGATATTTTCAAGCTAGCTTTGCTCGAGCTACACTCGATAGCAGTCTACAAAGTGTTTTAATGGACGCACTGAGTGCATGTGCCCAGTGTAATTAATAACGATGGATGGAAAGTAGTTCCATATCTTAACGTCGAATAAATAGTGTTACGAAACCATTTGTAAAAACATAAATTATTTTTTCCATTTTTCTTTTTTGTTCTAAAGCATCTAAATGTAAAAATAAGAGGATTTGTCAACTATTTACTTTTGAAATAATTTTACTCTTTCATTTGACCGACGCGTGAATAAAGTGACGAGACCCATTGCAATTTTAACTTTACATAAGGCGGGAGAATACACAAAGTGCATACAAGTGGATCTTAAGCAGGGCTCTCAAAAGTGCTCATTTTACCATCAACAGCCTATACCTATCTGTCTCCTATAGCATTTTCTATTAACGCATGCAACTATTTTTATTTTCTTTCCTGCCGAAAGGGATTTTTACCGTGTCTCTGCCGGATTCTCCTTCTCTCTTCTAAGTTATACCAGTTTATAGACCGTTCGCAATAAACTGAGCCCTTTTGAAAGCCCTGCTTGAGATCTATTCGTATTGTGTATTCTTCCGCCTTGCGTAAAATTAACACTGTCATGAGCCTCATCAGCATATTCATGCGTCGGTCAAGTGAAACTTCAGAATTCTTAGAAAAGCAAATATTTTGCAAATCTTGCTAATTCTAAATTTATAAGATACATTAAAATCTCGTAATAATTATTTAAGTTATCTTAAATGTTTACCTAACCCTTTTAATTCGACGCTAAGCCATGGAACTACATTCCCTACATCGTTACCGAATTCACTGGGTGCATGTCACTCTGTGTGCCCTTTAAAATGTATGGAGGGACATTTTTCTAAGGCTGATTTCAAAATTCCTCACTTTATCGTTAACAGCTTTTAGCTATAAGTATACCCAGGGAGGTTGTGATGGCCAAAACGAGGCCATGGTAACCCAATTCCTTGCTGCCACGATGATGGTCTCCATGCATGATTTCCTTCCCTTGTAGGGTAAGGGGCTCAACCCTGAGACACACCTAATTCTCATTCCTACCGCGGGCTCATACCTATCACTTAGTTTTAAAGTAGGTTAGAAAAAAATTAGGCACTTCTAGGGTGACCAGACGTTCTGCTTTTTGCAGGACAGTCCTTTTCGTAAGCATTGTCCTGGTGGACGAAAGAACAATAAACCCATGAAATATCCTCCTTTAGACATGGGGTCCTGCGTTGTTTGGGGAAGGTCAAAGTTGTGTACATGCGCAGAAGACGAATAATCGGTCTACCTCATCTTTTCTCTATACACTTGGACCACCTTCCATTACCTAGATCCAAGATGGCGGTGGTAGTCAGTAACGTAATATGCTCGCTGACTTTTATGACTTTTCAATTTTTACAATTTTTTCTTGAGTTTCGGTTTTCAAGGTCATCTAAGGTCACGGTTAAGGGTCAAGGTCTTGGGTCAAGTTCAAAGGGACCTGGGTTCAACATGACGATTGGACGACGTCATAATATGGTGGCTGGTCGGTTCAAGTCTCTCGTCCCCTCTAAGCACAAACATTCGAAATTTCAATTTTTTTTATAAAAATTTTATACATTTTGAAAATAAAAATTATATTCTTTAAAATATTATTTAGCAGTTTTTGTAATTTTAGGTAGTTTATGGGGTCAAGGTCAACCGTCAAGGTCACCGAGATACAACATGACGGTAGGGTGACGTCACAACATGGCAGCCGGTCGGCTCCGGATCCCAAGTATCGATTTGGCATACCCTATGCCTATAAAACCAATGTGGCTGCCACTGCTCTGCCCTCGAAAACAACCCCTCCAAATTCCCCCAATTGGCTGAAAAGCGGTTTTGGGGGATTGTTTTTGCACATGGGTGGCTTCTACCTTTTCGAAGGTAAGTTTTAAGGCAGGAAAGGAAAATTTGAGGGAGAATAGGTTGATTCTAAGACGAGGAGGGAAAATTTTTGTGGGAAATAGCCGCCGCGTGACCAGAATGACAGAGCATGGACAGAACCGACGCTCCGCGTCCTTGTACTAATACGAAGGTATAGGCGTTTCGAAGTAGAATGAGCACTTTTGTAAGTCCTGCTTAAGATCTACTTGTACGCACGTAGTGTATCCCTCCCTCTTATTTAAAATTAACATTGCCATGGGCCACATCGCTTTATTCATGCGTTGGTCAGGCGAAACTGAAGAATTATTAGAGAAGTAAATGTGTTACAAATCTGTTAATTTTTACACTTAGAGACGTTAAAAAAACAGGAAGCTAAAGAAATAATTTGTTATCACAAATGGCTACTCTAACACTTTTTATTCGACGTTAAGATATGGAACTACTTTCCCCTCCATCGTTACCAACTGTACGGGGCTCATGTCACCCAGTGCACCTGTTAAAATACATGCAGGTAGGGGCAGTGACTTTTTTCGAAGGTTGTTTTCAAATGTGCTCACTTTATCGTGAACAGACTCAAAATTATGAAATATATAACGGGACCCACGGTTGGTTTAGTAGGTTGATCGTTGGTCTCTTACCTCTGAGGTCCTTGGTTCGATCCTGGGCCCCTGGCGGGCGGGAACTTATCGGAATCGGGAATTATCATGTGTAGAGCGCGGCGGGAATTGCTGTGGAGTACGGGTTTTCTCAGGGCTTTCCCGTTTACTCCCCCGTCCTCATTCCGCTGCGTTTCCACCCACATCTGGTCGCACATCACCCATTATTCGCGCCGGAGCGACAAGACTGTCCCTCAGGTTAAGTAGGTGGTTCCGATTGGTGCCAGCCTCTTCTAATCCCCAAAGGATTCGCGGTGATTGAGCGGTTAGACTGCTCGCCTCCCACTAAGGCGAACCGTGTTCAATCCCAGTAAGGGGCACTCTCGGATTTTCGCAAGTGGGAGTCGTGCAGGACGATGCCACTGGTTGTGTGGGTTTTCTCAAGGACCTCCCGTTTCCCCCGCCCTTGCGTTCCAGCGCTGCTCCATTCTCACCTCACTTCACCCTTATTGGTTCTCAAACCTCGTTGTTACGAGCCGCCCAAATTTCTCAACTAAACTGTAATCCATGTATGACCCTGTCTCAGGCGGTAACCACATATGGGTTTTCATTTTCACATGAACGACAATGTGTAGAGGCAGGGTGATACAGTTTGCCCCAGAAGAAGAATAACATAGACATGTTCACACTGCTGCAATTCCCAAGAAACATTCCAGTTAGTGAGAATAGACTATTATTCCAAACAGTTTCTCACTTTACATTGAGGGCTGTGATATGGCATTCCAAACCGTAACATATAATATTTCTTCGCGAATGACAGTAGTAAATAAAACATATTTTCCCTGTTATTAACAGTACAGATAACTTTTAAATCAGCGATACTAGCACAACTATTTTGTTAACATCGCAAACAAATGCAGTGCATAATCCTTAGAAATTACTTAAATTTTTTGACATTAAGATAAGTGCTCCTGCAGAAACGTCTCATATAAGACTGGCGCTAATCTATTTTAAATTATGTAATTTCTGGAGTACAAAGGTGCGTGTCACCATTGGCTCTTTTATAAAGAGCTAGAAGATGAAAAACTGTTAATCCGTTATAACTAGTAAATAGTTCCTACTGTCAGTATCATGAATGATAGTATTCTAAGAAAGTGATTTCTATTTTCCACTGTCCCTTTAAAAAGTTCCACGTGAACAAATGGTTACATATGTCAACCGTTACCCGTTATTAAGAAGCAAATGTTAATATATGAAATACAGACGAGTCGGCTCACAGAAACTTGAGTGGCATAATTCTCAATATAGTCTATTTGCCTAAATATGCCATGTATAACAAGCATTTCATACATTTGTTAACGTAAAAGTGTCTTCCTTTTCGATCAATTAAAAATATACCTATATTTGATTTATAAGTTTTAATATTTCATTTATTATAGTTATGAACGACAACAGTAAGAAAACATCTGTGTTGGCAGCGCCTAGTAAGAAATAGTTCACATGCATAGTATTATTACAACTGAGTGCGGACGAATTCGGTGCATTGTCTTTTGGTGCAATTTCCTAAACTTCGTCGGCCTCCGTTTGCACGAGGCGGAGGAATATCAAGGAAGTGGAACTTTAGCGGAGCTTCAGCATGTGTGTGAAGTGACCGTGAATAGATTATACCAGTCGAATAGCCGCGTATTCGGACCTCAGATCGACAAGTATTCTGTAATTTCTCCACTGTCAGCTGTGACATATTTCGTCCTTTGTGGCATTCGAGATCTCTTTAATATCTTTAATTGAAGTAATATAAACGCTAGACATTCGTGCAATCAGACGACCGAACGGCTGAATCAGAGAATTGCTTACGGGATTTGCAACCCTCGACCTAGCGTTCGCTAGTGCGGTCGGTCGCTAGTGCGGTCGGTCGCTAGTGCGGTCAGTCGCTAGTGCGGTCAGTCGCTAGTGCAGTCTGTCGCTAGTGCAGTCGATCGCTAGTGCAGTCGGTAGCTAGTGCGGTCGGTCGCTAGTGCGGTCGGTCGCTAGTGCAGTCTGTCGCTAGTGCAGTCGATCGCTAGTGCGGTCTGTCGCTAGTGCGGTCGGTCGCTATGCGGTCGGTCGCTAGTGCGGTCATCGCTAGTGCAGTCGATCGCTAGTGCGGTCGGGCATACGTGACCAACATCCACGATATCGCTAATTCGATTCTCATTGGTTGCTTCGGAGAGGAAGGAATTGAGCGATGGCAATGATTTTCCCCAAGGGATTTTTTTGATGATTTATCATCCTTCCGTTTCAATTGTCGGAGCATCTACTCGTATAGCACTTCATATATTATATATATAATATATATATATATATATATATATATATATATATATATATATATATATATTCAATATATATATTCATATATATATTATATATATATCATATATATATATTCATATATTATATATAATATATATATATATATATATATATATAATATCACAACTTAAGAATACAAAACACAGTGCACTATTAGCAAGCCTAACATTTTGTAAGGTTTATTCTCTTCAGGTTATGAACAGAACGAGATTCCTTGCTACGAAAGTGATTGGCATAGGGAAAGAAGCTCCTCTGCAAGGGGCGCTGCTACTCCGAAGAGGCTTCTTTCATGACAGCGGTAAATTGACAAATTTATTTGCGTGTAAAAGTTCGTGCTTGTCTCAAATTGTGATGTGCCACGTTATATGCTCTGTATAGTTCCCCGTACTAAAATTATGAAGTATGAACTTTACTTTATAACTATTATTTACGACTTCCAATTACGTTTGAATGAGTAAACGGTAAAAAAAAATACTGCTATATTTGACATTTAATTTAGTAATTGCATTTTTTTCAAAAAGTTAGGAATTACAGGGCGAAATTAGTATTACTGTCATCGAAAGGAATTTCCGTCACTTAAAATTATAGTAATAGTGTAACACAACATTTTCTCTAAATCAAGTTTTCCTACCTAGTATTAATTTATTACTCTAGTGCAAAGTACACTATAAATTAATTACGTAGCTTCTAAAACCAAACAAATGGAATGACTGGAAAAAACTAAACATAATTTTATGAAAAGTTATCTATCCACTTTGTTTACATGTAAACCGGAGAAAACCCGTTGGCATCAAAGACGGCAAACAGCTCGAGTTAGCCGGGCTCCTTAAAGCTGGAGGAACAGTACCCCGACTAACCCGACACGACAACCCCGAAACGACGAATTCTGAATAGTAGCCAATGAAAAGCAAGGTCGCTGTAACGTCAGTCCGACAAAATCGCAGCCCTGACAGCCCGACAAAAGTCGATTCTATTTTTACTTTCCATAGTGTCGGACTCGTCGGGGCGCCCAATAAAATTTAAATACAACATTTGAAAACAAAATTTCGTGCGTATTTATCTACTGTAGCTAATAATAAACTATCTTTCTGCCAAAATAACGTTCTGGTTTGTTACTAAATACTTCTTAACTCTCGTATAAATTCAAATATTGTCAAAAGCAAAATAAAACCTTCACTTAATCGCGAGTTTTAAAAAGGAAATATCGGATATTATAAGGATAACTTGCCGTTTTAGAATTTCCCATAAAGCCAACTAACATACTTTTCGGGATGATTTCGTCGGGGTATTGTGAACACTGAATAAAATTTGATATGAAATTCCGTCGAGCTCTGAAGTCATATCTGTCTGTCCTGTCATGTTCGTAGGGCTACTGTGACTCCAGTCTAAGGGCCGGTTACTCCACGCGAGATAACGATAGTTTATCGGGATTAACTGACAAATAGTCTCGATTATCTGTATTTTATGTTTCACCACACACATTAATCTCGATTTTCTCTGAATATCTCGATAAAATATTATCCCTCCTATTTTTGTGGGATGTCACATTATCGGGATAAAACTGTAAAACATAAACAAATCTCTGGAAAGGTGACGAAAGGGCAACTTAATTTCATCGAGAATAAAGAGAAAATTGATCAGGCAATGCACAATTTAATTTTTGAAGATGAAAGGGATGACGGGGATGTTATTGTTCATCGTCCGCTATGTTTACGTGAAATAATAAATTATTTTGAACTTTATGTTTAAGTCAAACACATGAGTGTCACACACACTTTTAATATTGTTACGCGCTGCAACTGGCCCCGACTCATCTGCCTCGCGCCGTAATCGGAAACCCGCTACGCCCTCCCCTCTTCCTGGAACGATGCCCTCGCAGCATTCTAACCCCCCCCCCCCCTTTTCGGGTATTCCTGTGAATGCCGACAGCGGCGAGACTTTCTGGCGTCACAGAACTCCTCTCGCCTGTTAGAGTTTCCGATACGTTTCGCGACGACGCAAGAATGTTCTGGTAATACTGGCTGGTGCCTCAGACCTCCGCGACGCATCAAGCGAGTTAGGGAAGATCCTAGGTGGCGGCCTAAGACACTATGTATACTGCCGCAACCCAGCGGCCGGCAGTCTTTGACGGAGGCCGCCTGGCCGAGTGTGCGCGAGCGAAGTGAAGTGTGGACGACGACTGGAGATTGCAGGACGACGGCGAGTGAGGTTTTCGTGGCGTGAATGGACGAGAGGGTGTGAAACCGACGAGTGAAGCCTACTGTGCGTGAGGGCGCTTGGAGGACTCTAGAACATTGCGACTGGCGGGACATGGACTCAACTAGAGTGGGACTGAATGGAAGTGTAATACTGATTTTATTGTAAATATTCGAACTGTCAAATAAGGACGCATAAATTATAAAATAATTAAATAGGTTGATGCACTGTCTATTGGGAATGATTTTTAATGATTTAATTTCATTGATTTCTTTGTCCTAATTATAAATTATATTAATTGGTGTTAATTGCGAACAGTAAGTGATTTAGATTTATTGTGAGAATTTGAGTTCAGATAACTTTACTTATTGTAAATAAAATAAGGAAATTAAAATTAATTATTTGATTTGATTAAGAACTCTATTCCTTAACGAACTTGGTATAGCCAAGAGAGAGAGAGAGAGAGAGAGAGAGAGAGAGAGAGAGAGAGAGAGAGAGAGAGAGAGAGATTGTAACAATACATTTCCTGTTCCAGTAACTATTTGAACACGTGGTCTGCATATGTTTTCACGTAAGTTATCTTAGGTTATCCCACGGGGCCTTGAAGTTGTCTGCTGTCCTGTAGTGGTCACGAGATGTTCAACTGAAACTATTCGCAATAGTTCGCCACTGTTTCGCTTTATTTTGTTGTGTTACAGCATCAGTTTGGTTTATTTCCAACGACATTGAAATGTTATATTACTAATGTGTTTTTTTTTTTTTTGATAAGAAATTTCTGCTTCGCGATTTCCTTGCGACCAAAATACCTTCACGACTTGCAAATAATTTCCTCAAAATGATTTCTCCGTACAAGCTCAAAGCGAAATTTCCAACGTTTACCGAGAGAAAATCTCGATAGTCAGAATATCGAGAGAATTTTAACGAGATATTCTTTACGGCGATTAAACCTAGTGAAACACGCTCAGCTTTAACAAAGTTAAACCTCTCATCTGGATGAAATCATCTCGATATTCCGAAAAGTTACTCTTCATTGGTGGAACCCGCCCTACGTCTATGGTAACGGAAGTGACAACACAGGTTGATTCGCAATCAGACCGACACACTTCCGGAGGTGATTCTTCGTGAAAAAGTAAAAGGAAAACATACTTGACGCTTTATACCTAAACCAAATATTAAGTCAGCTATGAGCCCTTAAAGAACGAGGTTTCAAACCGTATTTGTGCAAAATATCGGTAACGAAGTAAAATACAATGACAACCCTCAGAAAATTATTGTATGTTATCGGGACCTTCAACGTAAGAGCCTCTATTTTGCAACAAATACGGCTTAAAATCTCGTTTTTTTTTTTTTTTTTTTGTAATTGAGAACCATCCCGTAGATAAAGGGAACGCGGAGGGTTTGACTCACACGACTTGAAAAGCGCGTTGCACCTCCGGCCGCAGAGGGTCCCGCTTGCTCCAGACTTCCGGAATCTGCGTCTTGAGCGTGTAGTGGCTCCCGATGGCGTGCTTGGTCGCCTCCAGCTTGTAGTCGCAGGCGTGCAGGAACATGATCAGCATTTCCTCTGTGCGGCAACACAACCCACACACTCACACACACACTTTGTGACACTTTGATTGAGGTACTTCTTTACAGCCGTGAAAGAAAGCATAGAAGTGAGTGACCTATACATATCCCTCATTTCACAAACACAACCGTTGTTGGCATCTTCTTCCCCACGTACGTTTCAAAACACGGAAATATTATTGAAGCTGTTGATAATCCAGGTATAACATCAACAATGATGAATGATTTATTAAGATCAACATGTGAACAAAATTATTTAGAATTTACTGGTATTGTTAATCTATATCGAGATAAATCTGTTCTAGTCAAATAACAGATTAAATTTAAACTGTTTCTAGTGATAAAATAAATGAAATAATGTATCCACTGAGATATATGTTTGGTTTTATTGGAGATAACATTTGAATGTAATGGAAAGGCTGCTATAAGATTACTTTTTTTCATAATTCGTCTGATAACAACTGTTTATTTCTTTACGAACCTTTAGATAAAGATGATAAAGTTACAACACATTGTCCTGATCTTGGTAAAATTGTTATTCAAAAATTATAAATTATGTGGCCTATTGTTGAATATGAATTTAACACAGCCATTGGAATTAAAGAAAAAATATACAAAGATCCAAAAATTTCTATTAGTTTTGATTAATGGAAAATTTTAGAAAAAGAATTTCCTGCTGGTTGAACTGTTTTTAACTTTGATATAAAACGTCAGTTTAATAATTTATGGTTTGATATGACTGATTTTGTATTTGTAGGTTTTAAACTTAAGAGAAGAAAATGTGCTGAACAGCATAAAAACACTCTACTATGTTTGATCATTGTAATATAAGAAATATTTACGTTAAAAACTGTAGAAATGAAATTTTTCCTAAAGAAAACTGTTATCTCAACATTGAAAATGGTGTTTGCCTTAGACAATTTCTTGCTTATAATGATTTTAGAAATTCAAAAACCAAACTACATACCAACTATAGAAATAATTAACTGTATTATAAACCAACTGTAAATTTTGATGGTGATATTAATTGCTATTCATTTTGGGAGTGAAGACCGGTATATGTTATAGATAGTATGTACAGAAAAACCACTGTAGTTAAAGAAAAACAAACATAAAAGTTAGTGTTGATGTTAATAAAGCTGTTGAAGACAGTACCATTTGTAATGTTGCTTTAATTGGTAAAACAAATATAACATACTATTATTCGAAAGAAAGAATGACTGAAGATATATAAAATTTTAATCTTATTAAATGGAAGAATCAACAAAATGTTTCGATATTTTAATACAATATTTAAGATTTATAGTTAAGTGGTTACATTTAAAACTTTTAAGGAATTTTTAGATATATAGATGAATAATTTTATCAAAAAAAATTATATTCATAATTCTAATTAAGAATTTCTCATATAAACACTTTTTATAAAATATATATACATTTTAAATATTATAAGTGGCTTAATTATAAAACTTTTATAACTTTGGGATGTTGGATATGAAATGATAAAATCAGCAACTTCGATTGATAAAAAATTGGACATTATTCATTTCAAAATTATTTTAAAAATCAATAAAAATGATTTAAAATCAGATTAATTTTCGAATTTTAAAGAATATGTTTATGATTTGGATTGTTGTGATTGTTGGGTTTATGGAATCGGTAATATTTATGCTTCAGATTTTTCTTTGTTTTTAGACTTCAAAAAGTCTTATTGGTGTTTTACTTTTGTTGAATATAATGTATAATTTTTATTTAATTTGAATAGTTTTAATATTTCATTTAATTCTGGCCTAATTAATTTTACTTTATTTTGGCTTAAATTTGCTTTATTTAGATTATTAGCTTGTAAAATTGGCATTTCTAGAAAATGTAAAAATTTGCATGATTTTGGGGTAAAATTGCTTGATTTTCGATGAAAATTTTTTTTTTTTTTTTTTTTTTTTTTTTTATCAGCACAAATCCTGCACTACTGTTTTTCCGAAACTGAAAATTTGCTTGATTTTTTAGTAATTTTGCTTGTTTTTATATTAAACTAGCTCGTTTTTGGAAATCGAAAATTGGTGTCAAATGAGGTTTCTAGAAACTTGAAAAAGTTGCTTGAAAACGATAAACTTTCTTGAATTTTGAGTTAAAAAGCTTGAATTTTCGATGAAAGGTGGAGTGGTCCAGGATCGGCACTATACTTCTACTAAGAAATCTGTTATTCACTCCATCCACTGCATTTTCCAGAGTCTCCTCACTTCAGGTTTTCAAAAAAATATATACTAGGTTGGTATCTCGCTTAACAAAGTACATATTTTACGGATGGCTCTTTCCGCCCTGTGAAAACCGACCCGATTCACCCCAATCGACAGGAAAATTTCTAAAAATTATGTTGGCTGCACTGACTGTAGTTAACGACTAAACGAAAACAGGCTATAAAATATTAGAATATGTATTACTTTCGTGCATGGTTTGCCGTGCTTGAATATTAAAATTTGCATTATTTATCTGTGAAATAAAAACTGCGAAAATAAGAAATCGGCGAAAAACAGAAAATTGTGCTTCACAAAACACCAAAGAACGGAACAGCAGTCGCACGCGTGGATTAACAATCACTTTCAGCACACTGTTTTAGTTGCGCTTTTCATTGATAGAAAGCAGCACTGGCCTATCTCCGCTTAGTTTACTAGACCTAGCACGAAATACACAAATGACCCGATTCGTCCCTTGGCCCGATTCAGACCACTTTACCCTATATGTTGAGGGAATTAGTTTTATGTTAAAATATGTAAAAAAAACAATTCCCTCGGAAAATTCGCAGTACCAAACATTTGCAGGCAAAAAGTACGAAAAAGTAATGCAATTACCTGGAACGGCTGGAAGATGAAACTGTTTAGACAACCACTCTTTCAGAGATATGATATGTTCTCTGCTGAGGTTTGGGTTGTTCTGGAATTCTTCCTCCACGTTAATGGGGCTCATTTTTCTACTGGAACAAAAAAAAAAAAAAAAAAACTCCTATTACACTTGTGCAGGAATCGAAAAATATTTTTTATCTGAATACAGACATAACAGCATGCATGTACATGTATACTTTTAGGCATTTCTCAGTTAAGAGAGTTTAAACATATTCTAATTTGTTGACCCTAAATATCTATAAACATTGAGATTTAAAGTATTTAAATTTAGCAAATTTAAGGAACTCGATGGGCATGTTTTTTATACATGTTTAATCTCACTAAATTTCGACACATCTAATTTTATATCATGAAACAAATACGTAAACATTATAATGGCGAAGAATGTTCAAAACCATACGATGTCATAGCAAACATCTGTATACAAAATCACTTATGAATCATGGTTCATTCGGATTGGTTGGGGATTTCAACCAGGGCTCCCTTCCAATAGCTTTGTCACCCAGGCCACAAGACTAGAGGCGTATGGATTGTTGTGAACGAAACTGATAAAAGCATTTGTGAACGGTAGATGGCCGCAACCACGGAAAGCATTGCTAATATCACATAATAGGTGTTTCAGTGATCATCGAGACAAGCAGCGCGAACTGCAACGATCAACATGTGTCGTAAACAAGAGCTGATATGTGTTATAATGCGGAGGATTATGTTTTGAAGATTATATATATAGAATGATTATGGGAATTCTGGTACATCGGCGTCTGGCGTCGGAGATCGGATCTGTCCATGCTCTTTCATTCAGTTTCTCAGGCGGCCATCTTGTCCGCCATGTTGGCTGTCCGTGACCTTGACCTTTGAACTACGTTACTCACTTGCATGTGGGCAAGCTCCTCGTCAGAATGCCATGCAAATTGACGAAAATATTTTTGTAATGAAATATGTGCTGTGCGAGTAATGTTAAAATTTGTAAACAATGAAACTCGCGTTTCTTACTTCATGCGCGCATTAGAATAACAAATTGCATGGCAGTAACGCACTTTTACGTTCCTAACACTTTCACGGTTTTACTTAAAACTGCGCATGAACAAACTGATCAGACTTGCTTACGGCGATGCTAATTTTATATATGGCGGAAGAATACGCAATAAAGAGTACAACTATATCCTGAGCAGGGCTTTACAGAAGTGCTCGATTAACCGTGAACAATTTAAGGCCGATTTCACCACGCGAGGTAACGATAGTTTATCGAGATTTAATGCCAAATAATCTTGATGATCTGTATTTTATGTTTCACCACGCGCCTTATTTCGATTATCTCTGCACATCTAAATAAAATATTTTAACCGCCGATTTTGGTGGACAAAGTCTCATTATCGGGATCAAACTGTAAAACATTAACAATTAAATTAGACTACCCGCAAATAAATTTGGAAAATTATAGAGAATTATTATTTCTATAGGATTAGCACAACATTAAACAATAATAAAATTATAATATGGAAATGGTAGCAAAATTAATGCAAGAGTATTCAGGAAAATGTCGATATATAGAATTTAGATTGGGAATTAGTAATTGCATTGTGTTATCTGTTTTCTACATGAAAAATTTTAATACATGTTAATGTATATTTAACACTTCCAGATTCTTGCATTATACGTTTATTCGCTGTATGTTATTCGATAAACAATAATGACGTAAAACACGTAAACGTCCTAAACTTCCAAAAATAATCAAATTTATGAACTACGAAGCAAACTATAATTCGGCCGCAAAAATAACACTAACTTATGAAATATATATTTAATCCTGTATTTTCAGAGGTTTAATTTCCATCGTATGGCGTTTATCCTAGCATGTTTGCCTGGATAAGTATATGTCTTTAAATAAGTACTATTAGTCCTTTAGAAAGTATGTTCTACGGGAAATAACATTTAAACTATCAATAATATTATGTATTACGTTGTTAAAACATTTTGAAAAAAGTAGTTTTCCGCATATGTTAGATTATGCTGATTCTTTCCGTTACTACCTCTAACAAACAGATTTTTCTTTGTAATGCGTAATTGTTTTGTTACTTTTTGTCTTGAAAATACCATCTAGACCACTAAAAAATATTCACTTTATTAAACGTAAAATATAAAATATTTTCTGTTGACTAAGCCGGCGAAGTAGAGCATCGCGATTACGGCAGAATATCGATATAATTTGAACGAGATATTTTTAACGGCGGATAATACGTGGTGAAACAAGCTTGACATTATAGAGATTAAAATCGAAGTTAAATCCCTCATCTGGATAAAATTATCTCGATATTTCGAAAAGTTAATCTTCGTTAGTTAAACCTGGCCCTTATACGTTCGGTTCTCAACATTTCATATTGTTATATGGTGACGCCCGAGGTGCGTTTCTGAGTTCGTGAGGGATGGAGATTAAAAATAATAAGATAAATAAATTTATTAACACAACTGTTATTTAAAGAATTGAATTATCCGTCTCCCCTATTACTCTTTTTATTTGACAGTGAGCACAATATTTAATATCTGTTTCAATTCTAATTAACGTCTTTCTTAATGTCTTTCTCTCTATTTGGTTACAGTCAATTACCTCATACTCATCATTAACACGTATTCAGCATATTTGTTGCTATCAATTAATGTATTTAACTCATGCATCTAGTCCAATAGTGCAGTCTGTCAGTCGCACTCTTCTCTGCTTGATACTCGCAGTCGCAGACTTCCCTTCCGCTGTTCACTTCTCTCGCCGCCTAGTTATTCTATCGCTCGGAACTCAGCCACTCATCAACTCCAACTAAACTCGAGGCCTGGAGGCCTGTCGCAATATTTATACCGTTCTTCCTGACCATCTGGAAGGTTCAACGCACCCCGAGTCACACTGAGAGAACGAGGTCAGTAATCCAGAGCATTCTTCAGATAAACGCAGAAATCAATACAACCAGGGTCAGCGGCGTGCGTCGCAAAATATATTATCGTGTCGTTTCGCTTTTTTAAACTGATACGCGGCCACTGGCCTATCACTCCCTGTTATTCAAAACACTTCATTGTCTGGCCGCCACCACCGACATCATATAACTCTGCTGTCCTTCAATTCCACTCGCTCGCGCGGTACGTGATGCAGCGAGCACGTAACACTACCCTCTCCTCAAGTCTGTTCGTCCCGAACAAACACTGCAACCTCCGAACCATCGTAGACAGCCAGTCGGTCGATGTGGACAACCTTCGGCTCTGCCTGCGAGCTTTGACGACAAATCCGAAAGATCACGCTACTGATCTTCTTCAGAATCCTGTATGGAATGGAACTTCCCAACGTTTTTGTAGATTCGCGTCCCCTTTTTATCTGTGGGTTGTACAGCCACACCTGTTGTCCTTGAAACACCTCTCCCGACATTCTCCTATCATACCGGGTATTCATACTGTCACTATATGGTCGTTTGGGTATTACATATATACTAATCCTTTCATTACCAGTTTGAAAATATTAAGTGACTCCATAATTTTCACATGCATCTTCCTTTAGACTGTGTCTACCAAAGAACTTACTCGCTGAGCACAAACAACGTTCTGACCTCAAATTGTATCCAAGTGTGTTTTCATAGTGGTGCTGGCAAAAGCAGTCCAATGTTGAATGCGCACTCTAATCTTTATTTGCTCCACACCTACACTTAAATATGAGCTTCATGCACCTGTACTGACGGGTGTGCATGAGGTATGTTTAGACGGCCTTATGAATGGTTTCATTACTTTATGCTACTAACAATAAAGTGAGCAATTATGAAAGCCCTCTCATCTAGAATAACAGTCAATAAATATATTTTATTTTGGCCTTAGACGTTAACTTCCGAGTGCGGTGAAATATACACGCTGTGTTCATTACTTACATCGCAATATTTATTTCATAAGGTGGTTAAAGGTTAAATTATGGATGAAAGGAAAATAATAGACAGGGCCTCAAATGTGCTCCCTTTACCGTGAACAGCCTGTACAGAGACACGCGCTTACATGCCAGCGCATGTACACACACTAAAGGCCCTTACAAAAAAAGAAACTATGACATTTGACTTTACGTTTGCTTCTCGAGATTTTATGGAGCTTGAAACAACGGAAATGTCAAAAATGAAAACAAACAATCTTGACTTTACAATTTTCACAAATTTGAAACATTAGGTCGTGTTCCTATTGGCACTTTTTGTTAACAAGATGGTCGCGTGGCCCGTTCCGTCACAAAGTCTATGACGTATTTTTGTGATTTACGTGATTTACGAAGATGACTAATTACAAAATACAAATTATTTCACAAAGCTCGTCTGAAACATTCTTGAAATTGGTATTTTCTGATGACAAAAATGTTTGGGAAGTAACCATCTCACATCATCTTGGTTTCATTTTGTTAGTTTTTAATTTTAAACGGCCCTCGAAAAACTTTTGGTAATAATTACTGTTTAAATTGAAGACGTCGTGTACACTTTTAATTTTGAAATAATGATAATATGAAATAATGGCATCATTGAGAGTAGACAGTTAAATGTCGTGGTGTTCCGGCGAAACCTTACAAAATACTAAGTACAATTTACGAAAAACGAAACTCGAAACGAACTAAAAAAACACGGCCTTAAAGTCAAAGACATGCAGCAATTTTGCCGAGAATCTATGAGAAGTTATGTGGAACGAATATTTGTTTACCGTAAGGCTATTTTCTTCTCGGTATATTAGAACAAACTCGTCTTTATTACATAAATAGCAAACGAGTGCTTTACGAGCTGAAATCATATGAACTGATACTTACGAATAAAGTAAACAAAATAAAGTAAATTGTTTGAAATTAAGTTTTATTATAAATACCTAAGCTTATTTAAAAAGAAAAGAGTTCTGTAAAATATATAGAATCCTAATCGATAGGATGCTTAAAATAAGAAGATAAAATATTGTACGAGGATTGCAGAGCCAATTTTTAACAGACCGAACTTTGATTTTACAATTGTATAGTGTGTGATTACGTCATAGGCTAGAAAACGTAAATTGAAATTGCAGGCTTTCTATTTGTAGGGGCCTAACACGGGCTGTTATGCTGGATTTACAATGCCACGACGAGGCCTTCCCGACAGTCAGACACGACATTACAGCCCGACCATTTCCGCCACCAAAATTAGTTCCATGTTTACAATACCCCGACAGTTTCCCTCCGACAAATGTTGCGTGGCTTCCGGCAAAATCCTAGAATGGCCAATAACTTGCTATGGGGTGCGAAGAAACCACACTATCTTGTTTTGATAACTGTGCAAAAGAAAAAAATTTGGATTTTGGAGCAGTTATTTTTCCAGGAATGTTTATTTTCGTCAATTCATTAGCTTTCTGTTACAAGAAAACCAAGATGTACAGGTAAAAAACATATGTTTAATGTGACATTTACCACAGTAGTGAAATCCGCACGACATTTTGTTTTGTAAGGTTATGTTTCTGTTTTTTTTTTTTTTTCCTACTGCCAAGCGAGTCCGACCGGTCCGACGCCCGACGAAAGTAGAAATAGAATCTACTTTCGTCGGGGCTGCGTTTGTATGGGGTGAGCTTGCTCCTGATTGGCTGATGAAAACAGTTCGTTTGTGTCGGGGCTGTTTAGGCGGACCGTCGAGTTATTGTAAATCCAGCTTCAGGGATTTCGATCGTACTTTAAATACAAATACATGTTTAAGCAGTTCGCATATAAGCACTTTTGCGATGAACCCTTTAAAATTAATTTCGGTATGTGTGTGCGTGTGTGTGTGTGTGTATATATATATATATATACATTGCTTATTTCTATATACTATGGGCTTCAAAAGGTGGGCATATACTAGGGCTTCAAAAGAACTCACTTCACCGTTATGTATACATATATACATATGTATGTATATATATATACATATATACATACACACACACACATAAAGACAAAATCTGATTGGTTAGGATAGAGAAATGTTTGCCAAGACTGTTAATGGTAAAGTGAGTTCTTTTGAAGCCCTAGTTACATCTTTCGTGTCAGCCATTTTTATCCTTCCATTACTCTGTGAAGTACACATTGCCATGTAGGTAATAAACACAGCGCATATATTTCACCGGACTGGAAAGTTAACTTCTAAGGCTACAATAGAATATATTTATTGAGTATTATTCCACACGGAGAGGTCTTCAAAAAGTGCTCGCTTTACCCTGAATAGCCTTATACGAATAACATGTGTCTGCGTATTTTAAATGTCTTATTATAACTTCAGTATTTGAACTGGTGGCTAATGTAATGCTTATATTAATACATTTGATTTGATGCGAATGTCAGATGTACAGCGAGCAAACGTAAAGGGTTTGAATTAAAATTGAATTTTGTCTGTAGAATTGTGACCATCGCGTCCTTTTTTTTTTTTTTTTCAACTTTAAACATGTGCTTCGTAGTGTAAGCAGAGTTATCGTAACCAAGATTAAGCGAATATAAAAAAATACTTAAGTTATATTTCACCTGAAGCACGAGTTTTGGAAATTTAAACTTAAGTTTGTTAAAAGCCGACACCATCATTTCAACACGTGATTTTGACGGTTATGTTAGGGACGCGCGCAGATGACGAAAATGCATTCACCACGTCTTCAGTCTGTGATTGGTTTACAACAGTGTTAATCTGTACTCATGGCGGATGGATACAGAACTGCAAAAAAAAAAAAAAAAAAAAAAAAAGAGGCACGCATAACAGGACTTTTAAAAATGTGCACAGGAGCCAGCTATTGAAGTATTCTGAAGAGCCTCCGGTCAACATGTTCTTCGTTAACCAATAAAGAGGCATATTCCACACGTATGGTGCATATAGTCCATTCACGGTATACTTCCAACTTTTCTGGATTCCTGCTGAGGTTCTACTTCCAGTTTATTACTCCGCCTCGTGCAAGCAAAGCTCATCCGAGTCTAAAGGCTGTTCACGTTAAAGTTAGCACTTTTGAAATCAACCTCAGAAAACAGTCACTGCTCCTATCTGCATGTATTTTAACGGGCGCCCTGAGTGACATGCGCCTAGTAAAGTTTATAACGATGGATGGAAAGTAGTTCCGTATTTTAACGTCGAATAAAAAGTGTTACGTAACCATTTGCCACAACTTAAATTATTTCTTTTGATTTATGTTTAATTTCTTTAACGCATTGGAGTGAAAAAACTAGCAGATTTGTTAAATCATTACTTTTATTATAATTTCACAGTTTCACTTGACCGACGCATGAATAAAGTGGCGAGGCCCATGAAAATGTTATTCTTACATACGGCGGAGGAATACACGACGTGCATACAAGTAGGTCTTAAGCTGGGCTTTCAAAAGTGCTCATTTTACCGTGAATAGCCTATAGAAAATTACACCAAAAGGGACAATGTACCACATTCGTGCGTACTCAGTGCATAAACACTATTTCTTACTAGGCATTACCAACACATATATTTTCTCACTGTTTTAATTTATATTAACCACAAATGGAATTAGCATTATATATGGATTATATAAATATATATATAAAGTATTTTGCCCACTAATCTAAGGAAACTGGGTTGTGTTGTCTTTGGAATCCTGGCAGAAATATAAATAAACTTCCAGTTTCCCTGACATTTCCCTGATTTCCAGACAAAAATAATTTTGATTCCCTGACATTTTGGTACCATTTTTTTCTTCTGCAAAGATTGGTGCCTTTGCATTACAACACCTTTCCCACGAAAATACTTCTCTGGTGCTACAAAAATTGCTCCCTACATAAATTGCAAAGAAATACGCCTAAGAATATTCGACCGCAGTCATCAAAACAATTGGGAGCGCTGCACGACTTATCATAGAACTACCTAATGCAGCATGCGTATAACAGAATTCCCCGATGTTAATGTAGATTCCCACCCACCGTCTCGGATTTATGGAGTTTTTGCCGTACTCTGGAAATACAGTTCTGTAAAGGCTGTTCACGATAAAGTGAGCCCGTTAGAAGTGAAGCTACGAAAAAAATTCACTGCCCCTGTATGCACATATTTTAATGGGCGCAATGAGTGACATTCACCCAGTAAAGTTGGTAACGATGGATAGAAAGTAGTTCCACATCTTAACATCAAATAATAAGTGTTAGGTTACCAGCTAAAAAATTAATAAATGTTGCGGCGCTGTGGCATATCGATAATGTTTGGGAAGCTGTTATTTAGGTTATGTCGTGCGGGAAATTTCAACACACTTTCGGAAATAGAAGCTTAGGCGATAAAAAAAAAAACGACAAATCCGAGATGACGGGAGTGAATCCGCCTTAAACTAACTTGTTCACAATTCCCTGATTTCCGAGGTGAGTGGCAGCCGTGTTAACACACGTGTAAAGCGCACGTGATTACATTAACATAATCAGGAAACAACCGAGCACGTCGTATATGGTGCGATTTTTTTTTCAAATGTGTGAAGAAACTGCGAACAGACTACAGCGCATGTTACCTTGTTGCGATGTGCGTAGGGAATATGGCCTCGCTCGGTGTCCTCCCGCTGCACAACCTTCGTCAGCGGACGATTTCGTCTCGACTGAAAGGTTTTTCGTGCGCGCGCCGCTTCGCCGCGGGGTCGATCGATAACGTAAAGGCTCGACATTGGTCGGACTTTCCATATCGTAGTTCCGCCGGTTACCGTTCGCTCCCGCGCTGGCCCGTTCTTCCAGTGTTGTCAACACACCAATATGAAAAAACTGATTTAATGGAAGGTTTATATTGGCGCGGCAGGTGTGGCGCGACTGTAAATAGGTTGTAATACAAACATTGTGACGCGACGCCACACCAATAAACGACATTTAGACCATCCATGCAAAAGGTCATCTGTGTGTTTACGTGAATGAGTAAAGAATAACGTCTTACAACAAACAGCCTCATGAATATTTGTTTTGTAGTTTTGGAAGAAAATAACTGGTATGGGCCTAAACACGTTTTTATGACCTCACAATAAACCGAGTCTTAATTGTATTTACTATCTTCGCATGTTATTAAAAATGTTGCCAACGGAACATTGCCGCCACTCTCGCAACAAGAAAATACACTCGTTTATTGACGATCTTTGCGCCCGCGACGCGACGGAATTAGAAATTATTTCTATTCGGAAAGTCCGTTGCGTCTGAGATCTCTGCCGCGTTGACGTCACAAATTACTCTTCTATGATTGGGTGAAGCATTACTTCCGCCGCGTCGCGCCAATGTAAATCCAGCATCGGTCGTAGACGGAACATGGAGTGCCCAAAATGCGCATAGCCACTAGGGTTAAAAAATTGGAGTGATTTTGTGCCAGTACGGCTGTCATATACGAGGTAGATAGAATTTGAGGTTAGAAAATGGTTTCTGTGGACAAGTACTTCGGGATGCTTTTTTTTTTTTTTTTTTTTTTACAACTTCTAACAAAATTTTTAATTCAATCACATTAAAATCAAATTGTTAAAAACCATTTAATTCATACAAAAGTTCTCTATTTTTATTCGATGTATAAAATGTTTAATGTTGGGTACATGCACGGAAGACTTCCTCATCTTTAATCTATTTTTACGTCACTCCACGAATCCGTCCGTCCAGTGTGGCCAACACAGCACTTCGCAATTATCATGATCTGTTGCCTGCACTGATGTTGCACGTGTACCGAATTTTCTTCGTTTTGCGTGTAACCAAATGACATAGCTGCAATATTCGTAAAATAAATATCATTTTTAAATATATTCCTATTCATATTGTATTGGAAGTTGGAACACATTAAAAAATACTTTTTCTTTAAATCTCGTGTCGTTTAATATTCGCGCGTAGGATTGACTTGCACTTTGTATTCCACAATTTCTTTAATAAATGCTGCAAAAGACTCGGAAAATTAATTTTGATCATTCCTTTATTTATATCGCTCTTTAATTCGTAACTTTCGCTCACAAAAATAAAGGCCCTGTTAAAATGTGCCGATCGTCTGCAGTGCAATGCCAACGAATGGAATGCAGATCCCTCAGTTAATACGTATTATTGCAAGTTCACGGTAAAATGAGCACTTTTGGAAGCCATGTTTAAGATCTACTTGTATGTACGTTATGTATTCTCCCACCTTATTTAAAATTAATATTGCCATGAGCCTCATAACTTTATTCATGCGTCGGTCATGTGAAACTGTGAAATTATTAGAAAAGTACATATTTTACAAATCTGGTAATTTTTACATTTCTGTGCATTAAAAAAGCAGAAAGGGAAAAAATAATAATTTAAGTTATCACAAATGGTTACATAACAGTTTTTATTCGACTTTAACATATGGAACTACTTTCCATCCCGTTGTTACCAACTATACTGGGCACATGTCACTCAGTGCGTCCGTTGAAATATATGCAGGTAGCAGAAGTGACTCTTTTGTAAGGTTGATTTCAATAAGTGCTCACTTTTCGTGAACTGACTTTACAGTGAAATACTGATGGTCAGCTGTTGAGCGTAGTTCTTGTGGCCCGATATAGGTGGCCGAACGATCGCCGAGATGTTGTATTGTTTACTTTTGCTACGCATATATTTATTTAATGTTAATTATTTACTCCCTTAGAACACACTCTGTATAATCCATTCACGGTAACTTCATACTTTTCTGAAGCTCTGCTTAAGTTCTACTTCCAGGATATCCCTCCGCCTCGTGCAAGCTAAGCTTATTTAAGTCTAGAAAATTAAACCAAAAGACTACGCACCGGATTCGTGCGCACTCTAATTGTAACGATTTTTTGCATTAGAACTATTTCTTACTAGGTGTTACCAACACACATGTTTTATCACTGTTTTTCTTTTCATATTTATTATAAATGAGTTATTACAATTTATAAATAAAATACATGTAAAACTTAAATTTAATGAAAACTAACATACTGTCATGTTAACGGAGTTATAAAACTCCCGTGATACATGGCATGTTTAGGAATTAACTAAACACGCCATACAAGGAGTGTTTTTTGAAAGGTTCGATTCAGAATGTGTGAAGTAACCGCAAATAGACTATAGTTCAATGCTGTTTCTGTTTTTTTGATATTTCACGTAGTCTAAAACTGGAGAAATTGTAACTCGTTTATTTTTATTTGGTATCGTGAAGTTGAATTTATGTTTAGCTACTGGGCTATAAAGTTGCGTTATAACACACAAGGAACTTCTCTCCTCTAATTTTTATATGTTTGCACATTTCCTTGAAGTTTTGTTGAACCCTAATGTGTCCGGGCCAACATTAACTGTGAGCCTTCCGAGATGCTCAAATTCAGTAATGAAATTTGGGTTCTGCGTTAAATGCGTGAAAGCATTCCCATGAAATACGGTGCCATCGGGTAGGCATTGTTCGTTAGCATTCTGATGAAATCACGTTCGCATCACTGTAGTAATTCCAATATTATTTGCTAAAAGTGGTTTTCTCACAAGAAAGGTTATGCCAAATTTTTCTTGTCGGTAGAATCTGTAAAAACAAAGTTTATCCAGACGGATTTTCACGAAACTTGCTTCTATAACTATTGCAAATTATTAATCAAAATCACCATGGAAGAATGCTGTAAAATTTTGATCAGTTTGGTTCAGGCACCAAGGTTTAATTACAACTATTTTCGGCATTAACGTCGTCGCAGCAAAACCGGGTCTATAAATACAACTATTAATTTGGGAGTTATTTATGTTTTAGATGGCACATTGTTATCAGTGGGGACAACAGTACGTAGGAAAATGTTGTCACGATTGTAATGTATGCAGCGGGAGAATGGAACTTTGCAATATTCTACTTAAATAATATGACGTGCAGTTTTAGAGCATTCAAGCAACCACGGTATTTTCCACAATTCTGCCCGTAAGTGTTATTTTAAATAATTCTCGTATAATTTATGGACAACACGCTGTTTGCGGTATGTTATTATTATCTCGGAAGGTTTCATTTCTATGACGGGCACCTATTTAACGAGGAACGCTTTAATTAGCATGGCGCTGATAGAATGTTGGTAAATGATAGAAATGTTATTCGACGACACTCAAGACAGCAAAAACAAAAATAATTTCTAAATGTCAGGCCGTTCATTTGCAAATAGCAAAACTCATGACATTAGTGTTCGCAGATATATATATATTTTTTTTTACTGAAATTAAAGTGCACGCATTTACACTGTACAGTGCAACAGATAATCACATGTTGAGTTTTGTTGTGTAAATAAATGCAGTGGACTACTGGACAGCTGGTTAAGCACACGTCATATGGCAATCTTTACATTGAGATGCGGAAGAAGGACACAAAAAACGGGTCGAAAATACACTGAGAAAAAGGTTTTGTTGACTCAAACAATATTTGTTTTGGGCAACCAAATTATTTGTTTGTTTAGGGGCAGTGAAATATTTTGTTGCCGAAACCAAATTATTTCGTTGTTCTCATTTGGTTGTCCCAAACTGTAAGGTTTGGTGCGTGCAACTAAAGATTTGTTTGCCTACACGTACATTAAACAGTTTGGGACGATATAAAAACGGTTTACAAGTTCGACCGAGTTTCGAACCTAGCTCACCTGCGTCCGAGCGTTACGTCTTAGCAATCTCATCTAATGGGACCACTGTTGACGCCGGAAAACTTTTAAATATATTTTTTGCAAATATTGTGTGCAAACAAATATTTCACGTTTTACGGCTTTACTTGTCAGTTTCTTGTTGCATTGTTTTATTAATGTGTTCATACGATTGTAAAGCATCAATAGATGCACTAACAAACACGGTTACTATCCTAATTGTCACAAAAAATACAAACAAACTCTCGAGCTGTATTTCCGAAGGAAGGAAGTCTAATGAGTGGCCAAACAAATATGTGCATTTTATTCAACAAAATATTTAGTTGACAGTCTATTTTTTTTGGACCAACACAGAGATTTTGTTTATTCAAACATATATTTTGCTATACGAACAAAAGTAATTTGGTTGCTTTTCACATTTTGTTTGTTCAACAATATATTTTGTTAGGGCAACAATATATGTGTGTGTCGAGTGTGTGTGTGTGTTTGGCCATATACAAACAAATATTTGTTTTATTTCCTCTGAGTGCAGAATACAAGCAAGGCTTTCAAAAGTGCTAACTTCACCGTGTATAGCCTTTAACATTCTTTTAGCTTCTTAACGTAGATTACAGCAGCACGTTCCCGCCAGCTTTTCGTGCAAACGATGCGCGAAATTGATACCAAGCGATGCAATGAATGTGCGAACGCGATGCATACCGATGAGCCTCTAAACAGTTAACGGAACAGCTTGTTCGCTCATTTTGTGCATTTCTAAGGTTACCCGTGAATAACATCTGGCTACTATATACCATAGACTATCTAGTGTATTTGCTAAAATGTTTTACACAATATAAAAATTAGGCGTGAATAGGATCACCTTTTTTTTTTTATTGCGATAAGGTTTACACTAATGCTAGACTCCAATGTCTTATGGCTTACGTGCAGATTTCCTTTGGTCGTTGGCCACGTGTCTTTGTCGAGGCAGTTCCTTATCTGACCGGGCCAATCAGAAATACGTAACTCTGGCACTGAGTGTCCGTGATTCGCGGACAGACACCTGGAACGCGCGACAGTTAAAATCATCCAATCACGAAAGTGGATCTCAGCTGTAGTGTTTTGGAGTACAAGCAGTCCTGAAATATTTTTGTGAAAAACAGGTATCCCTAGGCATTAAACATTAGGCAGTAGGCCCCTAAAATTCAACTGATACGATATGGATATCACTGCTTAAGTTCGACCAATAAAGACGCATGTTAGCGTGTGCTGTAGTCAATCAAAATGGAAACAGTTGTTCAATAATTAGTTTTTTTGTCAGTATCAATTAAGAGTGAATGTATTCCCGCATTCATTTCGAAATAGTTCTTTGGGCGAATACGCGTATCTGAGTAAATAAATGTTCTGCAAATACGACTTTTTTGTCAGAAAATATCAAACATAAACAATTATCTATGGCCCTATTTTATTACTTTTGTCATATTAAGTATGTTCTTGGAGAAAAAAAATCGTGAACGTGGTAAAATATCGTATTTTTAAAGCTTGCCTATGTAGTTTCTTTAGGCGGCTGGAGAAAAGTACAAATACGGGCGTAGTATAATCTATGGTACTTCATCGCGTGTAATAAAATCCCACTGTTACAGATCTAATTTGCACAGTACAGCGTTACGACGGAAACACTGCACGCCTTGCGCGTAGGGGCGATGAGGCATTAGGCGTGCGTGTAAGTGTCGCCCGTATCGCTCCCTCACTTCTTGGCCTTGGACGACGGGTTCCCAAAGGGTCCATCTCGCTCTTAATATTGTAAAGGATAATTTGGAAAAAAAAAATCTAATGTGTTTATTTAATATGCGGGTTTCGATCATTGGCTAAGCTTAAGACGTTAAAAAATATGTCTGCCACAGTACCCAGTATATAGGAACTCTATTATGTTGGACTATATTCGAACCAATGTGATGGAAAAAATTCTTCTGCTACTGCGTTGTTTTATTTTATAAACGCCGTAAATATGAAGCGAACAGATTTTCGCCTCCCACGAATATCCCCAACACTCGATATAGTCTATTCACAGGTTCTTCACACTTCTTGAATAAAACCTTTGAATAATCACCCCATATAAAGTGCTTGGTAGTTTACCAAATATCTCATGTATCGCAATGGTTTTATACTTCTGTTAAAATAAAAATATCTCATTTGTGGTTTCATTGAACTTGAAGTTGCATGCTATCGATAAATAATAATATTTTATTCATAGTTAATAAAAATTTAACTAGATAAAAAATAATTATGTTGGTGGGGGATGGTAAGGAATGGTTCTTACGCAAAATATCATGCAACTGAGTGTGCATGAATGCAGCGCGTTGTCCTATAATGGTGTATTTTTCTATATTTAGTTAAGCCCCTGTCACATTGTCAAATTTTAGCCTTCAACTATATTTGACAATAAAATTTGAGGACAAAATAAGGCCATCAAATTTTTCCTTTCAAAAAATTGTATAAAATAATATTGAATATATTTGAAAATGTGTCACATTGTCAAAAATTTTTCTTGGGAGAATCTAATTTTAAGTATTATTGAAATATTATTTTCATAGTGAGATATTGCTTTTGTTTTTCCATACAGTCCATTAGAGGAAAAAAATGTAAGTAATATTGTAATCTATTTTCGTTTCTTTACTAAATTAGAGTTTTCTTTTTCAGAGGTGTTTCCAGCACAATGAAATTTACGTCGTTAACACAGCTGTCAAAATCACGCGGTCAACGGTGATGAATATTCTTTTTTATACTGTTGAATTCTTTTATATATATATAAACCACCCTCCTTCCGTACGAATAAATTACTTTTGATTACACTGAATACACTAAAATATTCCCAAAATGAAGGCTTTCATACTTCATTTAGATATAATTTCAACACGTTCACCATTTCATTACACTAGCTTAACGTACGTGCCTTCAATACTACTACAGCGACCCACGACACAAACTTTCTCTCATAGCTGCCACACTCAGACTGACTGGAAATATCTGTCAGGGATGTTAGATAGCAACTCCGGAAGTCCTGGTACTGACCTCACAAAAAAACTGGTACTTGAGACTAAAAACTGGTACTTGAGACTAAAAACTGGCACTTGAGACTAAAAACTGGCACTTGAGATTAAAAACTGGCACTTGAGACTAAAAACTGGTACTTGAGACTAAAAACTGGTACTTGAGACTAAAAACTGGTACTTGAGACTAAAAACTGGTACGCGATGCAAATTAACACGACAAAAATAGCCAAGCCATTATTTTATGTATTGAGGTTAGTAAATTACGAACTACTATAACCGTTTATTTATATAAAAAAAAAATCATTTTCTTTCAGCATTTAATTTAAAAAAAAAAAAAACATAAACTTTAAGTTAGTAATAGGGAGAATCTAATGCACATGTTTGCAGTTAAGTATACACTGGCAAGTAATAAAAATTATTGTAGTTTACTGCATTACAAACAGTGGCAAAACTCCAATTAACTTCAATTAAATAAAATCACAACATCAAATTAAACTTCTTGGAATACGAACTCAAGATCACTGATATTCTGGTCTCCCTCTAAACCCTCGGTAGCATAATACAAAGTTTTGGATGTCATCCGGTCACACATGTTTTTTTTTTTTTTTTTGCGAAGTAAGGTACTGGTCTCAAAATACTTTTGTGGTGCTTTTTGTTACAAGTTATCGCAAATGCTGAAATCTTGGTATATTTTCACGTACCAAGACGAAGGCGTCTTGGCACATGGTACGACACCATGAAAACTGGTATGCATACCAAGAAACTGGTACGTCTAACACCCATGATATCTGCTGCTCCGGCCTAATGAGGGCAGGGGATAACACTCAAGGTCACAGGGGTGCCACCCTTCTATCTGTGTTCCTCGCTTAGTTATTTACAATTTTTTCATCTTACCCCGTTCGTCAACTTACCCCAGTCTCCTACAAACATCGTGTACAGCGCATCTTTTAGGCAATTTTATAGGAATATAATATGTTTTATGCCATTTCTTTGAGAAAAATTAACCGATTTCCATCAAATTTTCACACAAGTAGCGTTATGGTAGGTCATGTAAACTTGTTTCTTTTTATTGCCTCAGGCACTTACACTCAAAATTACGGCCGTGTAAATATTTCAGGTAAGTGGTCCCTATCATTCAAAACATAAGACTTATTATATCCGAAGTTGTTTCTCCGAATCCTATCTCCGTTATTCAGTTGACTGCACGTTAGCATAATTTTACGAGGTTTTCTGAGTTCAATTCCCGGGTAAGTCACTCGTGTACTATAATTGTCATGGTACTGTTTCACATGTTTCTGGTTTCATGTCTAATGACATTGCTGTCAATGAGAAGTCAACGCTTACCTTACATCTAAGCTTATTAAAAACTTTTCTGAAATTTATTTGCACCTGTATAGAGGAAAGTAGCTCATTGGTTCATGTTTAAACCGGTTTCATTAAAAAGTTCATGGCAAATTTTCATTTGGAGACTTGAAATCTCATTGAATGCAGTCCATCGAGTGGCAGAGAAGTGATATTTGGTTAAAAAAAATTGAATTCAAGTAATTGAATTCAAATAATATTTGGTCATGTGAGTTGGCCTTTAGATTTGCCGAAGAAGAGGAGGACGAAACAGATTTATTTCCAAACATCTTGTCACGAGCTAGTTAAGAAACGCTTGAAGAACGGACTGCTTACGTCAGAGCTGGCATAGAGAATGTCGTGAGGTCTGATGCAGGTCCTTGAAGGAACGAAGAAATGTCGACGACACATGGGAGTGTCAAAACAAGCTGCAAGTAATTACCTTTCACCTGGATACCGCTCAAGTTCTGGATTCATTGAAAAGAACACGTGGTAAGACACGTGTGGACAAATTTGTTAAGCCCGAAACAGAATATTAGACTTATCAGTACTCCAAAACTAAGTTGCGACTGTAAAAAAATTATCATTCTTACGTTTCAAGTCAGACTAAAATAAAAATATATTCTATACCAAATGTTATAATGAAGGAAGTGCACAGTTGACGAACCAGCGGATTGGCGGGGAACGTCCCGACATTTATAGGCTGTTCACGGTAAAATGAGCACTTTTAAGGCCCTCACAAAAGGCATTAACCCCTAATTAACAATTTTTATTGTAGTCTCAGACGTTAACTATTGAGCGTGGTGAAACGTATACACTGTGTTTATTAGTCATATTGCACTGTTTACATAAAAAAAGTGGCGGAAAGGTATAAATTAATTGAAAGGAAATATTTAGCAGGGCCTTAAAAAGTGCTCACTTTACCGTGAACAGCCTATAACCACCTGCGCCTCACCATCTTCCCTTATCGCCACTTCATACAGTATATAGAATGAACCATGTCAGAAGAACGCAGCATTCTCAATGATGGGGGCCGCGGTGGCTGAGCGGTTAGACTGCTCGCCTCCCACCAATGGCGAACCGGGCTCCATCCCTGGACGAGTCACTCCCGGATTTTCGCAAGTGGGAAACGTGCCGGACGATGCCGCTGGTAGGCGGTTTTTCTCAGGGATCTCCCGTTTCCCCCGCCCTTACATTCCGGGCTGCTGCGCTCTCGCCTCATTTCATCCTCATCGGCTCTCAAGACCTCGTTGTTAAGAGCCGCCCAAATTTCTCTTCTCAGTAAAACTCAATTCTAAATGATGCCTTCTCTCTTTCCTTTGGTGACGTCACTGAACGAAATGGTTCCTGTAGTGTCTACAATTTTGTAACATTTTGTTTGCCTCATGTAAAGTAGGTTTGTTTTTGTATTCCAAACTTTTGCAAATAAGCCCTTTTAAATGCAAAATTAACATGAGTCACAAATACACAGCCACTTAATTTGTGAATATTCATAGCTTACCTTAAAGACGAGAACCAGTTTCACTGCCGGCATTACGTATAGGCGTTTTCACGCAACTACATTAATTGACGGTTATTTTCTCTTGATCGAGACTAAGAACGGATGTGAACAGTTCACACGTGTATGTAAAACATGTCTCGAATGTTACTTCGTCATTGAGAAAGTGGTTTTTAATGAACGTTTTTAACACGCCTTTCACTTTTCCCGGCAATAAACACACTCTGCCAGGCTGTTTGCCTATTTCGCAGTATCCTTCATAGAGGTAATAATGTTCTTATTGGTTGCCTCCCGCATATCACACAATCGATAATGTTCACTTTTCCATGCTGCATCAGTACAGACGTCTCCACGCTAGAACTTACTCTTTCTGCGACTGACATGTGAGGTCTAAGAAAACGCTGGATACGCCGTATTACGTTCCACCCGACGTCTTTAAGGTCGCGTTTCCCGTTCTTCACGATGGGGAGAAAAATAACCGTCACCAGAAAAACACGCCTTTACATACATTAATTTCTCCAAAGGTTGTTTTCAGGCTGGAGTAGATATAATTTACATCCTAATACAGGACACCTGCACTACAGGAAAATGTTACGGTAAAATGCACATGTACGAAAAGCCTTACACGTACGGAAAATTTACTTCATTATTGTACAGTAAATTTGCGTATCAGTTAATGTACTATTCCACTAAGTGCAGGGGAAAGTACGAGGCAAAAGAGTGGAAAAATCCCATACAAGAAGAAAGAGAATATTCACTTTATCGTTCATGAAAACTATTTATAAAAAAAATTGTGGAGAAGGTATTACTGTATATGTTGTTCATGCTCATTCCCCGTCGACGAACAGCATCCGAGACCACGTTTCTAAAACCTTCTATACTTGCCGCAGGATGTCCGTGAACTGTAGTCCTTTGCCACGAGACACCAGTACAATATCCACAAGGTCACGTGGCAAACATGCCCATAACAAGTGATTATAATTGTGGTAAACAAAATGACCACGGAAAATAAAGCATTATTTATTTAACTTCCCCAAGGGTTTCAGACATAATACAGCTTTACTATGATGAAAAAGTCTTATTAAAGCCTGCTCACAATAAAGTGAGCACTTTTGAAATCAACCTTAGAAAAATGTCGCTGTTCCTGCCTGCACATATTTTTGCGGGTGCACTGAGTAACATGCGCCCGGTAAAGTTGGTAACGATGGATGGAAAGAAGTCCCATATGTCAACGTCGAATAAAAAGTGTTAGGTAACTACATGCAATAATTTAAAATTATTTCGTTCGCTTTCTGTTTTTTTTTTTTAAGCCGCAGTGTATAAAAATTAGCTGATTTACGAATTACATGCTTACTTTTCTGATAACTTCACAGTTTCACTTGACCGACGCATGAATGATGTGATGAGTCCCAAGGGAATGTTATTTGTATGCACATAAGACGGAAGAATACATAACGTGCATACAAGTAGATCTTAAGCAAGGCTTACAAAAGTGCTCACTTTACACTGAACAGCCTATATAAACTTGAACTTCTCGCCATTTTCAGAGCAACGTGGAAAATCAAATATATCCCGGAGCCCGTTAGAAAAATTTATTTCTTTAACAAAAAAGACTGTTATTTTTGCGCTCTAAAAAGTAAAGTTTCCATAGAATTTCCTTTGTGGCCTTACTAGTGCGTTTCAGTACAGCGGCGTGTGGTGAACTGTTGCAAGGTAAGCCGTGATTTGGTTTTTGCTATACCTAATAGTTTGCTAGTTTACACATCGGCCACTCAGACGTAGTAGTGCAGTTGACGTCACAGCTTTTGTGTAATGGGTGCCTCGCCGCTTTCTCGTGAGTGGCCGCAGTACATTCAGTTTCTCCCGGCTCCACTCTGGGTGCTGGTTCCTGCTGCGGGCGCCGATTTTGTACAGAACTGGACAAGCTACAACTTACCTTTCAGCACTTCACCACGCTCCACTGTTTAAGCCAATGCCTTATCAAGTCTTGGCGTGGAAAATACGAGAGTAAATGTAATGGTGTAAAATTTTTATCACCGCAATCAAGGTTTGAACACGGGAACTAAAGGCAGTGTACTTTTCGGATGCGCGTAAGTCTGTACCTGAGGTACCGAGTTAATTTGTATTGAAACGTAATTTGTAGATTTTCAAAAGTTACCTACAATTTTTCTAATTTTCCTCTCTAACGAACATTTTACTTGTAACTATTTGATAATTGTATTTTACATTTTTTCTGCCTTAAAATTAATTTGTATTGCTTTGTTCGATGTCTGCCCTAACGAATATTAAGTGGATCAAGATGTCCAACATGCGGTCTCGTTTTGTTTTCATTTTCCATCGAGCTGTTGAGACAATGCTGAGGAGCCGTGCACGTTAAGGGTGATTTTCCTCAGCATGCATGCGGTTTTCCCTAATAAGGTTTGCGAATATCACCTTACCACTTTCAAGTAATTTTCTCAATATTTTTTTACAGTGCGGCCAACGCTGTGAAAACAAACTTTTATAAGCACACCTGGCGGAATATGTGTTAGAGTACATCCGTTGTAAACACTGGCATTAACACATTACAACAGGGGCAGCGGTGGCGCAGTGGCTAGCGCAATCGCCTCCCACCAAGGCGATCCGGATTCGATCCACGGCGGATTCGCTCCCGGATTTTCGCATGTGGGAATCGTGCTGGACGGTGGGTTTTCTCTGGTTACTCCAATTTTCCCTGCCCTTGCATTTCAGCGCCGCTCCATCCTAGGGTCTCACTTCATGTCATGTTCAGTGATGACGGGCAAGGGATGGAAAGCCCGTCACTCGGAGGGTGTTGCCTCGCCCTGGGTTCACTCCCCATACGAATTTATTATATACACACAAAAACGACGAAGTAATAATAAGTCAGTTAAATAACAACTCATCGCTAACGCTTCTAGCGAAAGTGCCGTAATAAACAGTAAGAGATCTGAACTACCGCCATGTTAACAAGAAATGCTTACAAAGTAGTGCAAATGGAAGGTGTTCCCAAGGTTTGCCATGGTAAACAGTTAGAATGTCTGATACTTAAATAATAAAAAAGTATTTTTTTCATGCACAGGCTTGGTATTTTCCGTTATCTTTAATTTTATATATATTATGACAAAATAATTTAAAAAAATAAAAAAAAAATCATAAGGTATGTTTCAAATAGACGTAATTGACCGTGTTGACTTCGTTAATAGGTTTCATGAAACCTATTAACGAAGTCGATAACATACTGGGATCAGTGAAAGACAAAACACCAGCCGAAGAACAGACTGAAGGTGCCTTGCTCATGCGGGAACGAGCACATGGGCTAAACTGGCAGCAAAATAACAACCCGAATAAAATAATACATCAGGGCCTACAAGTATGAAAACCAGCAGACAGCTATTGCCGAACAACTCGTGAAAACGAAAAATAGTATTGATTTCGACAAGCACGGCACAATAACCAACATACGAACTTATAAACCCAGAACCATTAGAGAATCAATAGAATTATTAAAACATCTGAATAACATCAACAGAGATGTTTACAAATTAAACAAAATATTGGCAAATCTCGTCATAGACGACCTGAAATCCTGTGATGCGAGAGCAGAGAACACAGACTCGCCAGGATTGGCCAACCACTTCACCCAATCAGGAGGAAGACAGACTGCAATTGGCCAGAGAGAATCCAGGCAATCAGGGTAGAGACTACACCCGTACAAGGATTGGCCAACCACCTCAGCCAATCATTCTGTGATTGGCCGAAGAACCCAGCCAATCAGGAAACAGCCAGTAAGAGTTGGCCCTGCTGACACTTACTGACAACTCACTTTCTTTGTCTCCAGTTTCCAGGTTCTACTGGGGAATCGGGGGGTAAACCGCCCAATAGCGCCACTTCCCCCACCAGAGAGCTGTGCAAGTATCTCTCTGGTTAAGACAGTGCCAATCCCACTTGCAAGTGGCAAAATATCAATAAAATACCTATCCCCTCTCTGCTAGCTTTTTCACCTCTACTAACACGAGCACATTACAAACACATTCTGTCTCCCGTAGCATTTCTGATTAATGCATGCATATTTTGAATTCTATCCTGTCGACTGGGTTTTTACGGTGTCTATGCCGGTTTTTCCCAGTCTCTTCTAGCGATAGCTTAGCTATAAGTACACTTATGGAGGTAGTCATGGCCCCAATTGTAGGCCATGGCTGCCCAATCCCTCTCTGCCGTGATGTATGTCTCCTTGCATGATTTACTTTCCTTGTAGGTGTAAGGGGTCCAGCCCTGAGATGCAATAAAATCTCGCCCTACCCACCGGGCTTTCACTTAACACTTAGTTATAGGGTAGTTAGAAAATTACTGTCCTCAATTGGTCAGGTATTGTTCCCTGATGATGGCAGCTGCAACGACTGCCGAAACATTGGAGAAGAAATCCATGACGCGGCTCAAACCCACAACCCTAGAAACCGAATTTTAGTAAAGTGTAATACTGCTTTTCGACCACGTCTTACAAGTTCTACATATTCTAATTTTCTTTTTTTTAATGCATTTATAAAGAAAAGGTTGATTTTTAAATGTTTTTGTAATTAATTTATTCTGCTTAAAGGCTGTTCACGATTAAGTGAGCAGTTGTGAAATCAGCCATAGAAAAAAAAGTCACTGCTCCTACCTGCATACATTATAACGGGCGCACTGCGTGACATGAGCCCAGTAAAGTTGGTATAACGATGCAGGAAAAATAGTTCCATGCCTATACGTCGAATAAAAAGTGTTAGGTCACCATTTGCGATAACTTAAATTATTTCCTTCGCTTTCATTGTTTTTCTAATACGTCGAAGTGTAAAAATAAGCAGATTTGCCAGATATCCACTTTTCTAATAATTCCGCAGTTTCACTTGACCGACGCATGGATAAAATGGCGAGGCCCATAGCAATGTTAATATTACACAAGGCGGGATAATACACAACCTGTATGCAGGTAGATGTGAAGCCGGGGCTTTCAAAAGTGCTCATTTTACCGTGGACAGCCTTTAACTGCCTGGTACAACATTCTGTGAAGAATGTACGAAATGCTGTTGCCAGCAGGGCATTGGCAATATTGCGTCCATCGATTTGCCAAGTGCCGCGGCAGTTGCGTATGGATTTTCCCCGCTCGTAAAGCTCATAACTAGAGACCTGAAAAAATTCGCGGTTTCATTTCGGGGCAAGCTATAATTCAAAAACCTCGCACGTTTGTAATGCTCGTGCTGTTGGCACCACCCGTTAGTTTACACCTCCCGGACAACTCTGCACGAATAATAAACACACAATAAAATGCCGTCTAAATCACCGTTCTCCACTATCACAACGAGCAACCAATGATTAGTCATGATTGCATGATTTTATCATAAGACAATGAAGTATAGTCTACAGGTTATTGAATTGGCCAATTTCTCTGATCCCTACTGATAACGCGATATCGCGAGTGATTAAGAAAGCGAAGTGGGGTTAAAGAGCATTTAAGTCCACTTTCCACGTGGCTTGTCATTTCTGTTGTAGCAATATCCGTGCAGAAGCCCCAACTGCGTTATCTCAAAAAGACATTTCGTGCTGTCGTCATTCGTATTATTTCTGGACGCTGTCCTTGTATGCGCCAAATTCATTTTCCTGTGTTCGATTTCCGGGTCATCAAAACAATCAAATTTCGCTTAATTATATGGTACGATTGCCATATTATCAAGGTTAAAAATTGTCCACTTTTTTTAGAATACAGGTCGCACGCCAGAAATCGATTTTTTTATATAATGGCTGATAATAATGTGTACCAAGTAAAAAAAAAATTATCAACGGATTTTTAAATATAATACAAATACATAATATCATACAAACAGTATACAAGTACAAACGCAGCATATCACTGAATTTAATATTAATATAGGCCTATCACAAAGAAAATTTGATATCATTCTGATAATATTTTATTTATTTCACCACTGAGTGAATGAATTTAATGATATTTTGAAGAATGTCTTTCTCTTTTACGCATGCGCCGATCATAAAACTAATCGAAATTCAAGTATTTGAAATCTTACTGAGATAACAATAAATTTTTAATGAATCCACACTCAACAGGTTTCTTATCGGGGTCCGCGAGGCCTTTAAAATTAGAATTTGAACTCTTTATAGACTGGCGTTGTGAGCTGATGTAATACATAATTTACAAATATCTATAAACTCTGAAAATGATAACACTTAGTAGCACTGAAATATCTAAACCACTTATTGCGTGACTGAACTCAACTTACTTTCCAGTTTATAATTTTTTTTATTTGAAAATTTATGAAACAAGAGAGATTCGTGATTATTAACTCATTTTGTCTGCAAGAACTCCACATATTTTTCCGTACCACTCCACTGAGTAATTTTACTTCCATGCCATCTGTGGGCGTCAGTGGTAACTATCAATGCACATGTAATCTCGGAAGTGGTGAATTCCTGACACTGTGTTTAATAACGTTAAGTTATTTTCGAAGAAATCTGAGTTACGAGATGTGTGATGTCCCGTCCTAAGCCCTCACGGGATTTTTTTTTTTCATCCCAGGGATACGGGAAATCTATTGCGGCGCGGGACAGTTGGCAACTCTAGTCCGATACAGGACGGGGCCAAAACGTCAACTGTGGAAAACGCCTAGAACTACTGCTTGCCGGTAGTTTTGACAGACCGCCGTGAACAGCGTTTTTCGTTGAAACGAAACAGTCCGTGGTGTACGACGTGGATAAATCAAAAGGTCGGGAGCTTGGCGTCGTTGGAAACTCGCCAGCCGTACGCGAGAGCTATTTTTACGGCGCCCGCTGCTGTGCGAAACTCTCTCCGTGTGTTGTACGTTAGCACTTATTACGTCACTGACCTGGACCTCCAAGAAGGCGAGGTGCTTGCAACCGCGCACGAGCTTCTACTGCCGGTCGACCGCAAGGCAATCTTCTGGTCGGAGAAAATTTTCCCCCCATCTCGGGAATGTTCGTGGAAGGTCGGCTACCATCGTGCGTGGCGCAAGCGCAGTTGGCGTCGAGCTATCCGTCTGTTTACAGCCGGTTCAAGACCGCGCTCCGAAGTGATGATCAGGGTTGCCAGATTGAGCGATTTCTCAGCTTTTGGTGCGACCAAAAATTACGAAAATGCGACTATCGCAATTTGGGCGATTTTTGTAATGAATTTGAGATATTTCGGTTGCTTGGAATTATTTACTTAGTATTGGCATATGTTTTGATTGTAAACAAGATAATTAAGTATCATAAGTAAGAAAAGTTTTTTGAATGGCAACTACTGTGGATACATTTGAAGATGGTATCTTGTTACTAGCTGTGGACAATGAATAGCATAGACGAATTAAATATCACGTGTTGTTTATGCGTTTGACATTTTTTAAAAAATTTTTTGTCAAGGCCAATATCATTTTTAAATTTTAAAACAATTAGTGTTCATATATATAAAATATTGCATTAAAAATTTACAATATCTTTAAAAAAAATGCATTTAATATAATGTGTAATCAAATTGGGCGACAAAAGACTGGCCATTTAGGTGACGTCAGCAAAAACAATCTGGCAACCTTGGTGACGATGACCAGTCGTAGAAAATGCACCGTGGCCGAAAGTATCACGCACAACTAGACACACGCACATTCCGCGTTAATATTTGACATCAGGCTGGACTTCACAGTACTGTATATACCGAGAGCCGAGGTCGTTTCTCCGTTGGCTGCTTCACAGACGTGAAGCCACTCCCTTCCTGACTGAACTGCACGTGATTGGGGCGCACACCTGTGAAGTGTTCATTTACTGGCGCAGAACTACACAAGGTGTGTCAAATAATAGTCCAATGAAAAACGTATTGCAAAAGTACATGTGTTTTAAAGTTCAACGTGTCTCCAAATAATAACGCGAACTTCGCAGATCTCTACGCATAACCACTGTTACTGCACAGTCACGTAGCAAGTTGGCGAAATTTTAACTTTATTGTGAGAGAGCTGTGTAGCCAATTCAGCACACAGACACGAAGTTTAAATGGAGAATCAGTGTTGAAGAAATTCACTTTCAATGCTTCAGTTTTAAACATAAATAATTGAAACCAAAAAAATATTCAATTTAACTTTCTAACAAAACACTGTTACATTACAAAAAAAATAACTTTAAAAAACCTTTTAAAACCAAGCTTTTATTTGTTAATGAATTAAACAGATAATAATTATAGGAGTAGTTAGAGAATTTGCAGAACTTGTAAGACGTGGTCGAAGAGCCGTAATAAACTTGATTGAAAATTAATACTATTCGCGCCAAACTTTCATATACTAAATATAAATTGATACAAAAATGCTAATATGTACTAAAGTTAGTACGGATGTTCGATCACGTCTTACATGTTCTACAAATTCTGTAACTACTCCCATCATTATTTTTATATCTTTAGATCATTCATAACTATGAGATTGGTTTTAAAAGTTTTTGTACAAATAAGTTATTTGTCACATTTTAGTCTCGCCAATTTTTTTATTATACTATATAGGTAGACAATTTATACAATCATGTACTCGTCTGTCATCGGTATTACTTGCGATCAGGCGAGTTTCAGTGCACTCGTTTATCAGGAAGTTGAACCGGCATTCTGAATATTCATCATTCATCTTAGACGCGTGTGCATGTCGATGTATTTGACATTTCAATACGAGTTCACGCAGATCAGGATCTTCAAATGGCATTCCATATACACACACGCGGTCGATCACTTGAATTCCTTCTTGTGTTCCAAAGTATGGATGGTCTTTTTACCCACACAACCATGTGTAAATGAGGACTTGCCCGGCACTGAAACTCTACACGCCACCAGTAATCGACGACTTTTCCACCAAAAACATCGTGATAGCTAGTGTTTCGGTTGGCGTCGGACAGACACCTACCGTACATACAAACAAGAGAAGTTAAGTAAAAACTTGTAACAGAAATATAGCTTTTTTTTTTTTTGTAAAATGTAAATTTCAAAATTAGTATTTTTTCCAAAAATAAATTAAACATAAAAATTAGCAGCATTGTTTAACGTGCCAGTATTTCTTAAGGAATGTCACACAGGACAGCTTATATTTTGAAACGGTTATCTTTCAAATTGATGAAGGAATTTCTTTAAAATGTATTTGTCATTTAAATTCTGTAGGTGACAGCTTGGTAGGCAGCGTCCTAAGTTTGGCATCTAGTAGTGTATAAGTCACATTTCCGTGCACAGAAGGGGGCCGCGGTGGTGTGGTGGTTAGACTACTCGCCTCCCACCTAGACGAAACCTGGTTGTATTCCCATGTGGAGGTCGCTCCCGGATCTTCTCATGCGGGAATCGTGCCGGACGATGCCGCTGGTTCAGTGGGTTTAATCTCAGGGATCTCCCGTTTCCTCCAGCCTTGCATTCCGGCGCTGCTCCATACTCAACTCACTTCAATCTCATCGGCTCTCAAGACCTCGCTGTTAAGAGCCGCCCAAATCTCTCCACCTCGTACACGGGATGGCATTCATTTGACTCGTGTACAAGTTTTGCTGCTTCATAAACTGTTTTTATTTTTTCGAAAACAAACGAAAGTGAAGGAATGTCGATAGCTAAATATTTGTAAGAATAATAATATTGAGGAATGTCATCTCTGCGTCAAGATAGCCAACATAAACCGAAACAAGCCTGTAAAGCTTTGCGCAGTTTAGAGTGCGTTCCGAACATTAACGACTTGCTGTGCTCGGCCGCTCCGCCTTTGGGCTGTCTTATCTATGGATCCCCTCCTGCCTCGCATGCACGTCGAGCTTCTCTCCCATTGGTCACTGGCTACAGTTTCGAGTTTGGGCCTTCTGCGCATGTTGATGGCTCGTCCACTTCTACGCCAGCAAGCATTTGAGTAACTTCACTTTTAAATTCTGTTCCTGGCCCTGGTGGGTTTTCGTGCAGTGTTAGGTTGCTATGCGTTACGACTTTATAGCTGACGACAGTTAGAATATCGTCATGGATGACGGCGAGAAGCATAGGTGGGTTTGCCGTATAATTGCAATGAGCTTGAATTAAGATTGTGTGTGGGCTAGTCAAGGGATTCTAGGGTTGCGCATGTAACTTTTATTCTAAATTCATTTTGTGCGCGCAGTGATTAAATTATGGTTTTGGCTTTACTTATTAGTTGCTTATGGCCCGTAGAGCTTCCTGTTGTGTGTAACTTTGCGCTTAGATTATGATTGAAAGTAGTCTTACTTGCTGCAGCTGGCGCCGACTCAGCTGCCCCGCGCCGTAATCGGAGACCCACCTCGACCTCCCTTCTTCCTGGAACGATGCGCTCGTGGCTGGCTTGCCCTCATCTGGGTATCCCGTGAATGCCGACAGTGGCGGGACTTGCTTGCGTCACAGACCTCCTCTCACCTGCTAGAGTTTCCATTACGTTTAGCGACGACGCAAGAATGTTCTGGTGAGACTGGCTGGTGCCTCAGCCCTCCGCGACGCATCACACGAGTTGGGGAAGATTCTAGGTGGCAGCCTAAGACACTATATATACTGCCGCAACTCAGCGGTCGGCAGTCTTTGACGGAGGCCGCCTGGCCAAGTATGCGCGAGCGAAATGAAGTGTGGACGACGACTGGAGATTACGGACGACGGCGAGTGAGGTGTTCGTGGCTTGAATGGGCGAGATGGTGTGAAACCGACGAGTGAAGACTTTTGTGTTTGGGGGTGCTTGGAGGACTATAGAACATTGCGACTGGCAGGATATGGACTGAACTGAGGTGGAACTGTATCGAAGTGTAATACTGATTTTATTGTAAATATTCCAACTGTCAAATATGGACGCATAAATTATAAAATAATTGAATAGTTTGATACACTGTTTGTTGGGACTGATCTTTAATTATTTTATTTCATTGGTTTCTTTGTCGGAATTATAAATGTTATTAATTGGTGTCAATTGTGAACAGTAAGTGATGTCAATTTATTGTGAGAATCTGAGTTCAGAGAATTTTACTGTAGTTATTGAAAATAAAATAAGGAAGTTATAATTAATTATTTATTTGATTAAGACCTCCATCTCTTAACGAACTTGGTATCGCCCACTTAATTTCTAGAGAAAGAAATTGTAAGAGTAGTTTTGGATATTCATATTTTGCTAGCTGCCTGGAACGTGATGGCTTGTTGAATGGGTCCTCATTGGCTTGCGCAACATGGTGACACAATTTGAGGTAACCCACCCACCTGTGTGGAATAATTTTAAAAGGTACGAACCGAGGATGGTTCGTTGGTTTTTAATAAACGTTTTCAAATTATGATTGTCAGAACACATTTTAAATATTCGCTAGACCTTGGAAGGCCACCACAGCGCTGTAGTGAATTTCCGGAATGAATTTCGGTATTAATACGAGAAGGGCACTGTGATTTGAGCCTTTTAATCTTAATTATTCAAAATTCAGTTCTTAAATTGTATTTTCCCTGTTGAGCATACATTTGGTGTGATAGTGTTTAGTACCGGTTGGTTAAAATGAACAAGGCCTTATTTTACTGAGTTTTTTAAGGGTTTTTTTCCAGTGTGGAACATTTGTGTTCGCTCAAGGTTTTATATATTTCAAAGAAAATTTTATGTACGTCACGGCTTTGATTGGCCACCACACTTTGGTGCCCGTTACGTCATGGTTCGCTTTTAAAACCAGTTTTTATAGTAAACTGATTTTTGATTGAAGAGCTGTATGAAGCCCAAAAAAAAATTATCGAAGTTGGACTCTGTTTTTTTTTTGTCTAGATTCTTGTGGCAGATGTCACAACTTCTCGTTTAGAAGTGAAATCTGGTTGGACGAGAAATGAAAAAAAAAAATGCGGGCTTATCATGTCAACTGTAGCAAGGCTTTTTTCATTATGTCTGTGTTTTTGGCTATGAGTATAGTTCTTCCTATGATTAATTCGATTTTAGCACGATCTCTGCGGTTACTTTGAACTTTTCAAATAAATATTAAACAAAATCCCTGCCAGAACTTGCAGGTATTTCACTATAAACATTTTATGCCCTATCTAGCGCAGTAATTACGACAAATAATTAGCAGACGTATTTTCGTGCCTTAACGTTTTCTTAACTGTGTATTGCTATTCTTGGTAGCAAATAAATATTGAGCTTGTGTTTCTGCATTTTAGGGTAAGAACTGATGTCAAAAGTCATAACATATTTCGGCTTGAAACAATAACATATCTCCGGCCTTTTCGGAAGCCCTGCTAAAGTTCTACTTCCAGGATATTCCTCCGCCTCGTGCAAGCTAAGCTTAACTGTCTGGAAGATTGCACCAGAGGGACAACGCACCGTATTCGTGCGCGCTCTGTTGTAACGGTATTTGGTATAAGAACTATTTCTTACTAGGGGCTACCAACACACATGTATTCAAATGATTTATAAATGAAGCATTATAATTTATATATAAAATATGAATATCATTTCAATACGACAGGAAAAAAAAAAGTAACTTTTATGAAGACAAGTATAAAACTCTTGTGATACATGGCGTATGTTGGACACAACCAAGCATGTCATAGATGGGGAGATTTTTCAAATGTTTGATTCAAAAAGGCCGAAGAAACCGAGAATGGACTATAATATTAAACTCGTAGCAATTAAATAACAATATGTGCAGCAAATATTACAATTGCGCGTAATCACTGCACTTAAGCAAACGTGACGGTGTCCGTTGTAAGCCTAGGTTTTACGGATAAATCACATATTTGTAGGCGTATTATGCACGAACTTCATAATGGAGCGCAAATATTTGATCGCAGACTAGGCGCTCGCCTGTCTTGAGGCAGGCACGCGTGCCAACTGGGATCGTGTGCAACTGAATCCAATGTAGACTGTTCAAAGGTAAAATGCGCACTTTTGAAAAGCCCTGCTTAAGATCTACTTGTATGCACGTTGCGTATTTTCCCGCCTTATCTGAAATTAACATTACCACGGGCCTCGTGACTTTATTCATGCGTCGGTCAGGTAAATTTTTACACTTCGATGCATTTGAAAAACAGAAAGGGAAAGAAATCATTTAAATGATTCTCTCAAATGGTTACGTAACACTTTTTACTTGACGTTCAGTAATGGAACTATGTTTCATATATCACTTACGACTTTACCGGGCGCATGTCACTCAGTGCGCCCGTTGAAGTATATGCAGGTTGATTTCAAAAGTGCTCACTTTATCGTGAACAGCGTTTACCTATACCAGAGATGCTCGAATGTCAACATGATGTCCAATGATGATACTGGCCACATAGTCAGGCAGATTGTCGATAGTGTAATTTGTTATGAATTCCACGTAGATAACGGCTTATCAGGTGGGTTCAACAGCAGCTGATTGTGCGTAGTCGCCTGCGAGTTTGTCATTTCGTCCGTCTGTGGTATGTGTTTGCACTTGTATTTTTGGTAGCCCTTTCGCAGTTTGCAGCATCGACAATCCCATCGAGGATCGAAGGGGCGCTCACAAAATTACGCTTACGACGTAAGCACGTTTCCCTTTGTATTTATTTACTGCAACTAAGTGAGACATCCTCAAAAGAATTTTAAAACAATGTGCTGTATCATTTACAAGTCTAGCCTGAGGAGTGTACGCTGAAATACTTCTCTGTGGCATATTCACGGTTACTTCACGCTTTTCTGAAGCCCACCTTACGATTCTTCAAAGATATTCCTCCGCCTCATGCAAACAAAGCTTGATCAAATCTAGAAAATGACACAAACGGAACAATAGACCTACACCGCATTCATGCGCACTCTGTTCAGTAACATTTTGCGTAAGAACAATGCAAAATTGTTTTTTGGTTAACTTCCTAAACTGTAATGGAATTTTTTTTAACCCTTACACTATATGGTAATAATACCACACATCAAGCTGCAGGTATAGGAATGTTTAGCATCGCTACTATACAAAGCTGGGAAATTCCCTATGCATTTCACTGTTACCTGAGCAAATATAGGAACGCTGCAAAAATTACCATTCCCGCATTCCCACTAAGCGTATACACTGGTATAGTAAATTCCTGAAAAATTTCATAGAGTTTACCATGCCGTACTAGGTATTACCAACACATCTATTTTATCCCCGATTTTGTTGATATTAATTATACAAAACTTCTTATAATTTATGGATAAAATCTAAGTAAATTTTCAATAAATCACAAATAAAGTGTCTTTATGTTAGCACAAGACAAGTATGAAACGCTCCTGATACATAACTAGGGCTAGTGAAATTTCGCGAAAAGTTTTCAAGACAAGTTATATTTCAAAATACTGTAGGGTATAATACTTAACTTGATTGGCTGGATTACGTTTTGACACGTGTTAACTTTCTGCACACGAATCACGTAGGAGCCGTGCCGATGTTGCCAAATGCTGAGTGGCCCGGCCAAATATGAAAACGACTTCTCAAGCAGACATTAACCAATGGCAATAGACAAACTGATTTCGGGTTCTTATAGTATTGCAGTCTACCCTGTATTCATATTTTCCCGCGAAAAATCACTAGCTGTATACATAACACATTTAGGATACTACTAAGTACGTAATATACGGAGTGATTTTTTTCAAAAGTTTGATTCAGAAAGTGTGAATAAACTGTAGTTGGCAATGTCATTGTAGCTGCGAATCAAATTTCCCGATCTCTCCGATTGACGTCGAACACCACCAAAGAGCATAAGGCACGAAAGCGATACATTCTGCGGAGAATCTCGGCTTAAGGTCATATTGATAGTTTTTCTGGAATTTGGTTGTCTGAGAGAGGTTTCGAAAAGTGCCCCCTTAATGCAGTTGGTAGTTGTCAAATCATTATAGTTTTCAAAATATAACACTCAAATTCCGACGCAAGAGTGTTATAGTCAGGTTCAAAGTGTTGAATTAGAGTCTAAGCGCGGCATACTGCATTTGTGTTACAAGCTACGAAAGGATAAAAAAAAAAATTCTTTTAGTCTACAGTTTATAGTTCAAACTATTTATTAAAATAATGTTAACAGTTTCGCTTGAATGAACAAAAATATACTTATGTGTAGCCTGACCCCTATTTTCAACAAAATTCAGGGTGACAATACTCTCTCACCTGTTTATAAATCGCACTCATTCTGAATCACTATGTTCTGCACACCATACAGATTGCCTTTAATGGAATTATATTTTAAAAAAAATTATAGGAGCAGAGCGTAGTATGCTGCAGAATCCGGGAAATTAAAACTTTTGAGTGTAACATTTTGAAAACTATAATGATTTGATAGCTAATAAATGTATTCGAGAGGGGGGGGGGGGGACATTTTTGAAAGATCTTTCAGGTAACCAAATAAAAAAAATTAATACATGTGACCTTAAAGGGAATCCTTAATAATATGTGTTTAAATACCTCGAGGTCACGTCTTTCAATTAGTGCGTTTAGAGTAAAATTTCAATTCGAACTGAACCTCGAGTGGAATGACGAATGCCGATTGAAACGTTTGTATGAACAGATCCGGAGTGGACTGAAGTAGGAGTGAGTGAGACAACGTCAGTGGCCAAGGCGGATGGTGGCAGATCAGATCGAAAGTTTGCTTAACACCATCGAGTGAAATGAGAACGTGGTGTGCCAGTATTGAATCTGTTGTTTTAAAGCCCCATTCGGATTTACCATACCAGAGATACGCTTGTGGATGGCATTTTTTCCACATATAAATTCATTGTAGCGTTCCTAAATTTGTAGGAAACAGTCAATGCGTAGGAAACCCCCAACTTTTTAGTACGACGTTAAACATTCAGATACCTGCAGCTTGATGTTGGGTTTATAACCATACAGGTTAGGTTAAAAATACTTACATTTTGGGGAGTTTACCAGAAAATTTACAGGTAAACTCGATTCCGAAGTAAAGCGGGGCGAACATAGAAAGAGGCTAAGAGGTTACAAAGAATATTTGGTCGAAGACGGAAGTTGAGATTTTGTTAGAGTGATGCGAATTAAAAAAAAAAAAAAAATTATTGGTAGGGACCTGCAAAATTCGGGTTATTTTTACCGTCAAGTTAAAATTCACAGTACTGTATATACTCGAGCCGGGTCGTTTCTCATTAGTGTGCCTTGACGTTAAGTCACTCCCTTTCTGAGTGAACTGCACGTGATTGGGGCACAAGGTTGTGGGAGCGTTCTATTATTGGCGCAGAGTTACCAGGGGCGTGCCAAATAAAGACTATTCCAACGACAAACATATTGCAAAGGAAAAGTGATATTAGTTTGACATGTCCTCTAATAATAACGCGAATTTTGCTGGTCTCTACCAATGGATTAATCTACGGATGCCACTTTGTATTTTTTTTTCCTTTCCCACAAGGGAAAGCCATAAAAAAGTTGTTTTCAACTATTTTCACGATTTTTTTTCTTTTAACGTGTTTAATAGCATAATTGCGAAACATGGGAGCTGTATGAATCGTTTTTAAATTCCCTCGCAGATTGTATACTGAGATAAGCGAATGTGCGCAAAAACTGATTTTAAGGACAATATTTTACTAGGAAGTCTCCTTTAACGGACCTGCCTACGACAAGATGTTTTCCGTGTGTGAGACAAACGAGAGAGATTTATAAAGACTGCATTCTAAATCTGAATCAGTGAGAACTTTTCAACTCGAATCAGTTAACACTGACCGATTAGTGAAAGAAAAAAAATCCTTCGAGTTGATAATTTTTACACGAGGTGAAAGGATACTCAAGACAGAACGGGACACACAGGGATGTATTTCGCAGTTCAGCAGAGCAGAGAAGAAATTAACGCAGTCGTTGATTTCCTGCAGTATGTGTATACATAGGGAAAGGAACATTTCGCGAGTTCATTTTAGGACAAGATAGTTGTCATACACGTTTACACTGAAGTTGACTTTGCAATTGGATCGCATTTTATTAGACACGCCCTGGATGACTCTGAGCCAATAACAGACTTGTAAGGAAACAAGTAGCGAGTGTCATACTGCCAGGTGTGAATTAACCCTGGCTACTCTATGGAACAGCAGCCAATGAACAAACATCTGAGGCTCGAGTATACACATTATTGTGGAGTCTAGCCTACAGGTCATTGAACTCGTAAATTTTTTCCTATTTCTATGTATAAATCTTAGTATAAATAATCCCACTGAAGGGGCGAAGCAATTACAAAATTCCTCCCGTTTTCATTAGCTAGTTTTTTTTTAAATGGCGAAATTGCAGCTCTCGATATCACTCGAAAAACAAAACAGTCGAATCTTCTGCAAATCAGCGATTCGGATTGCTCTGTTCTAGCAATGAAATATCAATGCATTCTACTGATCTGCCAGTAGATGAAAGATCATTCATAGAGAAGATGGTTTGTAGCGGGAAAAGTTGACATTTTGCTAGGATTCAACGTACTGTAAAGATGTCCGACAGTCCTCTTTCCTTACTGGCTGTCATGCATGTATGCAACTACTTCCCCATTTCACTGGCCCAATGAAAATTCTGATACTATAAGGCAGAACGTTCGTGACTGGTATGCAAACAACTTAACCGATTCAAAACCTTGTTCAAACCAATCATGAAAGATTAATCTAGCTATAGTGTTATCGAAGATATGTTGGCTCAAAAAATTGAAGCGATTTTCCATCATCTCTAGTCATTGATTGAACATTCCGTAAAATATTTCTAACTGATTGTAATCAATGATTCAGATTTACATGTTCGTCACCAGGGCTGCTCGCATGAACAGGATACATTGATTGGGGAGAGGAATGGGGCAATTCAGCCCAGGCCACCAACCCCAAGCGGCCCTGTAAAGCTTTAGACTACGGAAGTTTTTCCCCCAAAATATTAACTGCTATTGTCTTACGACGTTGTGAAACACCACCTAGAAAGTAATATGTACATACATCTACAATATAGGATGGCTTAAATCATATGTTACTGAAGACAAGTTTGAAGTGAGCTGCCTACGTTCTCCAATACAGCAATATCACCTGTGTTGGTCTCTATATTTCCACTCACCATCGTACTGACTGTGTACAAATTCATCTATCCCACAGACGTAACAGGTTTTGCAATACATCGTGTGCATCTGAGATGTTATTAAAATAACAGGTTTCTTTTTACGAATCGAAATGTTGACTACAGGGCGTTAATTTTAAGCTGACCTCTTTTGAAAACCGCACTTAAGAACTAATTGCATGCACATTGTGTATTCTTCCACTGTACGTACAATTAACATTGCCATAAACCCGATCACTTGTTCATACATTCGGTCAAGTGAAATTGTGAATTATTGTAAAAGTAAATATTTTTACAAATTTGCTATTCCTTACATTCATATGCATTAAAAAAAAAACAGAACATCGAGTAAACCATTTTAGTATTATTTAGTATTTTAATATTAACCTAACTTTTGAAATTCAACAAGACTTCTAACTACTTTATTTCCTTCATTACCAACTGCACTTGGAGTAAGCCAATCAGTGTCCCTGTTATAATATATGCAGATAGGGGCGGCGACATTTTTTTTCATAGGTTGATTACAAAAGTGCTTAGTTTGCTGTGAACAGCCTATAGTTGTAATTTGTTTACTCAGATTTCGATTAAAGTCCAGCGAAACGAAAAAACCATAACATGTGAGAATCGTTTTCAAGAGCAAATAATCGTATTCGCGACAGGGTTGGCAAAATGCCACCAATTTTCAGTAAATTCCATGCCACTGGTAAAAACTTGGTTTTTTACCTGAAAATACTGGTTTCTACCGGCATATATGATATAATTATGTACCTAGGTGTGTAAGAAATTTAGACTTTTTGTTAAAGTTATTGGTTTTTAATGAAAATCTACTTTTACTTGTTAATACCAACTACAAAAATCAGAGTGTCATTGTATATTCTTATATTTGATATACATATACAGATTTATGTTTGAAAATGGCAAATCAACATTTTGAGAAAGTAATTCTATGAGAATTAATCCAGTAGGTACTCATAAAAGAAAGCCTAATAATTCCCATGTTTAGTTCGGAAAAGTGATGTTTATGATTCCAAGTGGCCACACTAGAAAATGGAGTAGCCTAAAATATAATAAAAATAACTTTGGTTACAAACACATATTGTAATAGGCCTACATAAAATCAAGTCGTTACAATAATAAATAGGCCATGCTTGAGAAATGATTTAAAAATATTATAAACTGTGTTTCTTATAAAGGTATCCGTTTTTTATAATACGACTTAAATGTAAGTTACAAACTGCTTCAACATTGAGTGATTTCAGATAAATTTGCCTACTCAGTGCAAATTACTGGCAAAAACTAACAGAGTCCGGAACGGTTTTAACCTGGAATTTACCAGTACTTTCCACACAGTAGGGAAAAACTGTGCCAACCTTGTTTCATGAGGATATAGGTACATACTCCTCAATGGTTGATAAACCCTTGAGTCTCCGAGTCCATGATCGCGGACATGTTGCACGCGAACGATATTTATGAGCGGCACTATACAAAACAAGGATTCAGTGAGTCGTTCTTATTGGCTAATATGATTTGTGGCATTTTTCATGCCTCATCGACATGCGAATTTGAAAGTCATATTAAAGAGGGAATTTCCCGCTCACTGTTGTAGCTAAATAGTTTTGGACTTACGGCGAAAGCTTATATTTCAGAGCGGAAACTTTATAGGGGCTTAGATAGTCTCTGCTATAATAGTATGCTCCATATAAAAGATAATATTATACAAAAATTAGTATTTATGCTCAAATAGAGCGGAGATTTTGCAATTGTAACAATTTTAAAATTTTCTAATGCGTTTGTAATTATTAAAATACTTTTATTATATATATAATGATAATGTTACAAAAAAATATGTTTTTATTTCTTTTCCCTAGGGTGCACATGTGTTCTTTGGCGGGGTTAATATTCATTTTATGTCCGCCATAACACCTTACCTTTAAGTTTGCCAAATAATCTGTTCGAATAGTAGGTCTCTCAGTAAAGAAAACAAGGGAATAAATCTTGTGAATGTTGTTGGAAGCGAAACTTGCCGAAAGTTTGAGGTACTGGCGTTGACATTGCATGTGATTATCACGATACTTAGCCCTGTTCGCCAAGGAAGTGAAAGAGCGGGGTTTTCTCGGGGTCACAATATGTCGGCACCCACGTGTGTGGCTGAGCGAGTATTGTTAACTCGGGTCTCCTGGATGCGATTCCAGTGTTCCAGTGTACATAGAATTTTATTTTATCAAGATGCTTAAACACTTTCGTAGATTGGTGACGTTTCCTAGGTCAGGTAATTAATCATAACAAATGCAAATTTATACACATGTCTTATCCGGAACTTGAACGCCGAATCTCTAGTGTCGTAAACCGGCTCACATCAAACTCCGCCACCGAAGTTTGCAATATTCACTAATCAAATTACCTCTATGCTACATTTCCCGATATTCTCAGTGTATAAGCTATTCACATTATAATGGACACTTTTTTAAAGCCTTGCTAAAGAGATTATTTCATGTGCATAGTGTATTATTTCGCCTTATGTAAGATTAACATTGTCATGGGCCTTATAACTTTAATCCTTAGTCGGTCAAGTGAAACAGTGAAATTATTAGAAAATTGAATATTTTACAAATCTGCTAATATTTACTCTTCGATTCATTAAAAAAAAAAAAAAGAAAATCGAAAGAAAGAATAATGTTATTAGTAAAGGTAACACTTTATATTCGACGTTACATACAGAACTACATCCCATCCATAGTCACCTACTTTATTGGGCGCATGTCACTCAGTGCCCTAGTTAAAATGTATGCAGGTGGGAGTAGTGACATTTTCTAAAATTGATTTCGAAAATTCTTACTTTATTGTGAACAGTATTTAGAAAAAGAAACGTAGGATGATTAAGAAAATGGTGTACCAACCCACGGAAATAATCGTTACCCCTTAATCTAGGAAGAGACTAACCTAATCATATGTCTGAACACAGAGCATCTATTCGTGTATTTACTGGAATTAAAACCCAGTCCATTTAGTTTCAAGATAGCGTGGTTGTGGACTCAGAAATAGAAGTCACTGAGAGATGAAAATGCCATGTTAAATGCCATGTCTTCAACCATAGAACACCATAGTCTATTTGCGATTTCATTACAAGTTTTTGTATCAAACATTTGAAAAATCACCCCAATGTAAGACATGTTCATTTATTTCCTGAGGATCCCTTGGGGAAGGGGTCAGTGCTGGCCGGGGCCTCCTCGCGGATGGACGTCGGGGTGTGTAGGCCCCTTTTTTTACTATGGTAATCGCAAACTTCAGTCCATCCTAGCTGCCAATATGGCCACATAATCATTCCAACTGGCTACCAAAATGGCCACCATCGAAGTATGCGCTCATTCGGGTAATAGGAAATCTGTTTTGTCGAATAGTGGGAAGGAAATTCCCTGGCTGCCAACATGGCCTCTATCGGTTTCGGGCGAATTTTCCTGGCCACCGAAATGGCCACCGTCGATGTATGGGTTCATTCGGGTAGTAATAAAATCGATTTCGGGGAACTTTTTTTCACTTGCTACCAAAATGGCCATGTCGGGATGGAATGATATGTTCTGGAATTTTCCCCCGGAAGAGAGGATAATTTTTGAATTATTTTATGGGCAGGGATCATAATATACTAACTGCAATCCTCCAATCCTCCGCCAGACGCCAGGTATCCCAGAAACAACATTTTTATACTACTCATGGGTGTTGGTAGTGCCTAGTGAGAAGTATTTGTCATGCAGAATATCATTACAACTGAGTGCGCACAAAATCTGTGCGTTTTCTTTATTTGTAACTTTCTAGATTTAGTTAAGCTTAGTCTGAAATAGGCGGAGGAATATCCTGCAAGTAGAACTTTAGCAGGGATTCAAAAAAGTTAGAAGTTACCATGAATATTTATAAGTATAATTTATAATGCCACACATAATACAAAACAGACCAGAATCATACGCACGCAACTCGCGTAAAACTAGAGCTAAATAACAATGTTTTCATAACGCGTAAGTTTCTCGAATTTTTAGAGTTATTTACCCCTCAAGCAGTTTTTGGTCGTGGAGTTGGTATGATGTTATTTTGGTGCCCATAGTTGTGCGACCTTTTTTTTATGTTGTTTGTCTTCATTTCCCGGCCTTTGGAATTATTTATCACACGGAATAGCTTCACTCTGGATGGCTACGATTAAATAAACACGACAGCTCTCGTTGTTTTCCTTACTCCGCGCATTGCAAAAAATAACAATTCCTTCGGAAGAGGGAAATTTTTTTCCAAGCCTTGTGAAACGGTGAAACGTTTTTTTTTTTTTTTTTTTTTTGTCGTTTGGCACACGGATCATACTTTAACCTGTTGGTGTTCGCGCTTATGCTGTTTTACTATGCGTGTGTGATGGGTATTTACCTTTCAACTCCCGTTGATTTACGCCCATTAACACTGTGTTTACACCTGCAGGACTTCTGCTTCTGGGGTTGTAAGTTGGACTATGATTTCTCTGGTAATATAACGGCACACACTTTCGAAATTATGGTTCAGTGTCCACGTTACTAAGATGTTATGTATAGAGGAGAACTCTCCAAATGCCAGTCGTTTAATATACGAGCAGAATGCGAAACACAAAATTCCACTTTTGAGTGCAATTGTACAATAACTCAGAAAATGCATGCAAACATATATTCCAGTATTTCCTACAAATTCAGCTTTGCAACATTCGTCTAACTTTAATTAATAAAAGTTCCAATTATTAATTAACAAGAAATTCAAACTACCTATATAACAGTTATCTTGATATTTTAGAATTTCATTGAACATAAATGGCAGGTTATTAAGTAATAATTACTTTCACTGTTTAATAAGTCAGACTATCTTAAAGCAAAATACACAATAAAACTTATTCTATGAATCTGCGTTATACATTAGCGCAACCTATATTGCATTTTCTATGGCATTAAAATTTATTAATAGTTTTTTAAAATGTCGTCCGAATTATGTTGGACATTATTTCCAACCGAAATTTCTAAAATGAATTTACATTATTAAATCTTATATTACGGCCTACACTCTAAGACAAATATTAGATAGCATAAAACTTGTGACACAATCCACGTGAGAAAAAAGAATTAGATACTTCCTTCAAGTTCAGGTAGGCAGTTATTTTATTATGTTGTTTGAATGCGTTGGAGGCGATTTTCAACAGCTGCTGTAAACATTCTGCACTACTATCAATAAATCAGTGATTATGTACAAATGTCGGCTGCATTGAGAGAATATCTAACTAAATATGTGTTTGTATAGGGCCAAATATACATTTAGCTGCCTTAACAAGATATGTTGCTGAGCAAACAAAATTTGAAAAACAAAAAATTACTTTTGTTCGTCTAACAAAATATATGTTTTAATAAACAAAATCTCTGTGCCGGGCCAAAAAAAAATTTGACTGCCAACTACATATTTTGTTTAATCAACTGTATGTATTTGTTTGGCCACTTATTTGACTGCCTACGTTCGAAAATACAGCTCGAGAGTTTGTTTGCATTTTTTGTGACAATTAGGATAGTAACCGTGTTTATTAGTGCATCTATTAGTAGTAGGGCTTTACTTTTGATTGATTGAAAGGGTTTAATTGATTTCAAAGGGTTAATAAAATTGATATCAAAAGGGTTAATCCTTAAATAGATTTTAATTCGGTAATAAATTATTAATCCGATTTTGATCCGATGAAGTATTTTGGATTAATCCTTACTCCGGTCTTAATCAGATCGATTCTTTTTAATAGTCATCGGATAAAATGGTATGTTTATTTCTTTTGATTGATCCAATTAATTAAATTGAATTAATCAATGAAAAATTGATGTGTGATAAGGTTATAGTTGTAATTATTATTTCTTTCTTTCTTTTTGTGGGTTGGGGAGGAGCTCTGGTATGTCTTCACCCATGGAACTCTGGCACTCGGATAAGATGTAGCGTGTTGGGGATAGGATATATGTGGTGAGTTTTGTACAAGAGTGTCATAAGTATTTTATGGAGGGGATAGTGCTCGTAGATGGTAGATAGGCGATTTTTTGTTGGCTAAACAGATAGAAATGTATAGTTAACACACGAGAGAAATAATTCCAGTGTATAAACGACTTCTACATATTAATAAATTACATACATGGAATCGCAAATTTCAAACGATCGCAACTATGTGAATAACATCTGGTGTCGACATATGCTAAACGATCAGAATTATGTGAGTCTTCGGTATGAAATTAATTAACTAATAAAAATTTCCATATAAATTAAACGACTAACGAATGCAATAACAAGATATATGAAAAATGTGACACTACTTGATGCTTCTCGCACCCACTTCACAATATTTTAAAACACCTCCATCTGCCTATGAGACTGGTGAAAGCCTTTAGAATTATAACCCACACATAAAAATAAATTTATTTATTATCACACATAAATAATAAAATGTTTTGTATATGTCCATTCGCTCAGGAGGTCACTGCTGCACTGACTTGAATATAGGACTTATGTCAATGTATAACCTAAGTTTGATTATAGACTGAGGAGTAAAACTCAGAAATTTTAATCAAAATACAAAAGTCTAACGAACACAAGTACATGAAAATAACGAAACATGTAATGAAATCGCACAAGGAGCTCCCTCAAAACACATACATCCGCCTTGGTGTCTGGTGAATGAATGACATGCACCGGCTTATAAGGTGTTATATATACGTGGAGCACGGTCGGAGACTGACAGGCAACTAAGTTGAAATTACAACTGACTAAATTATTTACACCCTACTCATACACATCCTGAATAAAATTTAGAAAAAAAAGGTATCCCTACCAAGCTAGTATTAAAGATCTGCAATTTAAGCAGCGAAATGCACATGCAACGATTTAGCACTTCCAGTTAACACAGACAAATAAAAATTTCCAAATTCACATTTTGAATTTTAAACAGATAAATCTCACTCTCATTTCTACATGCACATTAAGTATTTTTAAAACACATGCATCTGCCTCGGAGACTGGTGAATATATGACGTATTCCGGCTTATAAGCTGTTATATATATAGTGGAGCATGGCTGAGTTTAAATTTACAAATAAAACTCTGAATATTCTATTTGTCCTACAACTATGCTAATGTATAAAATTACCCTACTTGATAAAAGTGAATTATTTAAAATAATGGACTTACTACATTTTTTTCTATTAAGTCTGTGAAATTCACAGCACTAGTTGCCGAAATAAGAGTTGAATAGCATATCAAGTTTCATCGACAGAACACAGAAACGGGGTTTACACGGAAATTATTTTATCCCCTGTATATATTTTTTGTAATATTAAAACAAGGATAGCTTAAAAAGAATCGTGGCAAGCATTCTCCGAAGCTTGCTGACTGCCATGCCCAGTGAAGTCGAGAGAGCCGATTTATACATGTATCCTGGACAAGTGTTGCCATGAAACTAACATGGCAGAAGATTGCTAGAACTGTTTACGTCGGTCCTTACTGCACTTCCTCCATCCACCCCTTGTCCAGAAGATAATTGTGCGAAAAGACAGTTTCTATCTATGGTAATGGAACAACACCCCAGAGCGCATCTTCAGTGCTTTGTCCCCTTCCCCTCCAACACAGAGTTTGTTTTCAGAGGGCTGCCCTTTCGAAGGCCACTCACCCTGCTATTGATTCAACACTGCAAAAACCTGTTTAACAGCAACCAGCCCCTCCCCCTCCAAAGCAGAGAGCAGAGTTCATTTTCGGATGACTGTCCTGTCCACGGAGGGTGCTGCAGAGCCCCCTCTATCCTTTCAAGGCCACGCAGTTCCCCATCCCGTTACACCATTCAAGAATGTGTTTCCTGAAAACTGGCCGGTCCATGCAGCTCCAGTCCCCCTCCATTCATTCCACAGTCCAGAACATGTGTTTTCCGACACAAGAGCTGTCTAGGCGAGAAATGGAGGTTTGCTTCAAGGCCAAAGTGAGTCTTTTGTGTATAATGTCGTGAAGGCTCCATCCCTAGGAGCCGCTGCGGATTTTGAACTGACCTGGGCTAGCTACCCCCCTTATCTCTTCCCTACCACATGTTACTTTAACTTGGAGACTGAAGCTTCCTCCTATTTTTCGAGATGCAAGAGCCTGGCGTATTCCCAGCAACATAAAAAAATTCACAAGTCCTGTCGATGAAATTTATATCCCTGAAGTTAAAATAAAGTTTCATCAATCCCAACATGGTAATCCCCAGATTTAACATTCCAAGAAATTTTAGATTTTAATCCAAGGTTTTTTTTTTTAATGTTGCAAACTTTATCTCTTTTTCCAGCAAACTTATTAACTTTAAGTTTAAAGTGTTTCCAGAAACTTCAACTAACTATAAGAGGTATTTTCCTTCTTTAAATTTTAAACATAGAAAGAAATTCGATCTTCTTTCAAACACGTATATTTCGACTTAAACAAACTTACGTGAAACAAACTTGTTCATAAAGTTTTTGTTTTTACTTTCAATCTGTTTTTTAATATTTGTGCGTATATCTCATGTAGATTTCTCCGTAAGTTTCCCAGCCTATAAATTTTATACAGTACTATAGAATAGGTAAATATAATGCAACCTTGCTAAAGTTTATTATTCTGGTTTAAGTATTATGGAAGTTCCAAATTTATTTGAAAAAGGCAGTCGACTACAGCGATGTGTTTTTACAAAAGATACAGGGGACGAGTCATTCTAAAGCTTCATGGACAAACCCAGGCAGCAGATGTCTGAAAATTGGGTATGTGGAGAGCAAGTGAGACCGAGGTCTTGAGAGCCGATGAGTGCGATTCGTGTGTAGTTGGAGTAGCGTAAAAGACTGCATGGGCTGCACGTTGGGCCACATGCAGAGTGGCCGAGAGAATGATATATTGGTTCAGTAAACTGTTGCTGTCCACATGGCGGGCCACTGTCGAAACCCGCCTGCTTCCATCCACCCAACAACCCCACTTCACCCTGCTAGCGGTCCATACGCAGATCCTATGGGCTCGCATGCGCGACAGCAGGAGGTAGAGTCGTTACTTCCCCTCCGGCCATGCCAACTCGCGATATGAATAGCCATCACCACAGCTCGCCTCCACTAAACACAGTGATTCGCTACCTGCCTTTCCTTGTCTATCTTTCCCAGATACACATTTGGAGTAAGCGGACTGTGTTTAAAACAAAACATTGCATTGAATTTTAACCCCAGTTTTGAATAGTATTAACGCTCCAACTTAAATGTGCTCTTTTTTTTAAATATAGAATCTTACGCCATCAAAGTAGTGTAAACCTGAAAAAAAATTGTTCACATCATATAGAATTTATGAATTTTTCACCATAAAATTATTTACATCGTAAAAACTTTTTTTTTTAAATTGTAAACTAGAAAAATTTAATAACGATTTTCGTATAAAACAATTTTAGCTTGGAAAATATTATTCTGATCTCTTAAAACATACCGATTTTCGAGAACTGCATCGTTACAAGCAAAGAAACATAACCTAACACAAAAAATGATAAAAACCATAGAAGTATTCCAATAAACTAACGACCAATTACATTACAATTAAATTTAAAAAACAAAATACCATATAAATCTAAACCGAGAAACAAATTCCAGGAAACATTATTCAAGTTATAAGAAATATATCATGTTACAAATACATTTTAAATAACATTAAAATTTAATCGTGCCTCAAATGCATTAAGTTAAAAAATGCAGCACAAAAATATTCCAATTCTAAATAATTGCATCAACAAATTAAACAAATCATATACTAAATATCTTTAAGCTGTAAAATTACATGGTATTTTATCCAGATTCCAATTAACGTAACATTAAATACATTCAATTACATCACACTTAAAAGGAATCAAATGCAACGTAATATCACCCAAACACAATGAATTAAAATATGTACCAAATAAACCCAACTAACACCTAAAAGCGATTCACCAATTAAACGAGTCTATATCAGATACCAAATGAATTACAAATAAAATGCAACATATTACATCACAATCAAAAGAAATCAAACACAAAAAAGTATATCATAAATAAAAGGAATTAATTGTAATGGATTATCACTTAAACTCTTATGCAATGAAATGACAGTGCAATCAACAAGCACATTGATTGCACAATAAATTGTACATTTAAACACCATCCAGAGGTTTATTAAATACAATGATATATAAAATATGATTTAAAATATTTTATTTACTATCATAATTTTACAGAACAATGTATTGGAATCCTTTAAGATCTTGATAGGATCTTGATTCTTAACCAAGGATTCATGTGCTTTTGAGAAACCCCTCGATCGAACCAAGGACATATCTTTCTTCCTTTTAATGATTTTATCAACCAAATATTAATTTGGCGAACTGACTTTTTGCAGTTCATGCTCATAAAAACTGCCTTTTATAGGATCTCCATCATAGGTTTCTAGGTAATACACTCTGGGATGTGTTTGTTTAATTTAAATAATTTTAAATATTTCACAAGACCAATTAATCATATATTTTTTCACAATGATTCCTTTCTACTTCGAGATATGTATAAATTCACCAACTTTGAACTTTGGTTTTCTTATTTCGATAACTTTAAAATTATTATACCCAGTTTTTATTGAACTATAGTCCGTAACTTCTTCGGGCACTATCTTGATAGTTCTATGATATCTGGAATTATAAAATTTTACTAGTTCAAGCAAAACGTCAACCCATTTGTAAGTCCCCCTCGATGTTAAATGTTTATATATTTTCTGCTAAATCGATTTGTTATAACGTTCCACAACACTTGTTTTAAGCTCCTAAAACACATTGCATAGTGATTGATATATTCACTCATTAGTTTCCGGAACAGTGAAGGAAGAACTCGGTTTCTCTATCTGGTTGGAGCAAATTTGGGTTTCTCTCTTTCAAAATGATCTGCATTGCACTGGTAACTTGTTTTCCAGTTTTGTTTTGCAAATGTATACCCCAACCATAATTTGAATAAACATCTATTACGATTAAAATATACTTGTATCCCTTATTGTATGTGGAAAACAATGTCATTTCACACAAATTGGCTTGAAAAATATAATTTAAACCATGAGTTATAACTCTTCTTCTAGGATATATTATCCTTTCAGGAGAGTGAAGTTCTTGAGAAATATTAATAAACTTAATTGGTAATATAACTATCTTCTTTCAGCTCTTCAATAATATAAACAAGTTTGTTCGTATGTGAATTATTCCCAGACTCTCTCGAAGCAATGGGAAGTTTTAATCTATCGATGAATTCATTAGAATAGTTCCAATATACAGGTGAAAAATGATCACCAACTTCATTTTTATATATATTCCATTTCCGACTATATCTCCTATTAAATGTAGTTTCGAATGATTTCATCTCCTGAACGAATGATAGTATTCGTTCGATGAATAAGTTCTGTATATTTCTGTAAATTAGCATCGGAATATCCATCTGGAAAGTTTTTAAACAATAATTCTAACAATCCTTCACTAACATCAGTAATGTAATCACTTATGTATTATTCTTGTAACAGGTTTTTAATATTTCTTCGTTTAAAATATCCTGTTCCTTACAGGCTTGTTTGGCTTGGAAAATTTTTTTCTTCACAGCAATTATATTGTTATGTAATTCTGAGGCAGAGGCAGACATGTTTTGATTATATTACATTAAATTCCATATATTTATATATTAATTATCTCTTTGCTTTTCTAACTGATGGAGTAGCTCGAATAGTTTGGGCTTTTTCAGTCTTATCGATTTTACTTAAAACAACATCTAATTTAGCTACAGTCTTAACTCTCAAATTATTAATAAAATAATTTATTCTGGTTTACAAATCATTATTTTGTTTTCTCAAATCTGTTTGCTTAAGTAAACCAAATTTTTATTAATGAATTCATTGTTTACATATTGCATTATTTGTTCCATTTGTGTTTCAAGTTGTTTTGTAATAGTATTGTTTACCACTTCAATAATTACAACTCTAAAAAATTTCTTGCATTTCTGCAAGTTGTTGTAAAAATTTTGTATATCATTTCATTATTGTCTTTACTAAATCCATTGAAACATCCAGCTATTATAAATTTGTTACTCTATAAATTATTAACAATATTGGCTTAAATGTTTGCAAGTACATTAGTGTTTTTATAAACATTATCATTCAAATAAACTAACATTATTAATTTCACTTGAATATCTTTAGATTGTGATTTAAATATGTTCAGCATGATGGTGTTTACATCTTCGATGTAATGTATATTTACCACATCACTACCTTTCACAGCCATACACATATTATGTAATGTATGGCCATTCAAATCACAAATCCCATCACTATTTTTGGTTAAACAGCTATTGTAATGTTTATTTTTTATACCACTATGTCCAAACTTTGAATTATTAATTGTTTTCCTCCTAAAATTAAAAAAAAACTGTGAAAATCAGACCTATATCTACCTTTATATAGGGGAAGCAATTGTATAATCACCAAAAAACTGTACCTGTATTTCCAACAGTAAAGACACATATCTTTAAACTAAACTTTGTAAATGTCGTATCCCCTAAAACATGATCATTGTAAATGTGTTGCAGATTCATATTGTCCATTTGAAACACAATTGCTATATTTGCACAACCATGCAAATTATGTTTTGGTATACATGCATAACTTTGCAAGAGATAAAAACAATCAATGTTTGGATGTCGACCAAAACTAATAATTGTTGTATTTCACCCTGCTGTTCACACCAATTGTCGTCAAAAATAAATACGGAATTGGGAAATGCTTCATTCGGAGGCACTATATCTCCTTTATTTATAAATGGGAAATATCACATTCCATCAATGAATGACAAAATGGTCGCTAATCAATAATATTTCCCTTGTTGTTTTGTTTTAGAAAACACATATATGTTTTCAAATTTAAGACCATTTGGATGTTCCTACAGAGACATAATAACACAAGTTTTTCCATATGAAGAAGGACCACTTATTATGCATTTTATGTTATGTTTCTTTCGTATTTTCAATTACCAGCAGATGAACATTTTGTTTTATAACCTTAAATTATACACAATTAGACAGTATAACATAATATAATGTAATGTATTGTAACATACTAATTTAACATAAAATACTAACATAATATATCAAAACATATTGTAATCAACTAACATTACATATTGTAATGTATTGTAACATATTGTAATGTACTAACATAATGTATTGTAACATTTTTTAATGTACTAACATAATGTATTGTAATGTATTGCAACATATTTTAATGTACTAACATATTGTATTGCAACATATTGAATGTACTAACCTTATGTTTCATAACATATTGTAATGTAATGTAACATATTGTTATACAGTAATGTAATGTACTAATGTAAAACAAAGGTAACATACTAACATAAAACTATAAATGTAGGTGTATATATTATAGGTTCGCACTCAGTTGAAAATAATGGCTTGTACTAAACATATCAAAAAGAGGATGTTGTTTATTGAATACATGGATTCATAAATAACCACTTGAATTGAATTTACCGAAATACAATTATTGTGGAGCAGGTACTAAACTTGTAAAACGTTTGGTATTTAATGATCAAGCAATAAACTCTTTGGATAATGCTTGTAAAGAACACAATATTGTTTATGATTGAACAAACCATTTGAAAGAAACACATAGCAGATACAATTATAGCCGATAAAGCTGCAAATGTAAGGAAGAATCCATCTACATATACAGGTAAAAAGCTTGGAGCTTGGGTTGTTGATAAATTTATGCCGCAGCGGTTAAGATAGGCATGGGTGTAAATGTAAAACTAAAAGAAAAACAAATAAAGGAGGAATCATTCCATTCCCATTTCCAGCATTAACAGCTATTGGATCAATCTTCGGAGCAGTTTCGGCAATTAGTAGAGCAGTTAAATCAAATGGTAAAGGAATGTATTTGAAACCCTATAAAGTTGGACAAGGATGAAAAAACTCAAATGTGGGGAAAAAAATGCAGAAAGTTTTAATTAGTCTTCCAAAATGTGCACTACAAAGGTATTTGTAGAGAAACTGGCTATTCCCTATTTCCGAGGTGTGTATATGAGAGATTATATACCAAAGAATCCAAATCTTCATGAATGTATGATTGTTAATTTATATTGGATACAAAATGTAGGATTGTGTTGGGTTGCATTAATTAAGAACATAAATCATTCATCGTATTACAATAGTTTCGGCAATTTGCATCCTCCAATTGAGATATGTATTTACGTAATAAACACAAAATTAAAGTACAATTACAAAACAGAACAATTACCAAATACAATCAATTGTGGACATTTATGTTTAAGGTTTTGATTATAATTAGGCTATATAAGTAAGTGTAATAGTAAAACATAATAGTAATGTGTCAATTATGTTGATATTAAGTGAAAATTCGTCGCAATTGCATGCTGTATATTTACCAGATTTGCAGTTAGATGGAGAATGTAAAATAAGTCTAATCGAATTTGTTACTTACAAAGCATAACAAACATTGATATGCATAACCAATCATTTTTGGCTAATATTGGTGGAAAAACCTACAAGATTGTGATACTGGTAGGATCTTCTGAGTTGGATGACTTAGAAACATTCATTAAAATGGCATTACCTAAGGATGTTAATTTCTGATTATGTGGAAATCCAAATACGCACTACTGCACTGTATAGTAATGTCGATATCGATTTATTGTAGGACTACTCAATTGAAAATATGTTAGGTTACAAACAGAGCATATATCCAGCTAATAAATCACAAGAATCATCAAAACAGCTTTATCGGTAAATGTATGTTGTATAAATGTTAATATTGTAGGTGGTTCATATTTTAATAGAAAACTGACAAATACAATACATGAATTAACATGTGCTGTGGCTTCAGGATATAAAATAAATAAAAAATGGAATACTTTGATATTGCCTCCAGTAGCAGTGAATTGTGTTGATGAGATAGTCGTCACAATTGTCTATCAAGATGGTAAACCCATTAATTTTAGAAACGAAGAAATTACCATCTGTTTACATTTTAAAAAAGCTATATAAATAATTCCATTCTGTTGGGAATTACAATCATAATGGGTAGTGAGTATAATAGTAAATTTGGACGTAAAGTAGGTGGTTCTTTTAAGAACTATGTCCTAAGGCTCGTATTTCGAAGAAAAGAAGTATAAAAAGACATAAATGCATGCATAAAAGACTCACTTCAAATAATTTGCCATGAAGATAACACAAGGCAACAAATTGTATTTAAAGAATTAGGATATACAATTAATAGAAATGGAAGACATACTTAATTTTGAAGAATGAATCAGTTATGAAAATTCAATTACCAATATGGAAATAGATGAGTATGAGCCATTCCGAGCAGGTTCGTATAAGTTTCCTTCGAAAATAATAATTTCAATACAAAATCACGATATTTACACATTACCTCCGAAATCAAGCTTAAGGTTTAGAGGAACAATTAAGAAGACACCCAAGGCAAGTAATCCAGCAACTACAAAAATAGTAAGAAATGGTATACTTAATTTAATCGACAGAATTGCTTATCTGCTAAATAGAGTGAAAATCGAACAAACACGACCCATTGGAATTACTTCCATGATAAAGAACTATTTCTCAGGAACTGTAAACGATCTTTATACAAGACTTATGGCTGGGTAGAGCCATACTAATGATTACTCACTACAAATAAATCCAGGTGGAAAATACAAAGTTGTTATACAGTTAAGTATGGTTTTAGGCTTTGCTGAAGACAACAACCATATCATATTAAATGCTAAACAAGAATTAGTTTTTCTATTTGGCAATATGCATTTGAATGTCATATATGATACAGCTTATAATGAAGAAGGGAGTAACATTTGAACTAAGCAGTGTGGAATTGTTGATGCTTCATATTGAAATTAACACTCATGAATGTGTACAGTTTTAGAATTTATAAACAAAGGGAAGAATTTAGACATTACATTCAGGTTTTGGGGTTTAGAGGTTTTTCCTACTCTACTGTTAACTCAAAAAATAGTGTGGAGTGTGATATCAAGTTTTTTGTCGGAAAAACTTAAAAAGTTGTTATTTGTTTCCAAACAAATCGACAAAACAATTTAAAAGGCAATAGTTCAGTATTCGATAATTGTTATATGAAAAATACTAAACTGTATCTAAACAGCCTAGCTTACATCTATGTGGATTTAAATATGAACTTGGCTAAGGGCGAATTACTTATTTCTGCTTATAAGTGTACAAAGTTTCAGGAGACATATTATAACAAAAGCAGTTCAACATTCCTATAAAGAAAATAATTTAAAAGTAGAGGATCATTATTTGTGTTTCATGTAAGCAAACAAGATGGCACAATTACAAATAGCATCATCGATTCATGAATTGAAATTATTCAAAAAACACAAATTCTGGCAAAAACACAAGCTTACACTCTGATAATTCACAACAGATTAACAAGCTAGAATGTAAGAGATAAGCTGGTGAAAATAATGAATTGAGTCAGTATTCAACTAACCACAGCTATGACAAGATGTTCTGCAATGTATAAGGATTTCAATCTGCAGAAAAATATATCATCAAAGAATTACCAATTACTGATATGGAAGAATATACGACTGCATTCAGCTTCAAATCACCATTTGACTGGAAATATCTATCTCCCATATACAAGAAAACTAATAGATGGGTTACTAGCCATCACCATGGTTTAAAATGAGAGAGTGGGTGTATAGAGTATGCGAATGTTGAAGATATTTGTAAACATTACCTAAATAATTGTGAAATATATGTAGGTGGAGTAGAGCAAAAATACATTTTAGAAAGTGTGTATAGCGGAAAAGTCACAGATATTCAAAAATAATACAATTGCCCCTAATTCAAACAATTTTGTAAAACATGTGGATCTAAATGGACATTCTTCTCTGCCGAAGAAAACTGTAAATTAATGCTAACTTGGGTAATGATGTCTGATTGGGGTGAAACAGATTATAATGATAGACCTCCTGAATCACCTGTGGATATTATTCGAGTGATATAGCATTATTTGGTATGAGAGAACTAAATAATGAAATTTAATAGAAAAAGTATTTGGTTGTACATAATAAAATATTTCATTGAAACTGATCGACAAACCAATGAAATCACCTGTTCTTGCATATAGAAATCGAAGTGTAAATTGAATGTCAGCGAGTTATTAGCTCCTTGGACTAAATCATTTCCACTTTGTCTCAGAAAGAAATAGTTTTAGTGTCTTTGTGACATTCCTTCTGTAAACCTTTTTTTTCTTCCACCCAACTGGTATTTACATCTCTGTCGCCCCTGGAAACTCAAGTGTGAATTACTCTTGGTTGTCTAATTGTGTAATATGTAATTTTGGAGAGATATGTGATGGGTTGTTTCATTTCAAAAATATCCTATGTCCCTTACAGGGTGAAAAATGTAATGATTTAATACCTGGTCTGAAAAAATGTCCTGTTTACCATATGTGTTCGAATACAAGTCTACCAGCAATAATAATGATAATAATCAAATAGATGAAAATACTATATGTATTGCCAAGGAGAAAATAGAAAAGATATGATAAAATTTTTTTTTGTAAACACACAGTGATAAGAAACTGCATCCTATAAGCAAAATGTAACAAAATAAATGGTTTGAAATAATTTTTTGTTTTACTCACTTTATGAATGCATGATTTTAATATTCCCACATTCTGACAATTAAATGTTACATAATCACTGTTTTTGTGCATTGAACAATCAAATCTAAATGTATTTGCACATAAAGGTTTGTGTGTGGGATATTTATTAAATTTACCTTCAGTAATTTGAAAGCGATTTAATACATAAAACTGTATAAACATAATATAATTCAGATGTATTATGTTTAAAATTGAATAATGTAATTGAATTTCTTCCTAGAATTGCCTACAACAACCTATACAATATGTATGCCTTGCAGTTCATTATAGTCTTGGAATACTATGGAAGCAATGATGCCTTTGCTGTGTTGCTTCTGCAGTAAAGAATTTACAGCTCTGCACAGCATGTGTCGACATGAAAGAACAATGTGTGGAATAAAATCTTCAAGAAAATAATTTGAGTGTGATTTCTGTCAGAAGCTGTTATCCTGGAATGATGCATTAAAGAGACTTTGTTAAACATGCAACACTGGTTCTCCACATCCTCTTGCTTCCACCACAAACAGCATCACATTCTAACCCAGCACCACAAACAGCACCACATTCTAAGCCAATGCCATATCCTAAGCCAGTACCACATCCTAAGCAAACACCACAAACAGCACCACCACCTAAGGGAGCACCACAGTTAGCTCCGATGTTAACATTTCCAGCTCCACCCACTGAATTACCTCCAAATATCGGATATGTTGATTCAAGGATAAAACATAATTCGATTTCCGACTCTCCAGCTTCAGTGAAAATTTTATAATCCAATCTCAGATATGAGATAGCATGATCACCGGCAGGCTAACTGATGTGAAGACAGTTAATGATATGTTTAACAGTGATGTAGACTTTTTTAGTTTTTTTTCCAGAGGTGAAGAATTCCTTTGATATATTTAACTAAAACATCACCCCGACCTATTAGAATTAGTAAAATAGTTATGTGGATGAAAATGTTATGCAAACTTTATATTTTCAAAGTAATTCTGTCTCTGTCCAATACTCATTGTTGTTGGTGATCTCTATGAAAATAACATGGTACCTTACTTAATGACCAGAATTGAATAATCTAGTGCTCATGTAAGTGGGTGGACTTTACAATTGATATCAAAAATGGATGAGCACATCTCCCAATACTGGCTGTTCTCCCCTTTTGGTAAATAATCCAAGTTCATTAGTGATAAGAAGGCTAGTAATCTGATGCTCCTTCATTACTTGCCTCGCTTCACTCTCATCGCCTCTCAAGACCCCGGTCTTAAGAACCGCCAAAATCTCTTCACTTGCTCCAATGTATAGATAAAAAATGTTTTCTACAGCATTTTAATATAATTAGAAATCTGTAAATTTTTCCTGTTCCACAAAACCCAGAATATGTGTAGAGCCTCTGAACTCGAGCCTTGCCTTGTGTCAGTACAAAGTGTGTGTCAAATTTCTTCTGCAAACTTTCACTTCTTGTATTTCAGCATTTCATTCGGCGCTTTATTCATTTTTGCAATTGTATCCCTGTGTGATATTATAGAATTCCTGTCTACATTTATTTTCCGCAACACTATGCTCAATGCCATACTAAATTCAGCTCTGCTAATTGCAATACCACCAATGAGGAAGTTAAAAGACATAATTGCATCTACAAGTCAACTAAACTGTCAGCTGTATCAAGTGTGGATCAATTAACCAATAGAGAGTGTCTTATAATAACGTATCTGAAATTCTAACAGCCAACGAGACATTCTAACAGCTAGCGAGTCAACACCTGATCTAGAGTACATTGTGAATAACAGCTTCTCGCAGATTTGAGAGTAATAAGATCATCTTCTTGCAACATCAACCAAATGTAACCAACCTTGTTCCAAGAAAAGAAGATTCCTTTTTTTTTCCGCATACAAATAAATATTTGTAACAAGAGTGTAATTTTTGTATGTGTAAATAGATATTATGTGTGTTGGAAATTGGGATATATTAAAAGTGTGTTTCAAAGTAAATGTGTGTTTCATTTTTTATTATTTAACGTCAAACATTTTGTAGATCTGGAATTTTATAAAATGTATATCTAAGGGAAATGAGTGAGCCAATGTTAACAAATATATATATATTTTTTATTACTTTATCCACCAGGGGTTGTAGCTTTGCATTTTGTTTGTGTGAAGAACATTTATTTGTTCATGGGTGTGACCTTTTTTTTAAAACATATATCTTGAAAAATGCACAAAAATATTACAAAACCAAAATTTCTTTGTTAATTGATATGTTTTCAGTGAGCACAATATGTAATTTTCCATTCACTCAGATTAACTAGTGTTTGTTTGTTCGCAACAATTGGCGAATCACTTTGTCTGAACGCTTTCTATAACAGCGAACAATACTGTCTCAGTGTGAAATCAGTTTGCGAGAATATCACCTAAAAATAGCAAAATCTTTAATATTTAATACAGTAAAGACTATGGAGATTCGCAATGAGTAAACAATTTTGTGTCTTAACAGAAAATGAGCCAAAATAAATAATTTACTTATAGTATAAAAGGTTTAAATACAAATGAAAAATTCAGTTAATGGGTATTAACAAACACTGGCAATTTTCACGAGATATTTAGAACATATGGAAATGGCATTTACTCAATATCTGCCTTTATTGTGTAAATCGGTTAATTTTGTGTTTGACACATTGCGTGAAGCCTGCAGGATTCCTACAGCTGGGACATGTATAAAACTAAAGCATTGCTACCAGTCCTTGTCCCAAGTGAGACAGGCTTGTGGCTTGAAGGCAGTTTGCTAGGGTGTTTCTCTCCCTTGACAAAGGAGCGAGGTCGTCCCGCATCGCTAGTGGTCTGTTACAAGATAGAAAGAAGAAGGACAAAGTTGCCCCAGCATAGAGATATTACCTTTCCTGTTTACACATTCGCACCTACCCCGTGCTTCGCCTAGCTGATCCCCAACCCACAACGCTTACTAGGTGCTATCATCATCTATCTGTTCGGTGTTCACACCTCGCTCACAATCTTCTTAGCAGTATTTTTCGAAATGTTTCTGTTTTTTCACGTATTTAACCTTAGTAGCATAAAATGTGATAGGAGTTAAAATATTTTTAAAATAATTGTTGATTAACATTTACATTCAGTTTCTCTACTAGTCTTAACTATGGGAGTCACTAAGATTTTATTGCGATAGCTAATAGTGTAGAAATATTTATGTTATTTTGAAGTTTGTGCGCTTCTATAATTTTTTAAAAGTAAATTGTGTGTTATTAGACTAGGACTCGTAAAAGCGGATTTTCGAAGCAAGTCTACATGTGTTCGCTACGAGAATTTTTTTTTTTTAATCTTTCTCTGTGATATGTTTTCGATTGAGTTTGATTGAGTTTTTGTTCAATAAACTGTGTTTGTGATAAGTAATTTAGTATTTATTTCATTGTTTTTCTTCGACGAAGTCTGCGGACTGTTTCATTTCAGTTGTTTGGTTAGTATTCGTACATTTATACACTTTGTGCCAAATTTATATGGATTATTCATTCGAGTTGTTCGCCTAGATCGAAATTAGGTAGTAGCTATACATTTCCTCACAAATTGTGTGCAATAATTAAATAAAGAGCGTTGTTAAAACATATTTGTTTGAAGCAAATGTCCAAATGCTTGAAAGTCTAAATGCGAGAATTTTTTCAAACATCCCCTGCGCACAAAGGTTCGAAGGCTGCTGATCAGCTCTAGGTATAGCGAGTCAGGGGAAGGGGCATTGGGGTAATAACTATTCCTCTCACAGAATCATACAGGGCGGATTTTTCGGGAGAGTCCACAATTCATGGGTAAAGTGTAGTTTTGCAAATAAATAAACACTTAGGAAGAGTCCAAATTGGTTGTCTTGAGGGGTTTCTGGTAGGTGGAGAGTCCATTAAGTTGTTGTTGGACAAAATACGCGATCTGGACTTGGAGTTGAAGGGAGGGGGACCAGGGATGCTTGGCTTTGAATCGAGAGCGAAGACGGGGTGTTTGGCCCGGGGAATTCTCCAGTCCTCCAAAAATGAACTCTGGGGTGGTGATGAAAACTGTCTTTTCACACAATGTCATCTTCTGTGCAATGGGAGGGAGAAGGTGGAGGGGGTGCAGTAAGGAGTGACATGAACAGTTCTAGCAGTCTGCCACCATGTTAGTTTCATGACAACACTTGTCCAGGATACATGTATAAGTCGGCTCTCTCGACTTCACCAGGCACGACAGTCAACGGGCTTTGGTGAGTGCTAGCCACGATTCTCGTTAAGTGGTTCTCGTTTCAACATAAAAAAAAAAAAAACTAATTTGTCAGGAATAAATTAATTTTCGTGTTAACCCCGTTTCTGTGTTCGGTCGACGAAACTTGATATGATTTTCAACTGTGGTTTTGGTAACTAGTGTGAATTTCACAGACTTAAAGGAAAAATTATTTTTTGTAAGTCCATTATTATTAATAATTCACTTTTACCAACTGATGTAATTTTTATACATTCACGTTGTAGAACGAATAGTGTATTCAAAGCTTTTCTCGTAAATTTCAACTCAGCTGTGCTCCACACACACACACACACACAGATATATATATATAAACAGCTTATAAGCCAGTGCAGATAATTCATTCACCAGCCTCCGAGGCAGATGGATAAATTTTAAGAATACTTAAGGTACCTTTACAAATGATAGGGAGATGTGTCTTTAAAATTCAAAATGTGAATTTAGAAATCTTTATTTGTCCATGTTAACTGGAATGTCTGTGTGTTTCGCTGCTTAAATTGCACATAGTTAATACTAGCTTGGTAGGGAAAACTTTTTTTTTCTAAATATGATTCAAGATGCATATGAGTCGTGTGTATATCATTTAGTCATTCGTAATTTCAACTCAGTTGCCTCTCAGCCTCCAACCGCATTCCACGTATATATAACACCTTATAAGCTGGCGCATGTCATTCGTTCACAAGCCTCAGAGGTGTGCGGATCTGTTTTGGGGGAGCTCCTTTTGCGATTTCATAAGTGTTTAGTTATTTACATGTTCCTGTGTTTGTTGGCCAATTTGTATTTTCATTAAAATGTTCGAGTTTTTTCCCTCACTCTATAATCAAATGTAGGTTATACGTTGACATAAGTCCTATATTCAAGTTCCCTGAGAGAATGTTACACATTTTAAACGATTCATTTTTACGTGTTAATAAATGAATATATTTTTACATGTGGATTATGTTTCTAAGGTACCTCATCAGTCTCACAGGCAGATGGAGGTGTTTTAAATATTGACAGGTATGTGTGAGAAGCTTCAAGTAGTGTCACATTTTTCATATATCTTGTTATTGTGTTCGTTAGCCATTTAATTTATAGGGCCACAATAAACCGCATTTGTAAAGACCTCTGATAATCTCCGGCTCTGCATTCCTCACGGAAATGTAAGTCAAAAATATATGTACACTTTTCACCTGAAGTGATTTTTAATGGAGCTTTGCTCCCCTGCGAAGCTCTTATTTAAAATGCCTTCATATGCAATATTTGTTTACACACATTCTGTTTTTTTTTTTTTTAGAGTTATACGTGGGTTTCTCAAAAATTGTTCACCTGGCAGTTTTCTAATAAAACTACTTTTTTTGTCAATATAAACGTGCCGATTCGTAAGATGTCATACACCTTAGGGTTGCAATATTCCATCCAAAAATAAGATGCCAGCCTACGTTTACTCCATGAAGTGGGGTGATATTGCCAACCTTGTTTCCAAAGGTAAAAGATCTCCTTTCTACAAAACACACTTATTTGTTGCTTGATCGTAAAAAAAAAATAGTTCCTGATATTTCGAACGAAAAGCATTCTTAAATTAGATTTTTGTGGACGCATAACTCCCTTAGTAATCACTTTAAGGGAAAAGTGATATATGTAATTTCGTATTTTTTTCTGAGGAATTATTTGTCGCAATCGGTTGGCATTGTTAAAAAACACACAGTACAAATAAACATTTTAAAACACTTTATACAAGTATGCCAATTTGTTATTCTTAACTGATAGTCTCAGGTGCTAAACAATTTTAAGTAGAAGTGTCGTTAGAAAGTTGATTAATTTCACAAAGAATGAAGTTTTGTTATTCTTAAAATCTCTGAAATTATTTAATAACTTTCAAACCTTTAAAATTTAAAATTTTATTTGTATTTGTTTTGTAAAGCAACATAATTGATTTACTTATAAATTTTAGATCTTCTAAGTCATTTAACATACTTTGTGATTAAATGTTCGAGTAATATTTAATTAATTTTATTTATTGCTCACACCAAGTTTTTAACTCTTCAAATTTCGCATTCAAGTCCACTACTTGATATCTACACACAGATACAAAGATCTTAATAGGCTCAGTTTTGACCGAAGTGTTTAAAATTCAATATTAAAAAAAAAAAAAATAAGTTCACGCGATTTAAAATTTATGAGTTTTAATTTTTTTTTTTTTTGCAATTTATATATTTTTTAAAGTATTTCTGCATTAGTTTTCAAGACAAAAGTGCTTAGATAAATACCATTTAGTTTACTGCGGATCATTTTATATTTCTTCATTTAAATAAACACTAGGAAGCTTCTATGGTTTTTATTTGTATCCTGAAGTTATTATTTTATGATCTCAGTTGAATAATCATTGAAATTTTCGTTCGCTTGTGTATATAAGACTGGATAATGAAAACAATGTCGTCGTGCCACTTTAAAACTGTTTGAAACGCACGAGTTAATAATAGGTGAAAATAAAAATAATCTCCGTGTTTTGAATAAGAGAACTGGTTTTGAGGTTGAAAACGTTTCCGAGCCTGACCGTATTATTTTCAATACAAATTCTGTTTTTAAAGTTTAAAAAAAAAAAAGTCTCTACCGAGAAAGTAAGCACATCATATGACATAGCTTAATATGTTTCCATATTAATACATAATATTAGCTGTCAAGTAAGATTTATTTGTTCTATGAGCCTGAAATAGTCACTCACACAAAAGGGAATGCATTTCTAAAGAAGTGCACCATTTTTTATTTATAAAAATGAAATTGTACGTAGCATGGGCTAAAACTGGTTATTATTATTCTTTCAGCCTTAATAATAGTAATGATAGTAACAGTGCAAAAAATATGAATATCTGAATGATAGGGCACGCAATCATTCTGCTTTCTATAAATCATCCAAATTACGATAATGAACTTTATGACCCTAATCCGGCTTGAAAGAAATTTCGTTTTATGTTAAGGACCTGGATATAGTGTTCTCTTTTTAGCAAGGAATTAGATACTGCTAGTGGTTAGTTTGTAAATGCCTACTTAAGAATTCGATGACCATATATTATAGAGGATAATCTATACATGTTTCTGAAGCGCAGAATTGTGAATAAGCGGAAAAAATTGTACATAATGAATGAAATGTGTGTATTTTACCTATGATTGTTGTATGCGTCGGCAATTATACTTTCACTAAAAATTTTAATACATGATGATCACATCTAGTAAAAATTCGCCAGTCGTTCTATAAACACAACATTTCTGTAGAAAATCAGCCTTCATTATTGTGCAATTATTTTGCATTTGCGTTAATTTGCTTGTGAATACCTATTGCAGATTTACATAATAGTCACTTTATAAAATTCTTGTTTAGATTAATACGTCGGTTTATCCTAAAAATTAATTCAAATTGTTTTTTAATTTGATTTATGTTCATTAAGTGTTTCAGTTAAATTTTGCTTCAATTTTCACAGCAGAAATATTTAGGTGTATTATTATATCGATAGGTTGAAATTAAAAAGATTTGGATTTAAAGCTACAAGTCATTTTAATAAAATTTTGTAAAATACATTGAAATCTTACATTCGTTGCTCTAAGCCACGTATGGGCCTTCCCTTTGTATCCAGTAGTTTTACTCTAAACGTTATATAAAAATACAGCTAATAAAGTTCAAACTTTAGTGTGGGTTATAAGATGTAAGAATTTATTGACATTATTAATTGTATTCAACTCAGAGTGTGTTCCGTTTTCGTCCTCTTGAGAAAGGAGCTTCACATAATGTTACAACCCGAAACACGCGTATTTTTTTATATCATGACAAACAAACAAATGTTTTGTTCTGAATTGTTTTTGCAGTTTGTAGATGTTCAAGGGAAATCGTAGAGATCAATAACTCAAAATTAAAGTTTTGCCGTATTTCCATTTATTGATTTTATTTTTGTGAATTTCACACCCGGATCTCATACCATAGCCCAGTATTTTTAACAGTAGCAACTATATGAACGCCTGGTGTCAGATTGTAAGCAGAGATTTCACAGATTTTTTCATCTTATCGTGAATACAAATAAGTTGTATTACAGTAAGTGCTAACATAAGTAAAACAGCTTCTAGATAAAAATAAACTCCATTAAGCTGGTGAATTTATTTAATTTAAAAGGAAACTAATTTTAACCTCACCATGATTTGTGTTTTTTTTTTCTAGCTGCAACTATAGAATTTTCATTTTGATGAGAAAAATAAGATCATCATTTCAATATTTTGTTGACAATTGAAAATTTAATTTAATTTTATAGGTCTTTACAATTTCATTTGATATTCTGAACAGTTTTTGATAAGCTAATGCTTACTGAATATTGTCTGTTAAAATTGAATAAATAATGTACTTTTCCTTCGTTCTTGAAATATGCCTTATGACCCTATTCAATAAACGAAGCTTAATATGTATATAGTTATTTGCAAATATACCACTATTCAATCTAACTTCCACACAAAATAAAACCACACTATTCGAACTAAACTTTATAAAGAATTAAATATTTTCTTCTCAAAATGATGCTGGGCATGGTTTTCTCTCACATTTCAGCATTTATTTTCATAAACATTTCCAAACCGTTCTGTTATTTGCGTTATTTTACTGAACTAAAAGTGAAAAGCACTGCTACTTCTTTATTGCTCGTTGCTAGATTGCGAGCTACGTATCGAAGTGGGGTGTTAACTTGTGGGCTTCGGAACTACAACACTCCTCGTGTTATCAGTGATTGTACCTGTGAAATCATCAATCGAAAAAATTAATAAACTAACCTCTCGCTGTGTACCATAAAGAAGCCACAAAACACGCGTAGAAGTGATCGGAATTTTGCTCACTTGCTTCTTAATTGCACTCGGGCTGAGATTATTTGAGATGTATAAATTTCCCAGCCCGAACCACGTTAACTTTTCCTTTCTACAAAACAAATGTTACACCTCGGCTTCATGAGTAGTAGGGACGTACCGATCCTAGGCCACTTTTGATTAATTGGATTATCGTTCTGATAAAAAATTATTGATCGGATTAATCCGATAATTAATTCTTCAATTAATCTGATAAAAATATGATAAAATTAATGTGATGGAATATGATTCATTGATAGATGGATAAATTTAATATATATATTTCATTTTTGTGTGATTGTATATTTGGTATGTGTCATAACTGTCTTTTTTTTATTTTTGGAGAAAGGCAGCATTGATGTTCACTCTTGGGCGTCTGGCAGGCGACTGAGCTGTAAGGTGTGAGGGAAAGGGTATATATGTAATAGTGTAATATTAATATTAGGAATCCTTGACCTCTGCAACAAATTCCAGAATGCATACGTCAATAAACCTAATGTGTCATCAAATATCCGCTTACTCCAGCTTTCTCTTGTGTATGAGCTGAAGTCTCAATAGAGTCCCTTTCCCAGTCATGCGACTCTCGTGAAATTGCCCATTAAGTATCCATAAAGGTCACCTCGTTATCTCTCCTGCCTGTGAAATTCGCTAATCTCACTGCTAGCTGAATATTAGGAGTGATTAACTACGGTCACTTAATTACTTATACCTTAATCTATCCCTTCAACTGGTGTTTTGTCTGGATCAGAGGGAGCTAGTTTGTAAGCCTAGTAGAACGTGTTTAGTAGTGCACATTAAGTAAATTTTCCTTTATAGCAAATCTCGCCTCCAATACAAACATCGATATATCTCCAGAGACTTCCGCCTTCTATAAAAGGGTAGAAACTTTAACCTTTTTATTTGCACACGTTGAATTGTTCTGTTGATCAAGCAAAGTGTAAAAAAAAAAAAAAAAAAAACAACAAGTTGTAAAATAGATTGCATGTTACTTTTACACAAGGCACATATAATAATGTAGTAGGTAAAATTTCTTTAGACACCGTGCAAAGCAAGCATTATTTACTCATCCCCCGATTTTTCGTCTTTTACTTTTTGGAGGATGCATGGTAGTTGAGTTATTATAACTAGGTTTTGTTTTGCATTAACATTGACTCATTTTGAATAAAATATCTCACTGAATATTTTGAATGACATTCTCTAATTTCATGAGGGTATTACAATTTCTGCACACACAGCTTACTTGTATCATTCATATATGCATTATCAACATTTTATCATTTTCTGTGTTATTTTATACATACTGTAGTTCTCACAGAAATATTCGTAAAGTATTTTGAAACTCAGGATTAGATACAGTTCTTTTAGATCCTCGCATATTATTGTTACGTGTAGTTACTATTATAAAGTTTACCATCAGGCATCAAAATATATTTAAAACGCAGAAATCAAAATTATTTAAGTGAGATTTTGCAGGAGAAATTAGAATAACTCAACAATATGAAACCATAGAACATGAGTATGAGAATACCTTTCAACCTAGACATTCCCCATTTACTGAATGTAATAATGATTATAATGTTACAGTGCCGTGTGAGTTTCATCACTTGAATTTCCTGCAGTTAGCGTACACAAAAAGACTTCTATTGATGTATTCACTTCATAAAACCGAAGTTAAAAATAATATTTTACGAAGCAAAATAGAACGGTAATAACGATTAGGATCCATATTTGCAACATTTCGACTACGAAATTAACATGATGTAATTACAAAAGTTATAATCTTTGCCAGACAGTGAGTATGGGATCTCTCGGAGCGTACGTTTTCTGACCCCGTGTATTTTTGATGGCCATTTATTGTTTCAATTCCCATGGAAAAGACCCGGGGCCATCCCATAATGTAGGAAGGCACAGTCAGCCGTTTGCGGCTTTACTGTTGGCATTGCTGAATTTCTGCTGGCCCAGAAAACTTATGGGTCTACTACACAACTGGCGCTGCTATAGGGTGAACTGCTGGCAAACAGATCATTTGGCTTGGCATACGTAAAATGTTTCAATATTTGCAAATATTTACACGTAATGTGGATGCTTTGAACAACGAGAAGCGAAGAAAATAATTAAAGTTATCACAAATGTTTACCTAGCACTTTTAATTTAACGTTAAGCCATGGGATCTACTTTCGCTCCTTCGTTGCCAACTTCACCGGGCCCACGGCACTGAGCGAACACGTTAAAATATATGCAGGTAGAAGCAGCGTCTTTTTTCAAAGGTTGATTTCAAAAGTGCTCACTTTATCGTGAACGGACTGTACTAACTACTATTAACAATGCTACTAAATGCGTATAAGAACAAACTGCTAGAAATTGTCTCGACATTGTTTTAAAGGAACTTATACCATTTAAGGCAAACAAACATGTATAAGATATTTCACAATGATACGTCAAAATCACAATATGTCCCTATTTAGAACATACGGCACAACACAGCTGAAGCTATCATCGAAATGATTTCTTTTGAACATACCGAGAACACTCTGGATAGGAACGGGCGAGACTTTTTTTATCTATGCAACAAATGTAATAGGAAATATCACAAAATAATTTTGAATGAAAGTACGGCGTGCAGCCCTTGCGCAGAATTGGTATCCTGGTCTCACAAGTCTCGCCATTCAACCAGAATTCTTCTACTATATTCCATCCCCCCCTGCTAAATTTCTTATTCCGGGATATTCCTCCGCTTCATGCTAACAAATCTTAACTGAGTCTAGAAAATGTTTCGCCCGCATTCGTGCGCTCTTAGTGTATTAATAGTGTCCGTAAAAACTATTTCTTACTAGGCATTACCAACACACATTTTTTTTCTCGTACTGGTTCTATTCGTATTAATTAAAAAATGAAAAGTTATAATTTATCGATGAAATACAAATTAAAAAATTTCGATTTCGCCAAAAGAAAGAGGCACTTTTGCGAACACCGGTATGAAACACTTGTGATACACGACATACTTAGGAAGCAATCAAACACGTCATACATGAGGCGATATTTCCAAAGGTTTGATTCAAAATATGCGAGGAGAAAAAAAAAACCCACACAATAACTACATCACAATAAGAACGAGACGTGGAGATGGTTCCGTATTATTTCCAAACGAGTTCTGTAATTTAGCAGGAAGACTTCCGCGAGGTATAATGTGTCCGAACCCCGTTGCACAGCTAGTTCTGTGCCAGCTTACGGTGAAAAGGGTTCCGGAAAAATTCGCTATAGGCTATTCACGGTAAAGTGAGCACTCTTTAAGACCCTTTCCACAGGCATTCACCACTAATAAATATATCTTATTGCAGTCTCACGCATTAAATTTTTAGGGTGGTCAAATGAATACACTGCGTGTGATAGTAACACTGCAATGTTTATATTATGAAGTAGCAGGAAAATGGAAATTGGATGAAAGGAAAAATTTAGATGGGCCTTAAAAAAGTGCTCACTTTATCGTGAACAGCCTATAGATATCAATACCGAACAGCTTGAAGAATTTCGGTGTTACCACCTCCAGCCAGTAGATAGCAGCACCTCTGTTTAATTCTGCATTCCAATGATAGTCAAGTTAAATTATCTACACGGTGGATATGAGGAAGAAACTTTCTTTTCTCTATGGGAAGTTTATTTAATAAAGGCCAAATATTAGACAAAGAAAATTAATTCATAATATATAAAATATTCAAAATATTTCCTAACAAATTATAGCTATTATGAATTTTTAAATATTTATGAAAACATCATAATAGAAACACTTTTCGCCACTAGGTTTTTTTTATCGCACACTCGCCTATGCTATTTATATAGAACTGTCCGGCATTGGTCTCCAGTGTATTTGGTTCCTGTTTCGTGTCTCGGGTAAGGCGTAAGGCGTGTGGTACGCTACTATGGGTGAATGGCGCAGAGTCGCGCTAATTTCATGAGTAATGTAGTGTAGTGGCGTGTGGCGAAGTGTTGCGAGGTAAGATGGTGCTTGCTCACTGCTGTACATTCTCGGTGCACGCAGCAGGAGCCAGTAACTACCGTGCAGCTCTAGGGGAACTGAATGTATTCCGACCACTCACAAGCGAGCAGCAAGGGACCTATTACACACGTCCTGTGGCCGAGCTACGTTTTACTGGCGGAAGTGTAAACTAGCAAGAAATATCGTACAGCACACAGCTAAAGCTAGCTTACCTTGCAACAGTTCGCCACACGCCACTGGCGTAGTGGTTTTCGGCTCTCGAGTGGCTGCCGCGAAGAGTTCTTGGAAAATACCAGCTTGAAAACCACGACAAACAAGGCAGACAAATGAAGTAATTTTTCCGGGTGTTTACTAAATCCCGATTGGCATACAGTTCTCGTGTTCGCATCAACACGACAGTAATCAAATAAAATGCTGAAGACAAAAGTGAATGTGCTGTACTCTGGGGTGCATCAGTATATTGCCTCGGGTTCTGGGTGCATCAGTATATATGGCTCGGGTTGTTTGCCCGCAATGTTTAACCATATAAATTACTTTTTTTTTACAAGGCATACCAATAAGTATTAGAAAGGCTACCTACTAACGTACAGAATTTGGTTGAAGTTAGTTACATATTTTCAGTAACAGGGCATAATAACCAAAAAATTTTACACTGTGAAATTTTAAAGATATGGTTTAACCACTTAAACCATATCAGTGTACATTGCATACTATAGTAGTATTTTTTTTGCCTAATTTGGTAGCATTCAATTGGTTATTTCCCTGGAAACGATGCAAAAAGTTTTAATGTGTTCATGTGGCACTATCTTACAAAATGGTGGACAAGATAGTATATGTATCATCATGTTGAATGCTTGTAGTTGATACTTTCAGCATATCAGTTTTGTTTGGAAATGGTAAATGTTGTATTCGCAGGTGTTAGTGCTGATCACCATAGTGACTAGTTACCCGTGGAATTTGACGGGTGTCTATGCGGTAGTTTCCTAGCTATAATTTTAAATCTTATTATTATTTTAATGTAGTGCTATTTCCAAAATGGTTTATGAATAACAATGTACCTCCTTAAATTAAATATTTGAATGATTAAATGTATAAATACGAAATTTGGTTTAAATGGGGTAAATAATTTCCGAGATAATAGATGGCCTTCAAAATGTTAAATTGCCACCATTTTTTAAAATAAGCATACTTCTTGGTAGGAGAATCTACAATTTGGATGTCTTTGGAGTACTATATGCGTAAATTCCGTTCGCGAGTTCAAAATTTTTACTAAGCGGGGACTTACATCAGAGACATTCCAATGATTGCATATCTAACCCTATCTTCCCAAGGAATGTAGACTAAAATCTGACTGCAGACATTATAAGTGAGGAAAATTTAACGAAACCAAATGAAAATTAGCTAAATGTAATGAACAACAAAATAATGTGAAATAAAGAGAGACTGGGGAAAATGAAGAATAAAAAAAAATAAATCAAAACAGGAACAATTTTACGAATATGAATTAAAAAAAAGGAACTAAATGAAGCGAAAGTCGAATTTTTATGTCATCATTTAGGAGGCCTCTGAGTCCGGCTTAGTGTAAATAAAATAACATATATTTCTGATACGGATATTAGAATATACATACAACTATGTGCATGTAAGTAGTTACATCATATGTAGCTTACTATTTATTATAGTTTTAACGCGAATGTGTAAATAGTTCTTTATGATAATGCTTGTAAATACAGAGATTTTTTTCTCGCTTTTTAGTTCAACCTAACATCTATAAAGTATAACGGCTTGCCATAGAAAATTTTTTCTAGACTATAAAATTTGGTAGTACACATATTTTTGTTAAACTTGTCGGAAATATTCATTTAATTGTGTTGTTCCCCTTTGTCTACCTTAGAAGTCTACCTGGACGCCATAAAAGCAGTCGTGTATTTTTACCACACTGCCGAGAGTAAGCACGAAGACCAAAAGACCTCGTCTTCATCGACCACCACTGGTAAGGTGAAAAATCATCTACACTTATTTATTCACGACACGGCACTTCCATTGACGTGTGGGCGCATAAATAGTCCGTTCGTGGTTGGCATGGCAACTGACAGTTACAATGCCGATACGGGGATACGCGTTCCCGCACGCAGTTCACTTACAGCGAACTTCGTTTATTGACGAGCAGCGTCAGCATTGTGCGAGTGGTGACAGGCGGGTTAGGCTATATGCGGGTAAATGTTACCTCACGCCCGTCTTCATTTGTTCTTGTTCTCGTATTAGGAAGGTCGGATCTCCTGCAGCTTTTCAGTAGGATCAAACGTCGTCGACCACGTAGTAAACACTGTGAAAAGTATTTTGTATTTTTACAAGAAGTATACTTGGAAACATTGATGCCAACAAAATATTTTGGAAAACTGCGGAGATTTTTTTGTTAACTCTAGAAAACTTGCTTGTAATATTACATATTATGTGCTTATTTTTATTTTTTTACTGGACTTTGTTCAAAGGCAGAAATAAGACCATTTCCTCCTTTTTTTTATGGAAAACATATGTGTTGAATAAATAAGCGAGAAAAGGGGAAACAAATAATTTCAGAATATAAATCACAAACAATGCGACATCTGGTTACATGCGCGCTCTTCGGCCAACTCGCTCCTTCCTTAGCTTTCCTTGTGATACCTCCCACTCCTTCCCCTTCCTATCCCCCCACCGATCTGGTTGGCATAGGCCCCTACAATTCCCCTCCCTTCCATCAGAGCCGCCATAACCTCCCTAAATTACCCCAGTAAGTCGCGTGATAATCCCCACAAACACATACAATGATGGGAAGTACTATGTGATCACAGAACAAGGCAAAGCAGGCTCTGTCAAGCTTCTGGCTTGGAGATGGCCCTGTGCTTTACATGGCTAACTTTTTTTTTCTTCTATGCCACACTACGTGTGCACCCGAGTGTCAGCATCGCGGGATCCAACCTGGAGTTTCGGTCTGGTGTAGTGCTGTGCGTTGGCCCTATACACCTACCTGATACCCAAAATGACGTCCTCCAGGCTGATTACCTAACTCTTCGACACTACACTGGTCACGCACAACACTGCCAACACTACACACTACACCACACTAGCTTCAAGCGAACTCTCGCTGTAGGTAATGCCATTTCATTACTTCGCACTACCACCCCCTTCCCCTTCCTAATTACTCTTATTTTATGCCTGGAAACTAACACTTTTTTCTGCTTCCAGAGAGATGACTGGCATCTGCGGGCGGGTGGCGCAGTTCTGTCCCCCGCCTCCAGGGACGTGCTAATGCGGTACGGCCCTGGACACATTCCAGCAGCGGATCCACACATTTCACATCACCCTCATTAACCTCACAAAGTCTATCTTAACGAACTAACAATTAACCTACTTTCTCCAGCCCTAATCTAATAAAAGGAATTACATTTATCCTCCACGACTGTCGCATAGTTTTCTCCACGCCCTCTCCGCTTTGCCTGGTTTTCTATGCCCCTTACTAGACCCTTCTTCTTTCGGGGTGTGTCCATGGCTACAACTGCAGCCATGGCACCAGACAACCCTGCTCAACCGCGATGCATGCGCCCATTTTGATAATTAAACCCGACCTAAAGCGTAAAGGGCTTGCCCTGAGACACATCCCATTCTCCAACCGTCTTAGCTACTAACAAGCATGCCGGAAGGCACACAGAACTGTGAAGGTGCTCACGTTGACATAGCGGGATTTGGGGGCTCACCAAAAAATAATAATTCCCTTTCGTCTTTGGCTTCTGACCTCCGTGCACACTCCTTCAGCTCTACACTTGTTTGGGTTCTGTCGGGAATGCTTCGATGTGACATATTGCTCCTCTTCGGGTAATCACCGCCTGGACAACTTTGAAAGCATGGTTTGGGTTGTTATAGACGACGATAATTGTCGCTTGGGAGGTAAATCGCCCTGCAATGACTTCGCCTTTTTTTTAAGTAGTTTCGCCGGCGAGTCAAGCACAATAGAGAGAATCGAATTTGAGGGATCATTTTGCAATGTTATGTAATATTTTGGTGGCACCATTTCTGACGTGGAAGGCTGTGGTACTTCAGTCAAGTTGATTTTTTAAATCAAGAGTATGCTTGCTGCTCGGATTTGCTATATTTGAACTTTTAGTTAAAGTTTTTTTTTCAGTTTTGTAGCCTTTTTCACCGCAATCTGGCGGGTGTTTTGTATAGTTCTTTAATTTTAATTAAGATTCAAGATGTCAATGTTGGAAATATTTCTGAGGACCACGACGTGGGTAGTAATGGGCCGGGGAAGTGCCATCTTGGATTGCAACTGCTATGACAGGGCACTTTGTGTCGCCCGCTGTTACCAGGCAGGGATTTTGGTCTAACAACCCTCGGCTGGGTGCCGCTGGAGGGCCACGTTGTGGTTTTAGTTTACTGCAGGTTCAGATTTCTCCCACGGACGATGGAGATTTTTGAACATTTGCCATTACGATGCAGATGTCTGTCATTGGGAAAACAGTACTGAGCACGAAAAAACTCTCAAAGAAATATGCATACCGGGTCCATACCGGACATTGATGTGGTCTTTGAATGAAAAGTGCAATGGGGGTAAATGACAAGATGGATATTTTTGGACATTCGCCACTGCGATGAAGCTGACTGTCATGGAAAAAAGCAGTAGCCTACGGTGAAAGTAGGCTCAGTACTGTTTTGTTCCATGACAGTCAGCTTCATCGCAGTGGCGAATGTCCAAAAATATCCATCTTGTCATTTACCCCCATTGAACTATTCATTCAAAGATCACAAAGTTAAATATTATTAAACAGAGATTGTGCTATTTACAAGCCAGATACATTTGCGGTGAATAGATGTCATTCCCTTGGACTCGTAACTGGCATAATTTTCAAGTTGCAGTTAATTTTGTAAGATGTTGGCTCCCGATCGCCGAACCAGGTTTCGTAATTGATTGCCAGTGAGGTTGAATCACGTAAAATAATGTCCCTGCTACGATTTATTGAGCTGATGCACGAGTGAGAAATATTTCGTAAAAAATACCAATAAGTTTTTAGTAAGGCCCCGTAGTTGGAGACCTTTTGAAGTTATAGCTTTTTTTTTTTTGGCTCACGTATTTGTACCTGGTAATGTTGAATGGCGTTTTATTGTAATTGCGCTGGTACGCAAGTGTAAGTGGAGCAAAATATTCCGCTAGCGGTGTTTTACGGGGCTGGAGTCCCTGTCTTTGTTAATGCTTCCATTGAAATGAGTAAATCAGCTGCTTTTTAATTAATTTATATAATGAAGGGTATAGCGCGCAGGCGCATAATACTTTGGCAAAATTGGAATTCCTGTAGTTTTTTATGTGCCGTCAATGGTATGCCCTTCAATTGATGGGTTTTAAATAAAATATGTACACAGGATTTCATTATCCTTTGCATAATGAATAACAAGATGGATTATGCAGTGAATGTGAACGCGGATTAGTATTTAATCAAATAATTTTTCCCTACCACGTGGTTGACCCCGAGAAAATCAAAATAATGTTGGATCGCGTGTTTTTTTTCTTAAAGCTGATTGCATCAGTAAAATTTTACGGCAGGTTTCTATTTGTCAGGAATGAATGACCAGTTTGAAGAGTCGCCATCACTTTAGGTATTTTAAAAAAGTTTGAGTAATTTTGTATGAAGCACAATATGGGCATATGCTCCACGAACACAAATTAACGAGCCTGTTAGTTTAATGTGTTGGCTTCTATTTTTATATGAAGGTTATGTGTGGAGGAATATTAATTATTATTCGAAATATTTGTTTGAAACATTGCTGGATCTTGTGTTTATTCCTAAAACTGAATGTAACCAGTAGAAACTCACGAGAGGTGTATGCTATATTAGTATAATCTTACCAGCCTGTTTCTTTGATATTCTGGCTTCAAGTTGGTTTGATAAAAAAAATCGATACAACTGGATTTTATTTGTTGATACAGCCTATTTACATCAAATAATTGGTTAATGTTCATATGCACTGATTACTGTAAACAAGATACGCTGAGCGTAATGAACATTAATATTGAACTGGAATGTGTGTGTGTGTGTGTGTTGTGTACAAAAGCTCCCTTGTATTCGTAGTTTATGGGACAACGAAAACTCTCTCATCTTACAGAAACAGGGATTCGAACACACGGTGTTTTCATCGCCATATTGAAATCCGGAACCTTAAAGCCAACTTGACTTACAGGGTACTGACTAAATAAGAAGAACCTAATTTCACTTCTTGGGAAGGACAAACGGATTAGAGAATTGCCGCATTTCCTAATGCCATCAAATTTCTGCTGGCGGACTGCACATTTTCTCGGGTGAAATTTTATATCAGAATATATTGCTTTGTGAACATGATTCAGCACAATAGTTGATAGCGTCGTATACCTACAGATTATTAGTATATTTATTCGATTTAGAAGAACACATTAATTTTAGTTTATGGATACTGTACAGATATGAAACATCAACAGTTTATGTGTAATAGCGTCACGCGTATTTTTTTTGTTATCTTCATAGTTTTATTTTATTTTAATTATTCGAATTGTTTTAATTATTTCACGTAATAATAACTTACATTACGTTTATTTATAAACGCAATTGCGCTTTCGCCACCACTAGATTTTACGCAAACACATTTGATGTTGTTGAGAGTCCGCTATTTTTTCTGAGCTCCTGGATACGGGCCAAGTCTGCATTGAGATATATTACCAACACGAATCTTGTAATTTTACGAAACGAATAATTTTACAATGGAAATGTTTTTACTCGTCCGAAAGTTCGTAGAAAATTTCTCAGTAAATATTACAAAGTTAGTTCTACAGCGTAGAGCCTGTCAGCTGCGTCAACATGCTGGTTATATTACGTTCGTGTTGAACTTGAACCTGGCGGTGTAAAAGAGTTTTATTTTCACTTCCGGCAGGATGGTGGTCACGAACAGAAACAAAGGAACTACGCCAACACCACTGGTTCTTGCAGAGAATCCTTTGTTTCTGGTTTCTTATTATTTTGTATTCTACGCCCCGAGCAATAAGCAAATTTGCATATACATCTCGACTGGTGTTAAATCAAATAAATGGCGATCATTGTGGGGCTGTAGGTGGCAGCCTTGGGGCTGCCCACTCGTCACGAAAGGAGAAATTTTGGGCGTGGTTACACTAAAGGCTAGACTTGCTGATGCAAAGACGTTACGACAGCCATATTTGAGTACGTTCATTCAAATGGTTACTAACGTGAAAAGGTTAACTAACGTGGTTACAACTCGTCGAATAACTGCAAAGAAATTGAAATTCTAACCTAATAACACAATCACGTAATACATAATTATTATTTATAGTCGCTTACAAATCTAATTAATGTTAACAATCTAAAAAAAATATATATTTTATAGTCTATTAACGGTAAAGTGAGCACTTTGTAAGGCCCTGCTGTATTATTCCTTTGAATTCATTTGTACTTTCCCGCCACTTTTTAATTTAAATATTTCAATATGACTAATAAACACGGTCCATGCATTTCATCACTCTCAGAAGTTAACGTCTGAGACTGCAATAAAATATATTTATTAGGGGTTAATGTCTTTTGGGAGGACCTTTAAAAGTGCTCACTTTACCACGAACAGCCTATAATACAACAAACCTTACTGTTCACCGCAAACTGAGCACTTTTTACATCTTTGAATAACATCTGCATTCACGCGTATTGTGTATCCTTCCGCTATACGTAAATTAACAACGATATGAGCCTTAACATTATATTTATATGTAGGTCGAGTAAAATTGAAAATATTAAAAAAATATATATATTATCAATTTGTTGATCCTTACAACTGTGCATTAAAAATAGACAGCAAAAGAAGACCTTTCAGTATCCTCACATGTTTACCTAACACATTATATTTAAGCACGCATATACTCGGGGCTACGTTTATATGGAAATTCATTTGCTCTTGTAGACAAAGCTCACACTTTTATAGTTTTACTATTTCTCTAGACTTTATGGAAATACAAGTAGGGAATGATTACTAGTCAACATTTCATTTTGCAGGAATAAAACTGCTCTTTTTAATAATTGTTCAATCGATCACAATGGATTGTACAAACTTGTTACGTCTATTGCGATACAGTAATTGGTACACAGCCAACGCGTGACATCAATGGTCGACGACCAGCCAATAATAAAGGTAGCAGAGTACAGTAGGCGTGTCCGGTGTAGCCAGGACCAATAGGACGATGGTAAGTGGAAATACAGAGACCAAACGAAATGATATTGCGTTGAAGTGGAATATAGGCAGCTCACTTCAAACTTGTCCTAATTGCTAGTGAATTTGTGCCGTCCTCAACGGGTTAACGTTATGGCATAGAACTAATTTCTCTCCATTGTTGCCAAATTAACTGGAAGAAGGCTAGTGAGAGTGTCCGTTATAATACCTGTATGTAGGAGTAATAATATTTTTGAAACGTTGATGTTAAAATTGTTCAACTAAGCCTGACCAGCCAATACAAACCAAGAGGGCATAATGATACGGAACATGGAGGGACGGCGATTTTTCTCAAACTATATTTTTTTTAGATCGCATGGTTTTCGCATAAATTTCATGCCAAAGTTAATATTTCACCTTTCGTGCAATGTAAAAATAAAATTAACCAAATTATTTGAAGAAAATTTATCAAGGACAACTTCAAGTTCTCGTTGTAGTTCATTTTAAGGTTTACAAGTTGCTTTTCAAAAACTCGGGGGGCAGCCACGAATCGAAAATATGCGAGAAGGTAAAATTATCAACAATTTTTTGAAAGTGCTGAAATGTTTTATTGTGCTGTTTCACAGAAGTCTTGAAATTGCTCTCGGCATCTTAATTCAGTACAAATTGTGTAATTTCTACACGCAAGTTAAATTACATTATTTGTACTTTTTAAAAGAGAAAATTGTGAATTTTGAAAACTATGCTCGAGTTTTTTTTTTTTTTTTGCGAAGTAGAACAGCGTGTGGTACAAATAGAAAAATAACAAAAATTTCTGGTCGTGAACGTCTGTAAGGGACTGTGTTTTCGCCAGCCTCAGCGATCCAATCTGTTAGCGGTTGTCTCGGGCGAGCGATAGAGAGAAGCAATAGCCGGCTGTGGTAGTATGCCCACTATATCAACCCCCCTCCACCCCCCTCGGTTCTTAAATGCGAGAGGGCGCAGCGCCCACGGGACGAACAAAGACACATGGGCCGGCTACTTCCTGAGGATGTCAATCCTGCGGGTACAGCGCCGCCACAGATGGAGAGGGAAAGGTTCCGGACTCGATGTCCTCCGGAGACCGTATCCGGCCAAACCCCATTTGGTTTACGTGTGCCGTTACGCAACTGCCTCTATTATTAACTCCCAGCATCACACGCCACTGCTTTACAGCTTCTTCGAGTTGTTTAAGGACATTTGTTTTGAAATTAAAACTCTACCTCCATGATAATACACACATAACACGCTGTAGAACAAAAATACATTCTGAAATTTTGATAAGCAATTCCGTTGTAATTAGTACAACATAATTTTTTAATTACACTCATTTGCAAAAAAAATTGGTCACCATTAAAGAACTAAGGATGCTACAATGTACCGTTTTGACCCGTGCAGTTTGCTTGCGCGGATGTGTCACTAGAGATCATACATGTCCTGACATCATGCATAGCTGCCATACGCCGAATAAAGCCTTATTAGCGGTGTGAGCTGTGCGGGCCACAGAGCCAATTTCAGTACACATGTAGCATGCCCCGACGGCGCATTCGACAAGACGTTCCCCAGAGTTGAGTTTGAGAGAGACCGCATCATAAACCTACGAGAGGCATGTCGGACGTTTCAGTGCACCGCTCATCTCTTGAACTGTCCTGCCTACACTGTAGGTTGGCGTTGGACTAAATGTGAACAGGAGGCTCACACGCCCGTCGAGAAGGAACGCGTCGACTCTGTTGGATCACCAGCAGGGAGAATCGTTTAATCGCGCGACAAGTCGTAAATACTCCACCGACTTCGCTGCGCACCATCTTGGGATATGTCACGGCAGCTGGTGGTTAGCCTGGTCCAACTGTCCCATATCCAGGTGACTAGCAAAGTGGGATCTGTCGCAACGCCTTTCCTTACGATGTCTACCATCACGACCTGAGCATCGCCAAACACCTTTGACCTTCTCCAAGGAATGACCAGCGTCTAAGCTTGGCGATGGTTTTTGCTCAGCGATGAATCACGGTACTGTCTGGATACAGACGACTGCCGAATTCTAGTCTGGAGACGTCCTGGCCAGCGTCGTGATCCAGGTTTGATCGTAGAGCGGCATACTGAACCAACAAGAGGTGCCATGGCGTGAGGCTATTCCAGCATCCCGCTGGGGGTGATTGTGAAAACTCTGACGCCAAGACGACACTTCCAGGAATTCTGCGATCATGTACGCTCCCTTTCCTGCACTTTAAATTTTAATCAGTGAGAAATTCACAGTTCAATTAGTCAACAGTGTCTGACTGATTCAACAGTCACGTCAGTGAATTTAACAGATTAATCAGTGAAAAAATATGCCTGATTTCCTTCACTTATTGATACAGTGACGTTTTCCACTGATTCATCAGACTTTTTTCATAGTATTTTAGTAGTTTTTTTACTGAAGGATTATTTAAACAGCGTGTAAAAATGGCCACTAAACAACGTGTATCAAGAGAAATAACAACGAATAAACTAATGAAACCATTACAAAATACTATCTAAAATTATTTTAACCATTTTACGAGGTATTATGAACATTAAGCCTTTCATTCCATTATTACGCGTTTCATTTCGTTTTCATGTAATCCTCGCACAGCTCTGTTTGAAGGTTTAAACTGCATGTCAAATGGTAAAGAGAGTGCACTCATATATATTACTAGTTTTAAAATTCCTAACAATACCAATTTAACCAAAAACGAAAAGTAAGGACATAGAATTTAAATATTCAAGGTTTCGACGGTAACTGTAACACTTATATATATATATATATATATATATATATATATATATATATATATATATATATAACTTGGATTCGTAACTCGGATGGTAAAGTAATTATCTAAGAACAAAGCGGAAAGGGTGTGTGAGTTCAATCCTGCTCTCTCCTGAAAATCATTTACTTATTTTAAATTACCGTAAATTGCGCAACATAAATAGTAAACGGTCATAAATTTGTTTATTTCACGTAATTATTTGGCTATAATCAATGAAGACAATATTTAAGTCGCCACTGCAGTCGGCCGTCACTTATTTATCAGCGAAATTGCTTCAGATCACTAATTCAATCGGAGAAAATTTTTCACTGGAACAATCAGTGGTCTTCCTCTGATTCGAATTCGGAGTGTGGTGCAGCTTGACAACCCCATTTCCCTGAAGGATAATGCTAGACCTCACATCGGAGTGTGGTGCAGCTTGACAACCCCATTTCCCTGAAGGATAATGCTAGACCTCACATCGGAGTGTGGTGCAGCTTGACAACGCCATTTCCCTGAAGGATAATGCTAGACCTCACATCGGAGTGTGGTGCAGCTTGACAACGCCATTTTACTGAGGGATAATGCTAGACCTCACATCGGAGTGTGGTGCAGCTTGACAACCCCATTTCCCTGAAGGATAATGCTAGACCTCAAATCGGAGTGTGGTGCAGCTTGACAACGCCATTTCCCTGAAGGATAATGCTAGACCTCACATCGGAGTGTGGTGCAGCTTGACAACCCCATTTCCCTGAAGGATAATGCTAGACCTCACATCGGAGTGTGGTGCAGCTTGACAACGCCATTTCCCTGAAGGATAATGCTAGACCTCACATCGGAGTGTGGTGCAGCTTGACAACGCCATTTCCCTGAAGGATAATGCTAGACCTCACATCGGAGTGTGGTGCAGCTTGACAACCCCATTTCCCTGAAGGATAATGCTAGACCTCACATCGGAGTGTGGTGCAGCTTGACAACGCCATTTCCCTGAAGGATAATGCTAGACCTCACATCGGAGTGTGGTGCAGCTTGACAACGCCATTTTACTGAGGGATAATGCTAGACCTCACATAGCACGGGTATCTCTGGTCTCTGGCCTACCTTAGTGAATATAATATCTAGATATTCGTTATATAGAACACAGTTGACTCATAATTATAAAAAACACTAATAAATAGTCACCATAATTTGTGAAAAAAAATTAGAGATATGTTAAACTATTTTATAATAACATATATAATTTGTAACTTAACCACACTTAGGACTAAAAGTATAAGGCTGCAAAAGTTAGCGGCAAGCAAAAAAATATCAAAGAAAATTAAATTAAAAAAATTATTAAAATAAATTTAAGCGATGTGTGCAGTATAATTGAAAAAAAAAAATTGTTTAAGTTATATAACAGATACATTTAACTGCCCGTACTTTTGTAATTCTCGCCTGTGTCCTGAGTGGACCGGGTTCAATTCGCGGTGAGGTCAGACCCCGATTTTCTCGTGAAGGAGAAATGGAGGACGTCGCCAAAGCAGCATAATATCGTCCTATCGTTGTTACTTCAGCATCTTGCGACACTGCACAAGTGTGTCATCTCTCTCGCCTAGAAGTGTGCCGTCATTGCGCTGGCAAACGAAACACACCCAGAAAAGTAATTCCAATGGTGGAAAACTGACGCACCCGCTATGCGGTGTCAAACCGTTACAACGATTCTAAGTAACGAGAATAGTTTGAATTACGCGCGTGAAATGGTATGGCTACTTTTAAGTATGCACTCGCCGTGGCAAGAGTCGAACGTGGGGAAATTTTCCAATTCTGGCTAATTTTTTTTTCTTTCATCCCATTCTTCCCGCTTCCAAAGACCACGAAAAAAAAAAAAAGTTACATTTGTATTCGTTGCCACGAGAACAGAGGAAAGAAAAGTGCAATTATGTTGAGCCGTTAGATGCAATTTTCGCGTCTTCGTGAAGAATAGAGACGAGTTTTGGACGAAGAACTTTTGACATTACCGTCTGTATTCTGATGCAAATGAATAGGCTACCCAGTGGGTAGCGGCAAAAGCAAAAAGAAGCAAATTTGAAGCTGAATCAAATTACTGGCATCTCCTTTGCGTCTCTGTAGAAGGCGACGCGAGTTGCGAAACGTTTCCTTATTTTTTTTTTTTTTCTTTTCTTTTCCGACCCGCGAAGCATTTCCAGCAGCCACTCAGGGGAATCGGATGGCCACGTCAAAAGTTCCATTTATACGGAGGAACCCACGCGGTGTGCTTAAAGAACACTCGCTAAGCTTTTTTGAAAGATAATAACTTCCGGTTCTGTAAATGTCACAGTCGTACACTGCGAAAATAGCTGTTTCAACTGATGAAGTAAAAAAAAAAGAGCATTGAAACCAAACTTTCATAACATACCCATTTCTGGTGATTTAAAGGAAAAAAAAATTAACATTCTGAACACAGAAAGGCATACATAAAAAAAATTATATTACAACACTTTGCAATGGTGTTTCTTATCCTGGATTCCAACCACGCGACTCTTGTAATATAACTTAACGTTTTATCAATTGCACTGAGATTAATGGTAAATTCTCTCAAAGCTAAATGTGGTTGACATATCTACTATATTTGTAAGTAAGAAATATTATTATGGTAAACTTACAAACAATGCCATGGATTTCATAATGTGTCAGTATTTGGTTAAATGGCACGACTGAAGTAGTCCCTCAGATATGTTGTTGACACTTCGCATCGTTTCTAGTTCCATGCTTAAATTACTTTGTCAAAGCTGGACACATCTGGGAAATGAAATGCATGTAGGGAAGGGGATATATTTTTTGCGAAATTGCTGGACTTCAATTTCCTTTCGGGGCCACGGTGGCTGAGCGGTTAGCCCGCTCGCCTCCCACTAAGGCCGAATCGGGAGCAATAATGTCTAAATCGAAGGAAAGGGATGTTTGTGAGGGAGCAAGTCTGCACAGAGTGTGTACAGAGCGTTGTTTTTTTTTTGTTTGTCGAAGGGGCGATTTAATTTTCTCTGGGATGTACTTATTAGTAACCATTTATCTCTAGGTAGATGAAAAATTCGCGTTATTATTTGACATCAGGCTGAACTTCACAGTACTGTATACACTATAGCCGGCGTCGTTTCTCCATTGGCTGCTGCATAGATGTGAAGACACTCCCTCTCTGACTGAACTACACGTGATTGGGGCACACAATTGTGAAGTGTTCCTTTATTGGTGCAGTGTCACTCAGGGTGTGTCACATGAATTATGGTCCAATGACAAACGTATTGCAAAGGTACATGTGTTTCAAGATTAACATGTCGCCATATAATAACGCGAATTTTGCAAGTCTCTATTATCTACTATTTCACTTTAATAAGTAGAATTGTAATTTTATTTAAATGATAAATTGTTTACAAAAATTAAATTTAAAATTATAAATTTCTTTTTTGTAGATTAGTACAATTATTAAATAAAATCAATTCGGGGGAACATCACCTGTTGGTTTCCTAGCGGTATGCCTGGACTGAGTTCGTACACATAGACATAATCCTAATGCCATCACTCTCTAAGGCCGTGTCTCAATTTGAAGAGCACCCTTACGATAGAGCACTCTTTCACGCTCTCTCTCTCGCTCTCGATCCGTGAAACTGACACAACCATTATCTCGTTCGTTTCTCTGCGACGTCATGCAGACAGCTGATTCCAAAAAGGCGCGAAATCATGTTAAGCTAGAATCACGCCCAAAACTAGGATATATGAAGTTATTTACATATGTTCAAAAAGTTCCAAAATAATTTATACCGCTATTGGAATAACTGTTATAGCAAATAATATTATGGTCGTTTTACACTATTCCGTTGTGTTTCGGCAATTGTATGTAATAGTGCATACTATGCAAAAGTGACAAACAACCAACACGTTGTCAGAAATATTTATTTATATGTATTTATAATTAGATAATGAACGTTATTCCGTTGATTAAAACAGTTACAATTATTCAAGTACAGATAGAATGCGACAGGATTTTGAACCGGAAAGCTGTTACAACCTCATGCAAACTCTGAGATACTATAAACAAACATGGCGCGTGGTCAGAGAGTTCTGGAGAGCGCAGCGAGAGCGCAAATACGTGCTCTCTCTCTTTCTCTTTCTCTCTGTGTGCTCTCGCTATTTCGCGCTCTCTCCGACGAATTGAGGCCGTGTCACAATTGGCCCAGAGAACGCACTCTCGTGCCCTCGCTCTCTCGCGATCACGTCTTATGAAGTCAGAGAGAACACTCTCTGATCGTCTAAATTCGTCGCAGAGAGCGCGAAAGAGCGAGAGCACAGAGAGAGAGAGAGCACGAAGTTGTATACTCGCTGGCACATTTTCGCACTCTCTGACCACGTGCCATTATTTTATCAATATTTTCGCGTTCGAATAAGTTTATAGTAGCTTTCTGGGTCAAAACCACATCGTATTTAACTGAAAGTGAATAATTCGGACAACAAAATAACCTACGCAACACGTATTTATAAAAATATAAATAAGGATTTCTGAACATGTCTTGTGTTTTTGGTCACTTCGCTGCAACATGATGGTAATATATAAAACAAATATAATAGTACTTAATGTGCTATTAATCCTGGTTAGTGCTTTAATTAGTTTGAATTAATTTGAAGACATAAATGATTCTCATTAGCTACGATGGCAATCTTAGCTTAACACGATTTCCCGCCTTTTGGCATCAGCTGTCTCAGTTTCATGACGTCTCAGTTTCACAGAGCGAGAGCGCGAGAGAGCGCTAATCAGTGCTCTCGCCAGGTTGTGTGAAAGAGTGCTCGCTCTGAAGAGCACCGAGGCGCGCCCTGAGACGACCAGAGAGCGTTCTCCGCGACGTCATTACGGAACGCGGTTCCGAGAGCGAACCGCACGCCTCACAGCGCTCTCCGGGCCAATTGAGACACGACCTAGGCTATTGCTGGGCGCGTTCCGCAACGAAACGCGTGGGACGAAATCCTTTCACGCGTCGCGTGCTCCGCATTAAAGCGATGGGCACTGCAGTGGTCGCGGTCCCGTCTCCCGAGAGGCGAGCATTTCGGCGCCAGAGGCATCTTCCCCCACTCCCCGAGTTCGCTACTTATGTGAGGGGGGTGGGGGGGGGGAGTCCACCCCGGAATTAACCGCTTTGTGGGACTCCCCCATCTTCTTTCCAACCTTGCGGCGAAGTGTAGGCCCCGAGGCAAAGTGCGCGAGTTGAATGGAAAGAATGGAAAGACTTTTCGTGGTAATATTAGGACCCTCCCTCCACCCTCTTCGCGCGTCATGGGGAGCCACTTTGCTTCCATTCCCCGGGCGCCAGCGCATCGCAACCGCGAGAGGAGACTTTGACCGAAAGAAAAAAAAAAAAGGGTCGACGAGTAGGCGAGTGAAGAGGGCGAACACCGAAAGAGGCCGATGGAAGAACGGGGTTGAAAGGCTGCGGTAGCGAAATACGAAAGCCTAGCCATGTACGCACGCCGCTTCTACAGAGGGGAAACAAATTTTGTTTGGCGGAGTGGACGTTCTCTTCAGAAGTTTACAATACCAGTATGTATAGGCTGTTCACGGTAAAGTGGGCACTTTTTAACGCCCTTCCCACATGCATTAACCACTGGTAAATATGTTTTATTGCAGCGTCAGACGTTCACTTTTGGGCGTGGTGAGATGTGTTTGTAAGTGGCGGAAAGATGAAATTTGGTTCAAAGGAAAAATTGAGCAGTGCCTTAAAAAGTGCTCACTTTACCGCGAAAAGCCTATAACCCCAATACCATACTCTGTTTATTTACCACGAAGTATATTTGAACATATTTAAAACTTATCTTCGAAATTTTCTAACTTTTATTGGACTGAAATATGATAACATATCAGAAAATCTTTAAATTTTAGAAAATATATATTAATGAGCTGTTGAGCTAGATGTCACTGTAAAACCAATTTAAGTATAATTCCCTTACATATACGCTTATAGCAAGGTACATTTACAGTAAAATGTCGCACCTGTTGGTGTACTGATTTTGTAGAAACTGTTATGGATAAGTGTTCTACAATAGTACGGGAAAAGTATTTCAGTGGATTTCAAATTTTCCTGTTTTTATAAAGGATAAGTGCCTGGCACAAGTAAGAGAAAATTGCTACACTAACGATGTAGTATTCTCTTAGCTGCAAGGGCAATTGACTTGGCGTATGTAAGGGAGAACACTTTCTAATGCAACGGAGTGACATAATCTAGGCGCGGCTTGCTCACACTTTTAAATCGAATATTTGAAAAATCGCCCAATGTAAGGCGTGTTTAGTTATTTACTAAATATGGCATGTATCACTTTTATCACAAACGTTTCATACATCTGTTAACATGAAAGTGTCTTATCTTTCGTTAAATTGAAGTTTTATCAGTATTTCATTTATACGTTGTAATAATTAATTAGTAATAAATACGGGGAAAAACAGCGAGGAAAGATATGTGTTGGTAGCGCCTAGTAAAGAATAGCTCGCATGGAAAATATCATTACAACCGAGTGCGCAGGAATTCGGTGCGTTGTCCTTTGGCTAAGCTTTGTTTGCATGAGGCTGAGGAAGTGAAGTGAAGTGAAGATTTTTTGACGGCTCCTAACACCGAGGTCTTGAGAGCCGATGAATGTGATGGAGGTAAGTACGGAGCAGCGCCGGAATGAAAGGGCGGGGGGAAACGGGAGATCAGCGAGAAAACCCGCCGACCAACGCCATCGCCCGGCACGAATTCCGAATGCGAAAATCCGGAGTGACCCGGCCGGGTGTTGAATCCGGATCGCCTTGGGTTGGGAGGCTAGCAGGCTAGCCGCTCAGCCACCGTGGCCCCGCTTCAGATAAGTGTTAAGTAACTGTGAATGGAATAGGCATGCTTACTTTGTAAGGCAAACTTCCTTGACAAAAGGAAGAGAATATACAATCGTATGTATGCGTGCGTGTAGAGTGCCCCTTTCTGGATTATGATGGTTCTGGACGGCATGCTGGCAGTCAGTTGTGGTCCAGCATTGATCTGGCGAGTGATCAACTGCTCTGTAGCCTGTTTATCCGTTGTTGCAGACCGAGCTAGCCCACCGCGATATATGCTGTTCACGGTAAAGTGAGCATCTTTTAAGGCCTCTGCTGAATTTTTTCTTTTCATCACATTTCCATCTTCCTGTCCCTTTTTAATATAAACATTGCCATGTGACTAATAAACACAGCGCTTCACAACGCCTAAAAGTTAACGTCTGGCAGTCCAATGAAATATATTTATTGGTGGTTAATGACTGTTGAAAGGGCCTTAAAAAGTTAGCACTTTACCGTGAACAGCCTATACTTGTAATCCATCTATTGTACGCCACAGCGGGTTTTTCCTAGTGGCAGTGGTTGAGCCCGAATCTGTGCAACTCGTAGCACAGTCTTGGCACGGTGGCCCGGCCGCAATCGCGCTGTAAAAAGAAAATTTGTAATTTTTACTGAGAAATTGTTTGTAATTTCAAATGCTTGTAAAAGTACAAAGAACTTCGCTTGTAAAACTACTTGTTTGTAAAACTACAAGAGCCGTGTTTGTGCTAGACCTCAAGACGTGTCTGCACTAAATGACCCGTGTACACGAGTTTCAGCAAAATGGCGGACACTCAACAACGTTATACCGTAGATAGCTGTTTGCGCGAATCTATGGGTGATGTAGAGTGTAGTTGCGTGCAAAAATTAATGTATGTATGTATTAGAAATGTATTGCATATTTGAATCACGTCAAACACGTAAAAAACAACTCAAACAACCATAACGAAACGACAATTTTAATAAAACGAAACCATATTACTCATTAACTGTAAATGTTTCCTAGTTGCACAGAACTCGTAAAATGAAATAAATTTATTCTTCTTAATCAAGTAACTTCCTTAACATTTTGTAAGTAGGTTACATGCATATACATTTACTACAAAAATAAGTCCAGAATTCGTAAGTGTGGGTTCTATTCCCCGTACTGGTTAGTTAGACTTGTTTTCAAAATTGTATTTTGAAATATCTTTTATTTATTCTGTTATTAATTCATCACGTTTGTTTTCTAGGATAAAAAAAAAAAAAAGGAATTTTATGCACACTTCTCAATAATTGAGTTCTAATACAAAGCTGTAGTTTGCAATATTAAGAATATAGGTTTTGCTGATTTAGTATTTGTAATTTTACAAAGGATTTTTCGGAAACTGGGTTTCCAAGGCATTTTCTAGTAAAAGTACCAAAAAGTTCATTAAGAGTGCTCAATGCCTACACGACATCGGAGCTAGAATGCCCGCATATGTCTGGCCTCAACGGTGTGGCCATGCTCAAATGCGCAGTGATATCCTCCCCCCCCCTTTTTTTTTTTTTTTTTTTTTTCAATTTACTGTCATTCATACGGTCAGTATACAGGTCGTTGCAAAATTTCATGTCAATACTTTGGGGGAACATTCCTCGCATCAGGAGGATGAAAAAATAATATACGAACATAGGTCCGCATACGCTTAGTTTCTTTACTACAGCTCGTAATACATAACGCACGACGTATGGCCCGCGGGCTGGATCATGTTACTGTGGAATGCCATAGCAGCGTTCGTTTGCATGACACACGACACCTCACACTGCAACACTACACCTGGAACAGTAGGAACTGCGCAGGAATTGGTTAGATATGTGTGAAAGCTTATCGTCGGCACTAAAGGAAATGTACAATATGCCGTCCATCAGCAGGAAGACATTCATCAACCTGCCGTTAAGTGGACTCCATGATACCTTGACGAATCCCTGGAGTATTCCTGATTGTTTCGCAGCCCGCCACAATACGACTACGAAGGTTGCTCACATCGTTCACTCTGGTTGCATGCACAAATTCCTTTAAATCTCTCCACAAATAAAAGTCTAGTGGATTCAAATGAGGGCTCCTCGGGGGCTATTATACGGCTGCCAATTACAGCTGAGATGGCATTCCGCAGTAACATGATCCAGCCCGCGGACCATACATACACTGTACGCTTTGTATTACGAGCTGTAGTAAAGAAACGAAGCGTTTCAAGGCCTGTGTTCATATAACGTTTTATTCATCCTCCAGATGTGAGGAATGTGGGCCCAAGTATTGACATGCAATATTGCAACAGCTTGTATAACGTCTGACGACATCCTAGTCACGCTTGGCTTGGCGCTACTCCACTCGATGGGGGCGACCGCGGCGCCGTTTCGCCAACACGGCAGGTGTCTCTAATTATACTGCTCATGAGTGTACAAAAATTCTTTTGGAGACTTGCACAGTTTTGAGGGAATACGCCAACATTTGAATATCTGGTCGCAGAGTGAGCTGTTGAATCGAGCTGAGAATCTCATAAATGCAGATCAGAAATGCAACCGTTGACCAAAGACGCTCATTACACGTGTAACTTGAAGACATCGAGCATAACATTCAGTTATAACCAAATAATGCCATTCGAAGCTAGCAAAGTTTATATCCTCATCAAAATAATTTTGAATAAAGGCTGTTCACGGTAAAATGAGCACTTTCGAAAGCCCTGCTTAAGATCTACTTATATGCACGTTGTGTATTCTTCCACCTTATGTAAAATTAACACCATCATGTAACTCATCAATTTATTCATGCGTCGATTAAGTGAGATTTCGAATTTATGAAAAATGTAAATATTTCACAAATCTGCTCTTTTTTACATATGTCACCAAGTGTGCCGATTACGTATAATACTTGCTGGCAGGGGCAGTGACTTTTTTTTCCTAAGGTTGATTTCAAAAGTGTTCACTTTATCATGAACAGCCAATACAAAAACAGTTGGTCTATCGATTTGTCCAAAAAGTATCCTGCTTACTCAGGATACGCCGATATTCCGAAGCATTTTGAAATGAACTAATTCGAGCATTTTAATCAACAGCGTAATGCTGCTTCGACGGTAGATATAAAGAAAAATGTTCTCAACTGTCGAGTATCACAATTTCAGTGTAAACTCGAAATGAGGTACTCAACACAATTACCACGTCCAGATGTTTAACAACATGTTTGGAGGCTTTGTGCACTCCATGAATATCTGCCGCATATTTGAGTATAGCTTTTTCATAAACTAAGAATGATCCTGTTTTTATAGCTAAAGGCTGTTCATGATAAGGTGAGCACATCTGAAATGAACCTTTAAAAAAAAAAAAGTCGCTACCCCCTGCCTGCACATATTTCAATAGCCGCACTGAGTGAGATTCGCCCAGTAAAGTTTATAACGACGGATTGAAAGTTGTTCCATATTTTAACGTCTATAACTTAAATTATTTCTTTCGCTTTCTGTTTTTTTAATCCATCGAAGTGTAAAAAAAACGAGCAGATTTGTAATATATTTACTATTCCAGTAATTTCACAGTTTCATTTGACCGACTCATGAATAAAGTAATGAGGCCCAAGACAATGTTACTCTTACACGAGGCGGAAGAATACACAACGTGCGTACAAGAAGATCTTGAGCAGGGAGTTTAAAAGTGCTCATTTTACCGTGAACAGCCTGTATCAGTTTGTTATTTCGTGGTCGTGTTATGCTACGAGAATAACTAGGCTAAAAAGATGCGAGACGAAGTATTGTAATCTCGCCTTTGTCAACAATAAGAATTGAAGAGCTTTTACAAGCGGAACCCTGTCCTGTTTAAACAACCATGGATGGTGTAATAGAATCTTCATGGCATAGCAGCACCCGCACTTGAAAAATTACTATCACTACCGCCAACTTAAATGTAAGAAAAGACTTTTCTCGCGAATCTTTAAACCGTCATTCGTTAGGTGCCTGCATAATGATCTGGCTGATTTTCTGTTTATATTATAGCTTCCTACTTTATATTTTCGTCATCTCCAGGAAAACGGAACTGCAGACATATTCCATTGTTTTTTTTTTCTCTTGGAAAAATCTGTTGATAGTTTTATGCGACGGTAAGTATTTGTTCTTCGTATCTTTTGCTATTAGTCGAAGACGCGAAAATTATCAGTTGGTTAGATTAAATAAAGTAAGTCTAGTTTTTATTACCTGAAGGTTGGTTCTCGTCCAATTATCCTTTACGAACTTGCAGTCGTTTGTGGTCGTGCTCTATACGCAAGTTGGCCAGATCGGGATCGTTTCCAGCCACCTACCTGGAATCAGTCAATCATTTTTTGAGCGCCAAATCGATGACAAGAAGTTTGGAGCATAAGACGTGTGATCAGGATGTCAAGCTGTCTTTAGCATCTGTTCGTAACCGCTTTATACAAAATTGATGTTTTGAGTTTTGTATTTCCCCCCCCCCCCCCCTTTTTCCCTACAAGAGTGCGTGTAAACTGAAATGGCCACCTTAAAGTGATATTTCACTATTTTTATTTTATTATCTGAAAGAGCTTTCGAAAAGGGCCTCTTAATGCGGTTATTACTTGTCAAATCATTATCGTTTTCAAAATATAACATTCAAAAATTTTTTACTTAGCGAATTCTGCAGCATACTAGGCTTTGCTCCTAGATATTTTTTTTTGTAATCAAATTGTATTCAATGCAATCTGTGCGGTGTGCAGAACATACTGATTCAGTATGAGTGAGATTTTTATAAACAGGTGAGCGAGTATTAGCGCACTGAATTTTGCTGAAAATAAGGGTCAGACTTCTCGTAAATATATTTTTGATCATTCGAGCGAAACTGTTAACATTCATTGAATAAATAATTTAAACCATTAACTATAGAGGGAAAGTTGTTTTTGTTCCTCTTTGTAGTTTGTAACACTAATGCAGTATGCCCGGGCTTAGACTCTAATTCAACACTTCGAACCTGCCTATAACACTATTGTGTCGGAATTTGAGTGTTATATTTTGAAAACTATAATGATTTGACAACTACCAACTGGATTAATGGGGCACTTTTCGGAACCTTTCTAAAAAAAAAAAAAAAAAAATAGAAATATCACCTTAAAGAGGTCACAGAAAATATTTCGTCAAATCTGGCGCGTTTTTCGCGACTGGTACAAACAAGATGAAGTTCTGCATATTTTAACAACAGGTAGTAATGAATGATGTTTTTGTGCGTACCTGTGTGTGAAAAGGTCTTCTCTTATGAACATTCCTTCAGAAAAAGGTCTTGCGCGCTATATAAGAAACAAATTTAAAGTATCAGAAAAACCATAATGTAAATGCAACACGTTGAGAAAACATTTTCTCACAAAGTTGATTGCTGTGTATTTTAGCCCATTATTGATATTTTTATTCTGACTTCTGAAAATTTGCAGTCTTTAAAACTTTGCACAATGTAGACATTTTCTGGCATTCGAGGCTAGCTGGGGGGCCGCGGTGTTATAGGGGTTAGACTACTCGCCTCACACAAAGGTGAACCGGGTTCGAATCCCCGCGGGTTCACTTCTGGATTTTCACATGTGGGAATCGTGCCGACCGCTGCCACTGCTTGCTCGGCGGGCCTTCTCGGGGGTCTCCCGCAATCCCCGCCCCCTCAATTCGGCGCTGCCCCTTTCTCACATTGTGTCGCCCTCATGGGCTCTCAAAACCTCGATGTTTAGAGCAGCCGAAATCTCATCACTCATCGCTCACTCACTCTCTGATATCTACACTAGTAAGAATCAATTTTAGCCATCTTGATGTTGTTGCACACTGGAATATCAAACATAAGAACAGTATTTGCATTGCGTTTGAGCTGAAAAAGATACAACTTTAAATTTGTTACAGTAATTCCCTAATACTTCGTTAAAAGAACCAATATTACTCTTGAATTAATTCTAAAGTCACTGCGTTAATTTTAAAGACATGCAAAATTCGCGTGTTTTTTTTTTTTTGCGACAAGCTGGAATTCACAGTACTGAATATATACTCGAGCCAGCGTCGTTTCTCCATTGGCTGCTGCCTTGATGTTAAGACATTCCCTTTCTGAGTGAACTGCGCGTGATTGGGGCGCACGGTTGTGGAGCGTTCATTTATTGGCTCAGAGTTACCAGGGGCGCGTCAAATAAAGACTGGTCCAATGACAAACGTATTGCAAAGGAAAAGTGTTTTTAAGTTTAACATGTCCTCGAATAATAACGCGAATTCTGCAGGCCTCTAGTTATTGTGCTTGTGTTTCCGTGCGTATGTTTCCATTAATCCCGCCCCCACTAGAAATACGTGCTACTATTGCGAACTGGCATTGTTGACAAAGACGAATGTGTGTTCGCATTCCTTATAACTCGTTAAAACACAAGGTTTTATTGCTTTCTTCCGAAATATGAGGGTAATTGCATGGCGCTGAAAAAGACGGAAACAAGCCAGATAGATTTCCCTGGAGACATTTCGTTAATCTCAAGAAAGGTTAACGCGAATGTAGATGTAACACGAAATGAACTAATTTGTTCGTTTCATAACTCGGGGGTAGTATATTAGGTTCAATTTTTTGTTTAAATTAATGATACTAGAATAATATTTTTGCTCCAACTCCTATTACACATATTTCACTCTACCCCGAGCAATATCTAATGGGAAATGAATTTTCTGCCATTGTGAAATATTATTATTTTTGGAAAAAGCAGGAGAATATAATACAGCCGCCACAAATCTCAATTACAAAACTTTCTAAACGAACTTGTTTGAAGTGGATTTACAGATGTAAATTTGCTATTCAAATGACATTCTCATTTTGTAGCAAAATTTACATTATAAGACGAGTTATCCTCACTGCCTTCGGCTTTTTGAAAAATGTAATTGTTCCCTTTAAAATGACTCTTAAATAGGTAACTTTATAACTGAGAGTTTTAGAAAGGTTTTAAAAATGTATATGGATGACACAAGCGATGTAATATTCAGATGTAGGATGATTCACGAGGAGTTACCGGCAATAACAAGGCCTATTCCTTACATAATTTGGAGCAAAATATGTCATAAAAGTGTGGGTCCTATTCCCAATATTTACAGAGTATTCAGACAAATTGTAAATGCCTAGATTATTGCGCATGGGGATGGTTGAAGGATATTGTTTACCAAATGACTGCACAAACACGTGAGGAACTACTTCCGGCGTATCATGCATTCCGCTACAGGAATCAAAGACAGCCGTCGTGTGCAGCTACGCAGAGTCACACATGCGGTTAGCAACCGTACGACAAAGTGCACGGAAGTAGGTGGAAACATATTAAACATCGCTTGTAAGCTTGTTAGACGCCGATATGTTGCTCGACTGTAAATAGTACGGTCTGATAACACATCACTGTATTTACTTCTGAAAGGGTCATTGTTTCGTTCGTCAATTTTCAAATGTTTCGCATTTCTCCGTAAATATAGGGAATAAGACCCACATTTGTATTACAAAGTTTGCGTCAAATTATGTAAGGAATAGGCCCTGTGAGTGGCAGTAACTCTTCATGAATCATCCTATATAGTACGTGTATAATCGACCTGCTAACGTTTGAGAATTCAAGCGTATGAGAAATTAACAGTACTTTATAGATAAAATGTTTGTTTATAAGTAGTAATACCTCAGAGTGGGAAAATGTTGACGACCAGTGTCATCGAATTCCTGACTCAGCATTCAGGTAACAAGTCAGCTCAAAGCCTGGAATTATATCGTCCTTTTGAGTGCCGAGTCAATATAGTCACTTGTTCATCATCAATGGCGTGTGGTGAACTGTTGCAAGGTAAGGCTGGCGTTAACTGTGTGCTGTACCCTGTTTGTTTGGCTAGTCTACTCTTCCACCAGTAAATCGTGTTTAACGGGTCCCTTGCTGCTCACTTGTGAGTGGTCGGAATACATTCAGTTTCCCTGAGCTGCATGGTTAGAGACCTGCAGCATTTGGGCTATTGGTTGGGGACACGTTTAACTCCAAACACATGTAGCTCTGCAATACGTTTGTCAATGGACAATGATTATTTTGACACGCCCTTGGTAGCTCTGCGCCAATAAATGAACACGTCACAGTCGTGTGCCCCAATTACGCGCATAAAGGTCGTGACTTCACATATATGCAGCAGCCAATGGTGAAACGACTCCAACTCGAGCATATATAGTGCAGTGAAGTTTAGCCTGGTGCCAGATAATGACGCGGAATTTGCAGATCCCTACGCACGGCGGTTACTGGCTCCTGCTGCGTGCACAGAGAATGTACAGCAGTGAGCAAGCACCAGCTTACCTTGCAACACTTCACTACATGCCACTGTTCGTTCCATTTCTTACTGCAATGGACTCGCATAAGCAGGTGTCTGATCATCACATTAGATTTATAGGAGAAAAGTAGTAATTTAATGTCCACTTCTTAATAACGTAACTTGTAATACAAGCCTATTATTTGAGGCAATACAAGATTTTAATGTGTAATATTGCAAATATTTATTTTGCAGATTTTATCAGGTAACTGTAGTTCTACAGAGGATTTTCTTGCCATCTGGGTTTCTAAGCATTTTTCTTGTCAAATTTCAACATATTTTTACAGTGAACTCTTTAAAGGAAAGTAACTGGTTGGTCCATCTCTACAGAGAAGACCAACGTAATATTAATTCGGAAAAATTAAGTGGTGCCCGATGGAGTTGTCTCTGGAGGTGTAGGACGGGCATGAAGGATTCGTTCGCGGGTTGGTCCAGCGGGAGCATACTTCGGTAGGTCACCCGAGCGGCCAGTAGGTTAAGGAGGAGAAGAGCCCACCATCTCGGATTCTCACTAATTTTTGCCATAACTTCCGTTTAAGCGTGTTGAACTAGAATTTTCGCACGACGTACCATAACTAGTGGTTTCTAAAGCTTCGTCAAACTACTGCAACTCGACCACGTTTATTAACTGCTGACTAGCGACTGCCGGCAAGAAATTAGTAATTTTTTCTTGGTTGGGGGTGGCTATAGAAATGATCCCGGCAACAGTAGTCTAGCATCACAATGTTGCAGAACATGCGCATGGTAATGCCCTATGCCTAGGGACATGTCAAATTCGCGTTATTATTTGGTATCAGGCTAAATTTCACAATACTGTATGCACTAGAGCCGATGTCTCCGATTTGATCCATCAATCAAAAAACAAATCAGAGAAAAACGGTGGAACAAATTACTGATGAATCAGTGGAAAAAGTCACTGAATCAATAAGTGAAGGAAAACTGGCATTTTTTTCATTGATTCATCAGTCAAATTCACTGAAGTGACTGTTGAATCAGTCAGATACTCTTAACTGATTTAAACTGCGAAACTCTCAATGATTCAGATTTAGAGTGAAATACGTCTAAAAAAAATTACGAAATCAGTTTCATTTACTACTAAATGGAAAATATTTTACTATCACATCGTGCTGCATAAACAAGCGTTCATTATTATTCTGCTGTATCGTTGTTTACGAAATTAAACGTGCGGATAAATCCGGGAAAATTTTTCCAGAACGAAAACTGCTAATCCACCTGTAAACGGACAGTGACGTTAAACGCATTCGGCTTTTCATGCAATAAGTTGCCAGATCTGGAGGGAGAGGGTTTACCTGCACTTCCCCGCGCCTGACGGGAACGAATCGGCGTTTTTAGATTAGCGCATCAGTGGCCCGGACCGCCGGACAGGGCCCTGCGCTCAAATACGGGGTCGTTTCGCAAGTCTTCATCCAGGCCCGGGAAAGTGGCTACCAGTACTCGGATTCATTTAACAGAGTGCCGATAAGTTAGTTCTGCAAGTGCGGAGGACGGAACGACCGGCAGGGCATTAAGATGGCCATACGCCCTCCTCGTGACGGATCGACTTGAAATGTTAGCTACCTCTGTGGAGCAATGACGTCAGAGTTTCCCTTGTTTATTAGGCTACTGTGAGCTCACAGTTGTACAGCGGCGCGCCCTATTTAAAATTAACGGATAGACGCTAAATATAGTCTTCCCGCAGATTCTTCGCAATTTTTTTTAAAATCAAACCTTTGGAAAATCGCCCCATGTACGCACTGTCAAAAAAAAATCCTTCATTTTACGGGAAAGTGCTGGTAAAACGTGTCCGTAAACTCTCCATAAAATTACCGACGCATAGAATTTCAGAAACGGACTTTCCGTATATTTCACGGAACCTCTCAATTCATTTCCGAGTTAGTTTTCTGTACTTTCCTTTTAAAATAAAAAGAGATAATGGAAATGTCTTTAATTTTCGTTATGTGGGTGTTAGACCGTTAGTAAAAAATGATATCAAAAAAGGTAAAATGTTTTGTACTAAGTGAGGTGTGAACACCAGTCGAAAAATGACCATACACCTGCAACTCTCACGTGAATATTATGGTATAACTTTTATATTTATATTCAAAAGAGAAAACCAAAATTACAGTTTCTATTAAATATAGTGTGTTTTTAGTGTTGCCAGATGTTACAGAAGCCTAACGCTATTTTTTAATGTTTGGTCATAGTCACGTGGATAACTTTAACTGCCGCAGAGACGATAATTTTCTTGTTACAGTGGCGAAGAAAGCTTCGTGTAGAATCGGCATTGTTCGTCCCCGTAACTCGAAGCCGAAGTGAATACGGAGACTTTCCGTATTTTGTATTTATGGACTTAACTCCCTTTTCGTTATTACGGATAGCCTTTCCGTATAACACTGTACATTTCCATAAAACATTCCGTAAATATAGGGAAATTTTTAACAGTGCGACGTGATTGGTTCCTCAACATGTCACATATCACGAATGTTTTATATTTGTGTTAAACGTATCTTATTTTTGGTTAAATTGAACTTTAACTTATATTTCATCTGCAAAGTATAATATCTAGCATATAATTAACAAGCATACAAACAAGGAGAAAATAGGTGAGTTGGTAATGCATTGTAAGAAATAGTTATGGCAAATATTATTACACTGAGTGTGTACTGTTACGTTTCATATAAAAGGGTGTAGGGTTTTTATACTTTTTATCATACGTACACGTTTTGGGGTTAGGCATAACTCAAAGGTGAACACTATTTACCTATTCGTCGTCCTGTATTGAAATCAAATAAATTACATCTAGTTTACAAACCTTTCAGTTAGTCTTCAACTCGGATGAGATCTTATCATGTTTACTTGGATACATTACATGAGTATTATTATATAACATTTAATTACTTAATTTAATTAAAGCCACTCTGAGTAGTTTCTAAGGAACGCCGTCACCTTGTTCCTGATGTCGAAGGCTGATGACTAGACGTATGTCGGCGGAAGGCGCGTCCCCATCTCTGGACTTTTTCTACGACAAAGGCTACGTTCGCCGTGATTCCAGCCGTAATATTGGCCCGTGTTTAGTAACAACCAGCCCTGCCCCGGGGGGGGGGGGGGGGGCAGTATTTTAAATGCATTTTAATTCAAATTTTTTCGCTGAGTTGTTACTTATTATTGCAGGAAAAATTTGTGTAGTTTTTGACTGCAATAATTACAACGTTGCGAACTACAGCAAGTCCTTTTTAAGTTTTTCAAAGGATGCAAGTCGGTAAGTACACGAGCTGTAGTGGATAACATTTTCAATTCGTGTTTTTGTTGCAAGTTCCATCCACACTAACCTTCATTTACTTAAATACTGTTTTGTTGTTTCCTAGGTGCTAGCAATGGGTGCAGAAATGCAAGAGCAGACGGGTGCAATGAAGAAAAAAGGGACTGGTGGTTTATACCTACACGAGAATAATGTATTCCAACCTTTTCAGAAACGAAGATTTTCGCAACCCAAATTTGCTTCCACGAGACAAAGAACGAAGTCATTTGAGTGTCGTAGCTGCTGTTTCTGATCTTGTACAATGAATGGCCTTGCGAAGTTTTATAGCCCTTAACCTAAAAGGTTCTTATTGGAGCGACACCTTCGAAAAATATAAGTAAACAGTGTTTATAAATTCCACATTCATCTATTAAACTGGCTTAAGTATCTTGTTAAAGTGTGTGTTTAGTTCAGCAAGTTGAGCTAGGATATAATTGATTAATTGCTTCAGAAAAGTTGTTTACATAAGTATGTGTGTCGGTGATTGCTCGTACAATGTTTACGTATTAGCCTAACATTATGCACCGAGACAGAGTCCCAGCGTCAGCAGGGGAATAAATACCCAAAACAATGATTCAAGGCACGTCGACAATTTATTTTAGGTGGTAACACGAAGCGTTAACTAGGAGTTTCTCAATAAATGATTGTCATGTATAGCCTATTGCACTGAGAAATAATGAATGTGTGTTTTGCAATTCAACATATTTCTGTACTAGACCTATTTGTAATATTACTGTAATATTGTCTGATAAAAACATGTTTAATTGCAAAAGGATTGAACTTAAAATTAGGCTCCTTACTTAAATTGATAATATTAACAATACATTTTAGAAATACGATAGTGGGGAGTGCTATGGATTTGAGGGAAATTTAAGGGTTAAATTTTATAATTAAAATGTACATATTTTGAATTTTTTTTATTCCACAATTTCCCTGACCTAATGGCCCTCCTCACTATCGTATTAGTAGCTTGTATTGGAAATAATGTCTACTTAGTTAATGTATGGTTCAGTTTTTTTTTTTTTTTGCAATTTAATGTATTTTCATAAAATAAATATTTCATTATTTAAAATATATTTCACCTATTTTACCGCACAATTTCCCTTATCTTCATAGCCGTCCCCACTATCGTTTTTGGGGATTCAATTGGTCAAATGTTGATGCCACTAGTAAATTCGTGTTCTGTGTAATTAGTAGAGTGGAATTATATCATTTTCTAAAATTTTTTTTTAAAGTCCCCATTTCTAAAAACAGTCCAGTTTTCAGCTTATTTATTTTGTTTATGTATGTGCATCTATGTTGTTTCCTGAAATTACTCTAGATGAATTCTGGGAATGTTCCTTGCTACCGGTGGGGTTTATTATACTTATTTTAGGGAAACTCAATGCTAACGGTTTGACAGTTTAAAAATTTTCCCCTTCAGATAGCACTGGTATTGCATTTGTACGGGATTTTCCAGTTTAATATGCATACAAATAGGAAAATTTCAGTCTTTACCAAACAAATAAAAATTGTGTAAATTATTCCAATTTGTATTTTGTTAGGAACTACGTAGAAAATTACTTTAGCTTTCGCCCTAAGGGTAGAAATTTATCGAAACATACTCACGTGTGATTAATATAGTCGTCACACATATCACAGTGGCGTGTGGTGAAGTGTTGCGAGGTAAGATGGTGCTTGCTCACTACTGTACATTCTCGGTGCACGCAGCAGGAGCCAGTAACTACCGTGCAGCTCTAGGGGAACTGAATGTATTCTGACCACTCACTAGCGAGCAGCAAGGGACATATTACACACGTCCTGTGGCCGAGCTACGTTTTACTGGTGGAAGTGTAAACTAGCAAGAAATATCGTACAGCACACAGCTAACGCCAGCTTACCTTGAAACTGTTCGCCACACGCCACAGCACAATTGATTTATTTAAATGCGACAACATAGTGGAAAAATCCTTTTTACCATCACCCTTAAAAAAGTAACTTTTTTTTTTTTTTTTTTTTCTTCGTATTTACAAAAACTCAATGGAAAAATAGAATTATTTTATTTTGAGAGTTAAATATTGTAAACACTATTAGATAGTGTACATAATATTTACCAAACGAAGTTGTTATTTAATATATTGACAGAGGCAGGACATTACGGATCAAACAAACTTTGACACACAAATGAACAAAATTGTCTCGTTTACCAACAGTTTATAAACGGCGTCTTTGGAACAGCAGCGCATCTTGTGGAGGACATTTCTGATCATGCCAAACTCTTCCATAATTAATATCCCCTTTCTTGCCAACCTGAGTACAATTAATCTTATTACAGGGCATTGCAGATTGCTTCCCCGGTCTGTCCTTCTGTGAGCGACCTGCCTCGTCTTTCATGTCCTCGCTGTCGATGAGATGCTAAGACCTACTTACCTGAACTTGACTAATGCCCGGTTGCACCAACGTGGTTCGAAACTCGATCCGGGATCGGATCTAAGATCGACACAGAAAACTGTTGCACCATTAGAGTTCAGAGCTGACTGGAGATCGAGATGAAGTTCGTTTGGAACCGTCGAAATTGGCGGTTCGAAATCTCGATCCAAGATCAGCAGCCTTCGTCGACAAATCTAGTTTGAAAATACGCCAACAGATATAACTAAGTTCGATTGTTTTCTTAGGAAATTGAAACAACATTGTACGCACTTGAATATTATTCAGTAAAATTCGTACAACAATAATTCTCTTAAAACATATAAAACATCGCACATATATTTCTATCTATTATGAAAAATACGCCTACTTTCATGACTTCATATATTACCAACCAATAGCAAATTTTTCTGTCACATACTTAATCTCGATCTCTCACTTTGGAACCAAGATCGACGAATCGGTGATTCAAAATCATGAAATTTCTTTGGTGCAACACTTTTACATTGGAACCAAGATCAAACTGGATCCTGGGTCGGAAAAAGGATCATTCAATCTGGATCGGGGAAGATGTTGGTGTAACCGAAGACTAACTGTAATTGTAAGATTTGTATTTTTCCAACAATTTCACTGTCTCACATAATTGACTCCCAGATAGCACGTTAGCTTGCGGGAAGCTTAACATTTGCCTTGAATTTGCCTTACCGAGCAAGCTAGTCACATCATGCGTGATTCGAGCTTGATTCAAACTATATATATTATCTCATGACTGGCACATTCTCGCTAATGACATGCTTGCAGCTGGCTTGAATTATGCTTGTAGATCGGCAAGACAAGCTTATGGCAAATTTAACTAATTAAACTTGCTACATACGTGTTCTGCGGAGACTTGATATTTTGATTCAAGCTTGAAGGCATGCACGGTAAGCTTGACTCAAGCGTAAAGGCTTTTCATGACAAGTTATATTAAACTAATTATTTGGTCAGTGATAGTGTGTTCAAGTGTGGCTCTGTAAACGGATGTACATACACTGGTCTGAGCACCGCATACAAAATATCCCAGACAACAGCGAAAAGTTATAGAAAAACTTTGTCTTTTAAGCTGCCTACTAGTTTTAACCTCTGTTTCGTGCACGCCCCACAATCAGGTGCTCTACCCAATAAGCTACTGCGGCCCCTCTGAGATACTGCGGTTCCACTATCGGGTTCTCTACGTACTGAGCTACTGCGGTTCTACTATCGGGTTCTCGACCTACTGATCTACTGCGGCACAACAATTGGGTGCTCTACATACTGAGCTAATGCAGCCCCACTATTGGGTTCTCTACGCACTAAGATACTGCAGCCCAGATATAAGGTTCTCTACCCCATGAGCTACTGCGGTCCCACTATCGTGTTCTCTACATGCTGAGCTACTGCTGTCCCACTATCGGGTTCTTTACATACTGAGCTACTGCGGTCCCACTATCGGGTTCTCTTCCCACTGAGCTACTGAGGTCCAACTATCGGGTTCTCTACCCACTGAGTTACTGCGGCCCAACTGTTGGGTTCTCTACATACTGAGCTACTGCGGTACCACTATTAGGTTCTATACGTACTTAGCTACTGCGGCCCAACTATTGGGTTCTCTACGTACTGGGAAAATTTTGTCCAACTATCGGGTTCTCTACGTACTTCGCTACCGCAGTCCAACTATAGAGTTCTCTACTTACTGAACTACTGTGGCCCAACTATCGGCTTCTCTACCCACTGAGTTACTGCGGTCCAACTATCGTATTCTCTACGTACAGATCTACAGCGGTCCGAAAATCGGGATCTCCACACACTGAGCTACTGTGGCCCAACTATTGGGTTCTCTACCCACTGAGCTACTGCGGCCCAACTATTGGGTTCTCTACCTACTGAGGTACTGCTGTCCCACTGTCGGAGTCTCTACCCATTGAGCCACTGTGGCCCCACTATCGGGTTCTCTACCGATTGAGCTACTGCGGTCCCACTATCGGCTTCTCTACCCACTGAGCTACTGCGGTTCCACTATAGGTTTCTCTACCCATTGAGCTACTGCTGCCCAACTATTGGGTTATCTACGTACCGAGCTACTGCGGCTCTTGGGAAGGAATGTAAGACAGGCCATGGACAAAAAAGAATGGAAAAAATTTTAACAATCCTTTTGCATGCAGTAATCCAAAGAAAATTTTAATCCAGTACCTATGTACATCCCTAACCATCATTTTTTTTGTAACGGTTTGAGATATTTTCCTGTGTTAAAAAGTAGTCTCTGTCACTCTCTGGAGATCCTATTTATATCTGCGCAAAAAAAAAGTCGATCAGTTGGTCCATTTTGACGTGAAAGAAGGAGAAACAAACAAAAACGGTTTCGCATTTATATATTAGTAAGCATGTTATATAAAGTGGAGTAGGGGCGACATCATCGTGTTTGAACTTATTGAGACATAGAAGTGAATTTTCCACAAAAGAGAAAAAAACAGTATATGAAATATACAATTACATATATTAAACGTTTTAAAAATTGCAATCAGTATAATTGTATTATTTAGATTAGTCTTTATGATATATTATACTGACGTAAATTATTTGACAACTGAGCCGTTCTTAGCTGCTCAGTTTACTTAAGTAAATTACGGCGGTCGGCTCACCAATTCTTTGATCCTGTTTCAGATCATCTTGCCATACTGACGTCATGGTATTTTTGGAACATCGCGCATTCGTGTCGTGGTTTCAATCTGGAGAAAGGAATTCTTTCTGATTTTTATGTTAGTAGTTGTCTGGGAAATAGCGTCCCCATTGCTAAACATGTGCTACACAATGACCTGGTTACAATCTTGTTTGATTGTGCGTTCAGATTTGTTACCGAACTTAATTCTTCTAACGTCATCATAACAATGTGTAATGAGAATCATTTTTCCTCCGACGTTTAATACAACATTTAAGTAAAAACTTATTATATATTCGCTCACACACAAGCTTTAATAGTAACGTCGATAAAATTATAGGTGGATAAAATCTGTGAAGTAAAACAATTATATATTTAAAATTAATAATGATATTGTATATCAGAATTGCACTTATAGATAAATGTTCATGAAAATGTACCTATAGGCTATTCACGGTACAGTGAGCACTTTTTAAGGCCTTTCCAACAGGCCTTAACCACTAATAAATATATTTTATTGCAACTTCGGGCGTTTACTTTTGTATACAGAGGTATTGTTGAATCAGTGCCAATGAAATTTTTTGCTGCTGAAACCAAATTTCTTTTGTAGTTTTCATTTGATTGTCCCCAAACTGTATGATTGGGTTGGTGCAGCTAAAAATTTGTTTGCCTACACATACGTTAAAAAGTTGTGTCGATATAAACAATATTTACAAGTTTGACCGAGTGTCGAACCCAGAGCACCTGCGTTCAAGCACTACGCCTTAATAATTTCAGCTAGTGTGACAACTGGTAACCTAGGAATGCTTTTAAATAGATTTATTAGAATATATTGGTCAACGTGCGCAATTAAATATTTCTAGTTCTACAGCTTTATTTGTCAGTTTCTTGTTGCATTGTTTTATTAATTTGTTTATACGATTGTTAAGCATCAATAGGTGTACTAACAAACACGGTTACTATTCCAATTGTCACAAACAAAATACAAACAAACTCTCGAGCTGTATTTTCGAACGACGGCAGTCAAATGAGTGGCCAAACAAATACATACAGTTGATTCAACAAAATATTTTGTTGACAGTCATAATTTATTTTGTCCCAACACAGAGATTTTGTTTATTCAAACATATATTTTGTTAGACGAACAAAAGTAATTTCGTTGCTATTCAAATATTGTTTGCTCAACAATAAATTTTGTTAGGGCAACTAAATATATATTTGGCCCTATACAAACAAACATTTTGTTCATTCTCTCTCAGTGTGTGTCGAATAGTAACAGGGCAGTTGTTATATTTAAAATGTGGCATAAAGATATAAATCGACTGAAAGAGGCCCTTCAAATTTGCTCACTTTACCGTGAATCCCCCATACGTACAGATGCTACGACACTGGTGAGTGACTTGTTAGAAAAAAGGTGTAATTTATACCAAACCTTTTTATAATAAAAAATACATTTTTGTCTGTGTTTGTGTTGTGTCACAGCGTTTTGGAAAATTTAATATATATATTTTAATATAATATCTTTAAAATGACAATAAACGAGTTTTTTTTTTGTGACGTCATGATGACCATAGTAATAAAACAGAGTCCGTGAAGATTGCGGGTATTGAAATCAAGTTCGTATAAAAAAAAAATTCTGTTTTGTTATTAGTGAAATAATAACAAATTACTTTAAAGTTTAATCAGTTTTAAAACATTTAGCAACAGCGTATCTGTAAATGGAATTTACATAATTTAAGCTCCCACCAAAATACGGTTTCCGAGAAGTAATTTAACATAGAAAATTTTTACCAAATTTAATAATTTAACATTACTTGCCATTCACATTAAAGTGTAATTTTTAAAATATACATAATTAAGGAGAAGATAAAAAATTGAAGATAAAAATAACTACTGCAAATAAGTCAAGATAGCATATAAATAAGGATACAATAAATCTTTGTTGAAACTACACGAATCGATTAAACTTATTTGTACCGTTTTTTTACTGTTATTAAATTAATTAAAGGGAACATTCCATTTGCCCTCACTTTCACTGTAGAATATTTTGATAGTAATTCCTTTCAGGGCCTTAATTTTACTCTAACCTGTTTATTTTTTCTACAGAAAAACCAATCGAAGAGATGACCCAGCTTCGCGACTGGTTCATGGAAGAAGATAGACTGAGAGTGAATGAATCAAAGAGGCCTGACCGTAACAAGTCTGTGAGAAACGCATTTGGAATCGTAGGCTCCTTCAAGAAACTTGACATAGATTGAAGGATATTTGTGATAATGTCTAATCTTCCATTTCAAGTATTTTTCAAGTTTTTTTTTAAATTGGAATAACGAATTACGAATTGCTGTAATATTTTACCACATTGTTATGTACATATGAAAAAATAAACTATAATTAGATAAAAAAAAATTCTATAAATTTAGTTTTTCCTCTTTTCTTCATTTATTGTAATATAATAAAATATTACATTATCTGCAAATTTCACGCCTTTCATCTACAAGTTCCTTATAAATAAATTACGTTACATATACAGCATGTGATTTATTAGTAAAAGCTGTTCACTATAAAGAGATCACTTAAGAAGTCAATCTTAGAAAAAGTCACTATTTCTACCTGTATTTTAACGGGCGAACTGTGTGGCATGCGCCCAGTAAAGTTGGTAGCTGTGAATGGAAAGTCACTTAATTTCTTAACGTCGAATAAACTATTTCAGGTAACCATTTGTGGTAACTTAAATTATTTCCTTCACTTTCTGTTTTTTTAATGCATCATATTGTAAAACTGATCACATTTGCAAAACATTTTCTTTTGTAATAATTTCACAGATGCATTTGACCGACGCATGAATAAAGTGACGGGCCCATGGTAATGTTATTTCTATATAAGGCGGAAGAATACACAATGTGCAAGGCTTTCAAAAGTGCTCGTTTAAGTGAACAGCTTATAACTAACGAAACAGTTCAGATTTAATTCTAAAACGTAATTATTTCCACAGAGAATATTAATTATAATTTTCTGTGACCAATTATAATCATTATATTTTAATCAACGAACATTTAAAATATAATATTTACAGTACGCATCCTGTGGTCCAAAAGAGAGGCTTACAAGATCACGTACATTTTCGTGTGCGTATTTGTATCAGTGTGTGAAACTCTTTTCAACCAAACTTGTTTAACTAAAAATACTCAGCAATACTGGCCGACTTCTAATTTTGTCGGCAATACCTGATGCTTATTTTAAAAATGGGCCTCTTCATTTTTTGGCGCTATGTCATTTTTCAGACACCAGTAAGGGTGCTTGTACCAAATTATTTATATTGGCATTACACACTTTCTCTAATATAGATTCAGCAAGAATAAGGTAAAGAAGTTTTGTATCATTTATACCTTGACCATTTCATTCATCAACTAAAGGCTATTCGTGGTAAAGTGAGCACTTTTGAAATAAAAAATTAGTGATAATTTAAATTAATATTTCACTTTCTGATTATTAATTCATCGAAGTGTAAAACTGATCAGATTTGCAAAACATTATCATTTTGTAATAATTTCACATTAGCACTTGACTGACGCATGCATAAAGTAAGGAGGCCCATGGAAATGTTAATTTTGCATAAGATGGTAGAGTACACATTGTGCAAACAAGCAGATACTAAGAAGGGCTTTCAAAGTGTCATTTTACCGTGAACAGCCTATAGTAAAATACGTTCCTGGTGTCTACGATACTCTGGGATTCACAACAAATAACATTATACACAGGGAAAGAATTCACTCCATTGAATAGTGATCCTAGCTGTATACATATCTTGTTATATATTCCTCTTCCTGTACAACACGTCAATTTTAATGGGCACAGGAAGTGAATAGATTAAAAATAAACTTATAACTTTATACTCGGAGACACTCAACACATTCCCGCAACATTTGTCATGTATATATTCACATGCAAATTTCAAAAATGTAAGGTATTTTATATACAGACCCCGGCATAAAAACCTGCCACATGTAAAGGGCAATAAGAAAATCAATACAGATAATTGTAAACATTTATGGCAAACTATGACACATTATATTTTTTTGTACTGGTTGTTGTAAATTATGTCCAATTATGGAAGCCATTCCTGATGCACATATTTAATCATGTTTCAATCACGCGCGGGGTGAGTTACGGGTGAAGTTAACAGTTTCATTGATTTTTGTAGCTTTCAGTTGTTCAAAGGTTCTTGGATGAGAGCGGTAATATTAGTGTTGATGTTTCAGCAGAGGAAGACATCGCAAGGACTCAGATCCGGCGACCGTTAGGGCGTTTACACACGCACCGATATTATCGGAACCCGATCCGTGATCGATATCGGACGACGTTAATATCGATATATTGCAGTGGGAGACTTGCACATAGCGCCCGACAGTGTCGGATACGATATAATTATCGGTCCGACATCTGGCTGTCGGAGAGCACAGTATACTGGATCTCGACAAATTGGGTGTCTGCCCGATGTCTGGCAGTCGAGAACAGGCCTTAGTTGGACGGCCTGCCTTATCACAACTTCAAACTTTAATCCAGGACACGAGCCATGAATGCCGAAATACCATGCAGAAGGCATAGCAGAAATCCCTTCCACCGGCCAATAAACGGGACCGTTAATAGGTATACTGATTGCCCTCGATATAGGAGCTGAGTAACCCTAAGCACGGCGTATTTTATAATTGGGGCATCGCACCAAGAAGACGTCTGGAGATGGGTCTGTCCAGGCGTCTCAAAACGCAGCCTGAATCATCCTACGGCAACATGGACAATGTGGGGGACTCTCCAACTGTATTCAAAGTGGCGTGATCCTAAAGTATAATTAGCTATCAACATGTTATTAATTTTAAAGCTCCCTCCAAGTGCTGTTTGGAGATAAATATTTATTCTATTAAGTTAAATATGCAATAAACTGCCATATTTAGTGCTGTGCCCTACCTGACCTTTGTAGTATATTTGACTACGCCCTTACGGCTATTTTTATGTATGAAAGAATCATAAACTTTTCCATAACAACACGAAATGTGCTTTGCACAATTAGGTCCCATGTTTTTCTGTCCATGAGTGTACATGGTGAGGGAAATGCCTATTATAAATTAATGTATCCATGGATACAGATAAATATTCGAATTATTAAAGAGCCCACGTACCTAGCGCTCGGACTGTGTTTAGCGTGAGTTAAATCCACTTTTTAAACGAAACTAAACTCGTACCCAAAGTTTACATCCACGAGAAATATCACACGTTCCAGACAGCCAAGAAATGACTCTTCCATGAAAACAATTACATTGGAAGTAGTATTTTGAGCTGTCCAACGTGGCGTTATTAAATTATACATTTTATTTATTATCTTTTTAAATATGTTGCTAGGATTTCCCCTGGAATATCCACCAACAAAGTATAGTTATATTTAAAATTCGCATATTTGCAGACTGGACGAAGGAAATACAGCGTGCTGGTTCAGTGCCTTGCATGTAGGGGCGTTTTTGCATTGGTTGTACCAGAAAGTGTTTAATAGATTTCGAGCATCACGCGAACCAACCTTCAATAAATGGAGCCCTTAAGGGAACACTCACTCATATAGAGAAACACTCACTCACAAGAATTTCATTCATTTTGAATTTTGATACACCAGTAGATGATATTTTTCCTCAGAAAATATTTTCGGAACACGTAAAAAAAAGTGCTCTAGCAACAATTGTTTACTTTTGTGACGTCTTCTACTATCTAAATATTTTCTTTACTGCTGAGAGGAAAATTTCTACGATAGTCGCAGCATTGCTGTATTGTTTTGACCTATAAATTGTTTTTTTTTTACATATGCATGTTTCATTTATAATATTGAAAGGACATTTTCTTTATCGCTTTGCCTGGTCGCTGCCATCAGTGCCACAAAACGCTAATGGAGTGTGTTATCTCTAGCTCAGATATTTTATTGACCTGCCCATTTGTTGTTAGTTACGCTTCAGTCTACGTGCCAACCACTATAATATATATATTTTTTAAACTGCAGGGTTATTCGTCAGAATGTAACCAGTTCCATACTATGCCATTGGATTTGAGCGTTGGCTGGTGTCAGTGTTCCAAGTAAGTAAGCTACAATGTACTGACGTGACTACTATTTTGACATACAGAGTTTTTCATGTATTGCAACGGCAAGTATTTAAGCTGTTTTGTTAATGAATAATTTTCTCGATCTGGAGCAAGAACATGTTTCGTATATTGCAATTTTTATGAATATTTCAGTTTGAAAAATAGTTGTTACGGCCTACATATTTCATTTACATTTGGCTGAATATTTCTGTTTAATATATGTAGCTTCGCATTTACAATATTATAATCATTATGGTGAAATAATTATATTTCTCTATCGAAGGAGAAAATTAAAAGCTGTCAATGACGATGAAAATAAGATGTATAGCGACCACGAAGACTTGTAAAATTCTATCGAAGTAAAGTATATATTAAAACCTGAAAATTTTAACCCCGTTTGATGAGAAATCTCGAGTCACAGCAATGGGCCACAACATAAGTGAGTGTTGAGTGATTTCTGCGGCTCTTAACTGCGAGGTCTTGAGAGCTGATGAAAGGTGAAATGAGGTGGGAATGGAGCATTGTCGCATGCAAAGGTGGGGAAGCCGGAGATCACCGAGAAACCCTCCGCCACCCAACCCGACCGGCTCCATCGTCGGGCACGACTCCCACAGAGTGACCCGACCGAGGCTGACCCCGGTTCGCCTTGGTGGGACTCGAGGAGTCTACCCGCTCAGACACGCAGCCCTCCCCCTCCCAACAATTATTGAAACACTTCAGTTTATTACAGCTGGACGCTGACAAACGTTAACGAAAATTAGCGAGTATTTCCTCACGTTTGGGTTGCCAAGCCCGACTAGAACACTTTACTGGTTCGATGGGAAAATATACAGTTAACGTAAAATTATATTATATATATATATATATATTAGGTTGCGTGATTTGCAGATCTCATTTAATTATACATTTTCAACCTTGATTTTAGTACCACGAAAATATATAGGCATGTAGAGAATGTACTTTTCCTTTAATGGCGTTGATCGTCGCAAAATTCATATAATTTTAAACTTCAACTGCTCGCATAAAAACTTTAAGACGGCATATGTTTTACACAATGGCCTGTCACAATCGCAATTTTGTGTTTTCTGACGCATGTATAATAAAAACGAACTCACCTAAAATGAGTCTTTAAATTTAGCTGCGAAATTATTCAGATTTAAAAAAAATCATACAGAGTAAGGACTTGTTTGTATATTTGTTATTTGTAGCAGTATCTTCTTATATTACTAATAAAGGACGAAGGATTGCTTCATGCCCATACGTGCAGGGGGAGGGGCTCGTGCTAAAAGGGGATCTAGGAACCCAGGGGGAATAAAGTCAGTTATGTTTGCAGACCCCTTCCCCCCGCTCTCTCTTCCGACACTTCCGGTGGGAGGGTTGTGCCCCAAGACTAATCAAGAACGAAAGTTTTCCAGGTCAAACTTTTTACGCCCAATAGGTGAAGGGTTGGGGCGGGATGGACCTAGGAACGAGCGATTGTGAATTTTTCTGGTTTTAAGTAATCTACACATCTTTGATTCCGTTGATAATACACTATATTAGAATTATTGTGTCTTAAAAGAATGTTAAATGAAAAGAACATTAATTTTAAATAATTATTTAATATTAAATATATAAGAGAATGGGTTTGAACAAACATTACAATTAGTAATTAATACATGCTCATTTACCTCATTGAAATTTGAATCAACAAATATAATAGCGAAATAATGTATTTATATTTGTTCAGGTTGAAGTAGGGAAAATATTAGTAAGGGAAACAGTGCGAAGTATATTAATAATTCATATTTAAACAACACCTAATCTTGTTACGAGATGAACCAAAGTTGAGTTCGCTACACACATAGCTTAATTGTGTACATATTTGTTATGAGGTTAAGATCAAAGTATCCTCGAAGCAAAAGTTAAAAAGAGCAAGCCTTAACGAACATTTTTTGATTATGGGATTTTGTTTTGTTATAAAAAAATCCTGACTTCTAAATGTAGTAAAGATTATTTTAACATTAACAAGATATTTACTTTTATCATAAAACGATATTTACACTTGGTGATTGTATTTCAAGCAAGTTGGGGAAGCATGCTTTGAGTAAATGTAATGGGTTTCCATTTATATTAATTTTATTATAAAACAGAGAAAATTTATTAATATAGACACCTAGACAAACCTGTTTGGCGAAGTTCTTTTTTCCGATCTCGCAGAGATCAATGCTACTGATGTAATTGGAGTGACAGATGAAGGAAGTGTCGGGGTGTATGCAATTTGATTACGATATCGGACCTTGTGCACTGAGGGTCCTGGAGTACCACTGTGTTGAATTGGGTAGAAAACGTACCTCGGCATATCTCCTTGCAACAAGCCAGATGAAACACAGAATGAGCAATTGTTTTGGGAAAATCGTATTGTCTGTCCAGCCTGACATACAGTTTTCTTGGTGATTAGAGTATGGTTGGTTTATATAACACGATATCAGCAAATATCGGCTTAGTCTGAAGTGATAATTGACCTGGGTAGGATGTGTGCTTTACTCAAGCTAGTTATACACAAAAAGTCTTGGAAATTATTCTATTTTTATTACGAGAATAAAGGGAACATGTCAACTATTCACAATATACCATCGCTAGAATTTAACATTTCGCTTAACCTGAATCGTGCAGACTTAGTTTAAATTTCAAACAATTAAGAGTGTATAATGAATGTGATGCGAACTATTATTAACACTCGGTTAGATTTTTTTCAACTAATAACAATGACTAACGGCAATTGCAGAGCGCGAGATGAATATGTCTTAATTATAACGAATTGAAAGTTTTTTATTAAACAAAATTCCACTTTATATATTTACACTAGCTCTTAAGGTTTGCACTTAGTGTTTGTAATTTATCTGGTGTGCTCTTATTATTGACTAACATTTACACAATATACGACTAAGTTATGTTAGGTAACAAAGTTCATGAGATTTTGTGTTTTTGGAATCTGACAATTCTACTTGACTTTTGCTTTAAAATACATATTTCTTATCATTTAACACTTTGTTATATTTTATTATCAATGTACTTGGCTATAGAGAATGTCTAACTTTGCGAACGATGAGTGGTGGGAAGGGCCGGTCTGTAAAAAGGCTATTGTCTGTGAAGGAGAGTGGGCAGATGAGAAAAAGAGAGATAGCTGTCAACTGGCGCCCTTGGGAGCAGTTCTCGTATTACACACTTCCTTCCAGCAGCCGAACACGCCAGTTGGTTTGTCGAACGCCCTATTTGTAGGAGTTGTTGTTTGGGTGTGACGAGAGGGCAATAACAGCATATTTAAATACAACACCCCCCCCTTCCCAACATACAGAGCTTTGATGGCGAGCGAATGCCATATATGTTTGATTCTTTAATTTCATCAGGCTAAGGGTATGTAAGTCTGTGAATTTTTAAATGTTACATAGAAAAGGAATATGAGAAATATGTTGAAATAATTAGCGAGGAGTAACGATGGCTCCTGTAGTAGTAAAAGGAGGTACGGGTGATGCGATGGGCCTAGTGTTGGATGGTTGGGAGCATAAATCGGTGCATGTGGATATCCCATTTGAATTTTCCCTATATTAGCGAGATGCAACTCTACCGTGTTAAAGCAGCATTATTTTAACAAGTGGAAAACAGGAATTACATGAAAAAGCATGGCAACACTTACACTCGTTTTTAGTTACAATGTGTGGTGTGTGTGTGTGTGAGTGTGGTAAGGCTTTTGTTAATACCATAATATTAAGAGGAAACGTAAAAATTGAAATATGAGTAGTCTGTTCTTATAATTCAAACGATCGAGTGTTTCTGTTAGATACACAAGGTGGGATATATTATAAGAGGTGAAGTAAAATTACAATAAATAATAAGATGTAAAAATATCTTGCCAAAATAATACTTTACCGAACTTGTGGGAAATAACAGCTACGCAGCAGTATAATAATAGTGAGGCAGCAGTATAATAACAGTGAGGCAGCAGTATAATAATAGTGTGGTAGCAGTATAATAATAGTGAGGTAGCAGTATAATATTAATGAGGTAGCATTACAATAATAGTGAGGTAGCACTATAATAACTGTGAGGTAGCAGTATAATAATAGTGAGGTAGCAGTATAATAATAGTGAGGTAGCATTATAATATAGTAGATAGCATTATAATAATAGTGAGTGCAGTATATAAAGAGGTAGCATATATAGAGCGCAGTATAATAATAGTGAGGTAGCAGTTGATGTGTTAGGGGCCATCGGTGGTCAGGGTGGCACATCCTGGATTCGGGTGTGAACTTCGCTTGGTCGGTGTCATGCGTCAGTGGGTGATCTGCTGGTAGGACGTGGGATAGCTGGCAGGGTTTATAATTAATGATAAATACAATCTGAGTTCAGTCTGCAGTCGAGAGTAATTACGAGCAGACATGCAATTAGCTTGAGTAATTGTGTAATTAGAGTCTCAGTATTTGTTCAATTGGTTTTTTCAATTAATCACTAGTTGCACATCCTAATTGATTGTAATTGTGCAATTGTTTAGTTGATAATTATTTTATCCATACTTATTGTGTAATTATTATTGATCTTATCCGACTTCGTAATTAATTTAATTGTTTAATAACTCTCTCTAATTTTATTGATTTCATTTAATTGCAGTATTTCTCATTACACATATTTCATTTAATATTATACAATTTATAGTGTTCTATGTGCACAATTCGCCACCTAACCTATATTGCTCTTCAGACACCGAAGAGACAAGTCCTCTTCTGCTATTCTCCATCAGAGCTCAGTCGCTTGGTAGGCACCGAAGAAGCAACACCTCTGCAGCTCCCAATACCCTCCCCCTTCTTCTAACAACCATCAGACCACTTTGCTCTCCAGTCACCGAAGAGACAAGACCTCTACCTCCCCACCTCTCATCATCCATCAAAATTCATCGTGCGCCAGGCACCGAAGAAGCAACATCTAATCTCCCCAAATGTACCTTGCGCATTTTTCTCTCCACCTACCAAATGGCAAATCACAGAACACGCTTCACCGAAGGAGGGGAAAGGAGAGGTAAGCCGACAACAACCCATGTGCAGGAAGGGGTAGCTCCGCCCTCAAACGACATCCAATCACAGCATACATATTTTGGTTGTGGGTGGGGGAGGGGGATTACCAATTACAGCATATCTCCTGGGGAAAGGAGAGGTAAGGGGGTACACGAAAAGGACGGTGTGTAGGGGGACACGACATAATCACACTTTTATCAAATGGTACTTGGACCATTCTTGCACTGACGGCCCATAACCTGTCCGCTCTTATAGCTTGTACATTTTGTTAACTTCGACTTCCGTGCGTGCACAATATTAAACACGTTCATATGAAGTAAAGTTTTAGATTTTGTCACTCATAAAATAATTGAGGATACAATGGAAATACGTTACAAAACGAGACAATTCACTCAAAAACCTATTATGGTAGCTCCTTTTCCAGTGATCTTCAAAAAGATCAACTTTTGTAGTTTTGTGTGTGTTAAAAATCGTGTTTACTGATAAGTGAGCGTGGTGGAGAATGTGTCGGTGGAGAGTTGAACCTGTAAAGCAAGACTCAAAACCATCCATCGCAACCGTCAGTCGTACATCCGTCAATCATCCGTTTGTGTTTTCGTCCGTCAGTTTAAAGCGATTCGCAGCATCCCGTCATCCGTCAATCATTCTGTACGGCTAAATTTCAGTGTGACAACTTAACATCGCCGTCTTTCCTTAGTTGGAGAAGTATTCTGATTGGAAATACATTTTCAAGACAGAAATATTGTGGGAAATTATTTGTCCATGTAATAAGGTTTTATACTTATTATTTAACTTTATAAAATCCTGAATTTACCACCGAATACAAATAAACACAGATCCACTGCCTTGCATATTATTTCAGAGTGCGAATTTTAAGGAATGTCGTAAGAAGGCAGTGGCTCACCCAAACGTCTGATGAAAGTTAAATTATGGAAAATATTTGACACGAAAAGGCGGATAAAAAAATATTTTTTGTGATTGGTTGAAGATCCGGTGATCACCGGAAGGACAGGCGATTGAGGGATGAGACCGATGGTTGTGAGCCCAGCTTAACACGCATATTTCGCTTTTCGAATGCAACGCCTAGTTAAATATTTGATTTTTAGAAATTTAAATATGTCAAATATTTTCCAGAGCGTTTATAAAAAAACGAAGAAACTAAATCAATAAGCCGCTAAGCGCACTAAAAATCAATATATTTAACTCAAATTAATCATACTTTAATAACCAAAAATATTAATTAATATTTATTGTATGAACCGCGTATGCTGGAACAAACATTTTATTATAATAATAATAATATGCAAATCTAATTAACCATGAGCTTTAAGTAACCAAACATGAACAAAAAACATAAGTAATTTTAACTAAAAATGAAAAAATTATTCAAAAATAAAATAATAATAAAAAATTAAAAATTAAAGAAAAATTTGAACTACCACATTATTTCATTAAGACGTTACTAAGTCGAACTGATTTAAGTTATTCTCTGCCAAACTTAACGGGCAGCGGAGGCACAAATGTCAATGTGAATTATATCCGATATCAGGCAGTGACTTTTTTTTTAAAAAGGTTGATTATAAATCGCTCACTTACCATGAACAGTCTTTAATAGTCCCGCTTGCCTGGCTATTGAACACTATCTCAGAGTGTTTGAAATCCTGGTTTTTTGACGAAGTTACTAAATTTTCTCCTAGTATTTCCTACGAAAAGACATCAAACCCCAAACGAGAAAGAGATAATACATTAAAGTTACTAGGCATACACCGAATATTATTTTGGAGCCCTAGAATAAAGTCGATAACGACTTTTCCAGACTAGCTTATCTTAAAACATACAAACCGGACAGGAGCCAAACTACGCTAGTAGTCTGTATTTAACTTTTGCTACAGACTTTTTATCAATGTAATTATGAGAGTCACCGCTGAAAGTCCATAGGTAAACGCAGCACCACGAGAACACTGCAGCCAGTTGAGAGTCATGCACGTAGCGGCCATGGCGCTCTCGTACCGCATGGCAGCATAACCCTTATAGCTCTCGCGCATCTCAGTCAAAAAAAAAAGAGGAGAAAACAATGCAGGCAGCCTCCTTAACAATAAACCGGCTTGAAATTCTCTTCTGTTTAACGGCATATAATCGTCGAGTATCACAGTTTTAAAATTACTTATACATAAGGAAAATTACGTTCTGCACGAAGAATGTTCGCTACGACAGTCGGCGCATTACAAAAACATATTTGTCAGTCTGTCGTGTATAGAAAGTGTGACATTCTTCCCAAACATTCCTTTGGGATATGGACAATCTAGTAACTCAGATATCCCGGTGGTGCAAAACATTTTTTAGGTAGTGTATTATCTGGTAAACTGGAACAATTCATTATGTTATGTATTTGTTTATAAATAATTCACGATATTGTTTTATATTTCAGGACCAGCATGGAACATCTAATGATATTGAGTGCAGTCATTTACATGGTTGGCTCTTCATTCCCTAGTGGAGTTTCAGAAGCTAAAATGGCGCTAGAATACAGCGAGGTTCAAGACAGCGCTATGCACCAGCTCAGCTCCAAGGCTTTAGATGTGTATGTAAAGCAGTTGAAAGAAACTAATGTCCTACTTTATGTCGCCAATGAAACCGACCCCCGTTGTGCTGAATATTTCATGGGAAATATGCACGCTTCGTCCTCCAGCTCTGTATTAACTGTTAGTCATGATCACGTGAAAAATGTGGCATCCATCGTTAGCGGCTTTGGCAGAAATATCGTCTTTACTGTCATGTCGGGAAGTGACGATATCAGTAATTTAATGAATTTTATTACATTGATATATGGAGAGTCATCATCGTGGTATTCAAGACCTAAATTCTTGTTCGTATTTACAAATATTAGCGAATTTTCTTCTCGTGAGTCCGCTAATTTCCTGCGTTGGTGCTGGAAAAGTTATGAGATACTGGACTCTATTTCGGTGACAGTCAGTGAAGAAAAGAATCTTGGAATCAAAATTCATGTTTATACATTCAACCCCTTTTTAAGAGGTGGGAAATGTTTCGATATAACGGAGAAAATATCTTTGGAAAACTTATTACCTAAAAAAACTCTGAATGCCATGGGATACCCGCTTAAATGCCCCGTTCATCACATGCCACCATATATGTACGAAAAAATTCAACCTGATGGGAGTAAGAAAGTAGATGGGTTTATAATAAAGTTCGCTGACATCATAGAAAAACATTTAAATGTTTCTTTGGTATTTGATGTCAATTCTATTAAGGACTATAGGGAATGGGTAACATCTGATATTTTCAACAAGGAAGAATTGGATGTACGTAATTTTATTGGCGTACTGAAAGCAGAAAACGTGAAAAGATCATCTTATCCTTTCTACATAGAAAGGTTGGTTTTAATAGTACCTAAGGCAGAAATAATGCCAACGTGGATGAATGCCACATTTCCTTTCAGCAAAATCTTGTGGATTATTTATTTTATTAGCTTCCCTGCTTTCATTGCCGTCAGGATATTAATCGCCTGTTTCAAAACAGACAAATTTATAGATGCATATCACAGTTTGGAGACTTTGCGAATATTTTTTCTTGGAAGTTATAATTATCCGGTTCAATCGTTGACTCTCAGATTATGGTGTTTTTGTGTGTTTGTATTCAACATTGTACTGAATAATTCTTACACCAGTTCCTTAGCTGGATATTTGTTGGTTCCTAGGTACTATGAAGACATTAATTCATTAGATGAAATTGAAAAAACTTCTTTCGATATTATTCTAACCCTCTACGTTTGGAAATAACGTTGTATACGATTTTACTTCTTTCATCAATAATTTAGTTGTTGACAAACCAACAGCCATTTTTATCGATAGACTGCAAATCGTAGGAAATTTTGAAGATAGTATAAACACAGTCAGAACGTTCAGAAATTCTGCAGCCCCGTACGTTTATGCTGGTGCGAAGTTCGAGATGACGAAACCAGAAAACTTCAAAGACAAGCGACCGCTACTGCATATATTCGACCCTGGTATTTTTTCTATGTACATTGGAACTGAATTTCGACCTAATTATTTTCTGCAGGATAAAATCGATTACTTGCTGATGTACATAAAACAGAATGGAATTTTGTACAAAGTAGTCGATGATGTAATTAGTGGGTTTGACGAACGTTTTCAAAAACAAGAGACACATGGTAATTCGAAGGTTATGAAAATGGAACATCTGCAGACTTATTTCTACGTCCTATGTCTTGGTATCGTTATAAGTATAGGGATTTTCATTGCTGAATTATGTGTAAAATCTGTCATAAATTACAAGTCACGACGTGTAAGGTTTAGGACTCGACGGCGCGTTAGGTATGTACATCACATCTAAATTTTTACAAACAAATGAACATTTCTGGAGTCAAATACATTGTGATAATAATATTATTTTGAATTAAGAGTTAAGGTAACTGTTCGGTTGTAAATATTTTGCATCTTGGCTGCCTAGACGCTCGTAAGAATTAAGGGCGTCATAAGAACGTATTAGAAATGCTTAATGACATCAAAGTTCAAGGGAATAAGCTTGCACACTTTTAGTTAACAAATCACCTGTGTGGAGATCTTAGCGATGCCAGCATAATTTATTTGTTTACTAATAAAATTAAGGTTTGCTTTGATTTTATACTTCTTTAAATTTCCATGCCTAAATTGACATCGAAAACTTTTGTTTTAAATATTTCCTACCCGTAAAATAAATCAAGAAAATTCCGGTAGTAAAAGGATGGGGAGAAACATTCTTACGTATTGTCTATGATGGCAACATGATTTATTTACATTATCATTTCATGTAAATTTCAGCCATATGCGTGTCTATTTGAAATACCGCTTTAACATGTCTGATCACATCCAAATCTTTTATATACGACTTATATTACGAAAGTATATCCCAATAGAAAGAAAGTTTACTTCGATATTAATTGCAGGAAAAAATAAATATTGATGTTCATATTCAGCATTTAATGCTTGATTTATATGGTTGAGCATTAGTTAAGTCAGATAAAATTTACACAAATGAGAAGCTTATACTTAGCTCAAGAATTTATATTATAATTAATAATCATTCAAGTACACTTTTTGTTAAATGAATGTTTGAATCAGGCTTGTCTCATTTTAGTAACTAACCGGAGATTTAGCGTTCAAAAGTAAGGAAAAAATAGTTAAAAGTACATTACTTTCATGACATAAAAGACTGAGACAAATATTTTGCAGATATGATAACATAAAACGCCACACCTACTTTAAATAATAGTTCTCTTTAAGTAGTTTGTAATCGTACCGTTAATTTTAAATCTTGTATGCCACTACAGTAAAATGCATAAAACTTTATTTTAAATAATTTAATTTTAGTAGTATAAATATTTTAAGCGATACACCAATGAACGTTACTTGCATCGAATGGTCTTTATCTCGTAATGGTACTTTGCTAATACCGAACCGTTCTCAAATAAGATATGTGGGTAGCAGCAACATACTATTCCTTCAAGTGATTACAATCCTAGTTGATGTGCGAACAATACAAATATTGTTAAGTTGTTTTCTCGCAGATACTGTATGTTTTGTAGTAGGAACGCAGTGATCTGCTTTAGCAACAATGTGTAAAATTTCAAATACAACCACATACTGGAATGCAAGAAACAGTTCTGGTTGTATTACAATATGCGTTAAAAATATTTAGATGGTACCTACAACCATCAGATTGCTGTGCCAGTTTTAGAATCTAGATTGTTGCTACAACCATATTTTTGCTAATTACAAAATCTAAATGTTTTTGTGGTTAATAGAATACAATGTATTATACACGTTAAGCCAACTAAAATTGTAGCGTAGTTGTAGAAATTTGTCTACTTTTTAAAATAGTTAACATGATTTTACACCTCATAATTATAAATAAACACTATAGTATTTATTAAATTTATTTTGATTTTTTGAAACCTGATATGTAATTGTGCTAACATATTTTCCCTCTGGTAAATGTGGATTTTAATAGCTACTGTTCAAAAGTTCTGAAAATTGTTTCTTTGTTATTTTGTTTATTTATCTTTTCTTACTATGTAACACATTTGTGTTTGCTATATAATGAGTCATGTGTATATATATTTAAATATAATTGCATGTGTCTAGTATTTTGAAACTCCTAAAAATAATTGCCTGCAGTGTTGTAGTTGTCTCTTTTTTGTCTTCAATTTCTTTAATAAAATATATTTAATAGCTTGTGTTCAGATTTTCTTGTTAAAAATTAGCGTACGTTTTCAGAACTCAAGTGACGATATTGTTGTATTTTACTATTACAAAAGTATTATAAATTGTTTGTTAATAATTGGCCCAACAGGGACATCTTAAGGTCGTATTATCCTTTAATTTGAATGGCCAGTGTTTACTTGTTAAGTAAAATAATAGTTATATTTCATACGTTGTTTTCTTCACATTGTCTGAGTTAGTCTACCAACTTTAAACTCTTCGTTTTCAGTTTGACGTCAGCGACCTCAGTAGAATAGTTATCTCGGGTACTTAGATATTTAAGAAATATGTATTTGTGTTTTAAAGTGATGCTTTCAAGTGTTTGTTTTTAAAAGTACCAGAAGCTCACAATATGTATCACTATGTTAAGCTTGCTGCATGCTTCAGGCAATAAAAGGTTCCGTGATTCCTTGTGGAGAGCAGTGAATGCCGTAGACATTACGAATAATCCCAGTTTCACGTAAACCCAAGCTATATCACCTGGGCTCCGCCAGGTAGTGCTGACATCGGATACGCGGTCTCAGTAGACCAGAAACTCGCTGAGGAAGACACGTGTCGTAGAATCTCACCATACCAGTTCATAAGAAATATTACCTTTCTGCTTCAGTTGAATTTACACTTAAGAGGGCTGTTGTAGCAGTGGGCTCGAAGCAACACCATTCAGTGATTAAAATAATGTTTATATCATTTTTATCATTCAGTTATAATTCAAACACTTTTCTGGTTATACAATAAGTACAAAAATGTTTTAACCCCTTCAGGGGAGGTAAATGTTTGAAGCAATAGTCTATTCACTGTTTCTTCACACTTTTTGAATCCAACCTTTGAAAAATATCCCCTTGTTTGACCGCTTTTGTTCTTTTCTAAATATGTCACGTATCATGAGCGTTATATATTTCTGTTAAAATAAAAGTACGTTATAATTTTTAATAGAACACTTACAAGTATTTTATCTATAAATTATAATATTTTATTCATAATTATTATGAATAAATTACAGTGAGTAAACAACTGTGTTGTTAATGCCTAGTAAGAATAATTTCTTATGCCAAATATCATTAAGTCTATTGCGCACGAACCCTGTGCAAATTTTCCAGACGCGGTTAAACTTTGTTAGCGTGAGGCGCAGGAATAGCCTGAAAGACGAACTTTACCTGGGCTTCTGAAAAGTTGAAATTAACTGATGAATGTACTATACATAATTACAAAGCCACGTTTTGTTACTAATTTTGTACGTACTTCCCCCCCCCCCCCCCAGCTATTGACGAAGATTGATTATGTTAGGCGGACTACGGCAGCCGACACTTCGGCGTCTTTGAGCACATCTCCGGAACAAACTTACTGATTCGTGTCAAGGCGAGAACTGACGCCTTTGTTTTTTTTTCTAACCTACCCTTAATCTATGTGTTAAATGAATTAGTCAGATCCATCTTGGTGTTTTACAATTTTCGCAAAAACATGACATTTATTTGTCAGTTTCTGAGGTTGGTAATACTCGACTACTCTGGTTAGTTCAACTTCTGTAGTCACCCGCAACAAAAATCACTATACTTATTTCCAGCTATTAATGGTTAAAAATTAATAAAGGTTGTGAAAACCGAACAACTTGATAAACCGTGGGTAGCTATTATTTATGATGTGTCGTGAGAAAAATTCTGTCAAAAACTGACACATTAGTAGAATATAATCAGAGACGGAGAAAGTTGCTCAGTTGTTTCACTGGCCCGTCAGCCAAAAAATTAAGCCACTGAGAAAACAGTGGAAAAAATGACTGACGAATCAATGGGAAATGTCACTGAATCAATTAGTGATGGAAATATGGCATTTTTTTCACTCGTTTATCAGTTAAATTAACTGAAGTGACAGTTGTATCATTCAGATTCGTTTGACTGATTGAACCAGCGAAATTCACACTGATTCAGATTTAGAGTGTACTGTGATCGACTAATTTGTTAGTAGCATCCCGATCGCTGAAATTTGCTGACGCGACTGGACTTAATCGCGCGTCGACGTGTTACTGGCGTCAGGGACAGACCAACATAAAAAATGGCGAGTAGAAATAATTGTTAAATATATTGGATAAGATCGACTATCTACCACCAACATCCCTACAAACACCTCAAAATTAGGAAAATTATAAAAAAAATTGGTTTTAGCACACTCTTGCACTCAACTCTGCACCTGTATAAGATATTGCAGCCCACCAATGTGGTCAGGCACTATGATTAGTCCAAGTGTCAGGTGGCAATTATTTTTACAAACTCGTAGTGAGTTATGGGAGCTACGGTTCCCGGTCTCACGACATACGTGTCATTCCGGTGGCACTCAGGTCAGTCGCCTCCAGTTCATCACACAGTCAACATTAATAAAACCCCCCCGCTCCCAAAAAGAAAGAAAATAAAGAAAGAAAGAAATTAAAGAAATTTGACACTTAGGCCACTCTCAGAATTCAACCCTTTAATTGATTGACCCTTCAATAAAATTTCAACCTTTCAATTTTTGATTGGGTTAATATTGGGTCAAGGATTAACCCTCCAATCAAATCGATAATCCATATATTAATCCCAATTAAATCTATAACTGCCCCGCCATTACTAATTGTCATATTCCCTTCACTGTCACATCCAACTTTTCTGAAGCCCTACTTAAGCACTACTTCCAAGATATTCCTCCGCGACGTGCAAACAAAGTTTGACCAAGTCTCGAAAATTACCCCAAAGATACTGCACACAGCATTCGTACTCACTAAATGTAATCATATCTCGCACGAAAACAGTTTCTTAATTGATGTTACCTACAAGTCTATTTTCTCACTGTTTTTATTCATATTGATTCTAAATGAAATATTGTAATGTTAAGATAAAATATAAACATAATTTCACTTGAACCAAAAGTATGGTACTTTTACGTTAACAGATGTATTGAAAAAAAAAAAAAAAAAAGCTTGTAATACATTATAATTTAAGAATTAACCAATGGGTTCGTTTTTCAAAGGTTAGCTTCAAAACGTGTGAAGAAACCGTGAAGAGACTATATGATTAACTATAGACGAATTTCGTAAGAGGCGGGTGTTAAAGAACACGAGAGACAAAAAACATCATTATAGATATATTGTTAAAAATAATAGGATTGTTGTAGCGGTAACTACCAATACGAATTACGAAACTAACCAAAACAAGGTTTCTGGTGATAAATTTTGTGTGTTCATTCTCAAGTGGGCTTCTATTTGGTAATTACTTCCAGGTACAGCTACCATGTTAAGAAAACCAGCGCTACTGGAATCTCGAGATTGCACGCATCATCCATACCGGTATAATATAAACATTATCAATGCGATCTGAAGATAGCGCATTAGAAACGCATTTGAGGCTGCCCTCGTGAATGTTACTGCCCGGTAAGTCCCTTTGCGAAACGTGCTGCGTTTTTTTTGTAAGGAGTTTGTAAATTTCCGCAGTTTGTGTTTTGTTTGGATGGTATAGCACCGTGGCGAAAGACGTCAATCCTGTTCAGTATAGTTTGTTCACGGTTAATGCAGCACTTTTGAAATAAAACTTTGAAAACTGCCACTGGCCATGTCTGCACATGACCAGCACGCATAAAGTAAAGTTGGTAATGTCGTGTTAACATTTCTGAATTCTGAAATAATTTGTTCGCCTTCTACTTTTAATGCGTAAGAATCAGTAATTCTTAAAATACTTACTTGCACTTAACTGCCGCATAAATAAATGATCAGGCTCGTGGTCAATATCTATTTTCCATATGGCATAAAAATGCCAAAGTGCATAGCTTATAAGTAGATCTTGGGCACGGTTTTCAACAATTCATGGTGTTACCATGAACAGGTTATACGTTTTGGTTACCCAACCGGTGCTCAGAATCTCGCGTGTCATAACGATAATCAATCCAAAATGTCTTGTCGCACTTTTACTGCGGCTTTAGCGATTCCTCGTTCGAGAGTTCGCTTCATTTGATAGAATGCTTTCAGATAACCACTTGAAACAATCTCTTGTGGAATCTGAAATGTATGATTCTTTTTGGGGTTCCATAGTGTTTTGTCGAGTGTTTGTCCATGCAGTAGTGTGTCTCATCCCCATTAAGTATTTCTTGGGTTTGACGGCGAACGTGGGGATGTCTCTCGTAAATGGCTTTCCAAGTACGATATCGGCAAGTGTCTGGACCATATCCTCAAATTAATCTTCTCAGTTTCCCACCAAAAAGACTAATATCGAGATAAGTCACTGAACAGAAAATTACATAAAATACTGTTGCTGATATTTCAACCTAACACACTTGAATGTATGCGAGAATCATCACTTTGAAATTTGCCAGGTCGCCAGAGTTCTCGAAGGCCGAGATGTAAAAGCATAACTCTCATGTAGTGTGGTAGCTTTAAACTGTAAATGTGTGAAATCCACACATGGCTCAAGAAGATCGCTGTCCACTATTTCGTGGCCGGCGGACATTGGTTAGTCTTGTTATATGATAAACTATATTACATTCGTGTTTCCCTTTCCCCCCCCCCCACACGCATTCTTTCCATTGTAACATGCAGTTGAAAGTGCGATTGATTTTATGGGCTAACACAAAAATGATGAAAACAGTACTGCATAGAAAGGTCCCCGCGGAAATACTGAGTTTGTTAATGAACTTTAGTATGAACAACGTGTTATAAGTATCGAAAGGTAACTAGGGGATATTTACTACGTGTTTCCCGTCACAATAGTTCATATTATCACTCAGTATGTACCACTATTGATCACTTAACTCTTACATAGAACCTCCAATTGTAAGATAGCAGTCCAGGACAGCAAAAAGTAATGGCATATGTTTTACTTCCTACAGAAGAGAAATGTAGATTATTTTTCAAAATACTTATCCTATTCATATGGAAGCAAAGAAATTAAGGAAATAAGACAAATGAGAGGATTTCGATAATTTGTACGAAGAAACGTATTAATTCAGGAACTATTCTTTTGTAGTTAAAAACTATTTATTGTTCAAATTAATACAGTTGGATAATATTGTTGAAGTTGAATAAAAAGCTTGCTTATTGTAATTGAGTGTGTAAGATGTTGGGAACTTTCCTGATATTTGTACCAATCGGCCCTTTGCATGTTGTACCTTTGCAATTATTTCAGGGGCTATTAGGTTTTGTTTCTAACATCCAATATTAATACATCTAAGAATCCTTAGCTCTTTCAGTCGGGCAAGTCATTTGTCGCTCATCAATTTGCTTTCTGTCAGTACTGAAGACTAGTTTCCGGGTCACATCCATCGCAATGTCATGAATATTGTGTCTTGACGGGAGACACCATGATACCTTCTGGGAGCGACATTAATTGTTCAGATTCCGAAGAAGCAATGGATTCCCACGTGGTTTAAATATGTTCTTTTAAATAAGTATTTCATGTAATCCGTTCCCTTGGGTAGCCGACAGGCATAGTGAGAATTAAAAATAACACGTAATTATTATGGAGGTTAGAAACATTTCAAAATTTAGATGCCAGCTTACAAGGGAAATAAATGAGCTGCAGTGTTTTCGAAATGTGTTTTTTTTTTTCCCAAGAAAAGGTGCCAAACACAGCGTGGACCAATGGATGAAGTTTTATGAACATATATGTTTTAGAATTCTAGCTTGTCCCAAAATGAATCCGCTAATTTTTCAGGCCTTTAGTAATGGTCCCTTGCTGCTCGCTTGTGAGTGGTCAGAATGCATTCAGCAGGCTACACGGTGATTACTGGCCGCTGATAAGTGCACCGAGAATGTAGAACAGTGAGCAAGATCGCACGGTGTTTCGTTGGATGTATTTTATACCGACATTCCGAAATTAGTCATGGATGACAAACTGGCCACGGTCGAGAGTCGTCTATCCTGTCGTACTTCCTAAAATGCCATACGGTTTGGTGATACCATGGGTTCATTTTCAAAGTTAGCTTTATTTAATACAAGTTTTTATTTGGCTTCGAATTTTAAGGGCTTATTTACGGTCCTGGTGATACTCCTGAAGGACATATCAGGGGACTGTTTACAATCTAACTTATAACCTAACTCAAACTAACACCCATGTCTTACGTAGGATTCGAACCCAGTAACTCCAAAAGATGACCATATTTAGAATAGTAGTAATATTCACAAAATTGTTATTAAATTAATTTTAGCAACATATAGGCCTAGTTTTCCTGTTATAATTGTACTGTTTCAAGTGTGTTTTTGCAATCCGCGATACGCAAAATAAATTCGAGTTGATATCGGGACAAGCAGTACGCGAAAAACACTTTGTACCAGAAAATATTACGTAAAATGGTATTTAAAGATAACAGCAGTCAGTTATGGGCCAAAGAAGTTTGTAACAGGTAACATTACAAATTTTTCTTGTCTCATTCCTGTGAAACATTTTTGTAAAAATTTTAATGTATAAATAGAGATCGCAGGGAAATTGTGGGGTACAAATGTAAACATAACATAACTTAAAAAAAACCTGATTATCAAAGTAAAGGTCCTGAAAACTGACGACATTCAAATCTGCACCAATTAACTTGCAGAGTACAGTAAAGAGAATGCGCAGGGGGCGGGGGAGTGCCCATTACATGCTTCATATGTATACCCTCTATGCCCTCTTCACTAGAGCTACATATATATATGTATGTACATTAGTAAAGAATTTAACATAATTTTTCACGGGTATACAAAGAATGGGACATGTACAAAACCTACCAATGCACAATGAGGAAGCAAACCAAGAGATTCTCCATACAGTTAATTAGTAACTTTATGGTTCAATAGAATAAATGTGCACATTTACACTGTACACTATTACAGGTTTCTAACAGACAGCTGACGAAAATATTCTCTGTCGTTGGCCAATTCTAGAGCTCTCATACGAGTCACACTTCACCTTACATGAGAAAAAAAACCTATAATATAACAAATATTCAAAAATAACTGGCCAGGATTGCCCACCAAATTCATGAAATGCATTGCTGATACACAACAAGTGAAGTTCTTGAACCTGTACCTCCATTCTATAATCCCAAATATCAACATATTAACTGATAATTGATTGTACTAAAACTGTTTTTCAGCTAATTGTTGTTCGTTAATCCACACACAGGGAAAATCACAAACATTGTCAAACACGAAAGATATGTAACACTATGTATGGTAATTACTTGGAGTCAAAACAACTAGCAATTTTCACAGCAGGGAACTGTGTAATCCTAGGAAATTTGTAACTGCATACACAGAATTTAAGTGTTGCTAAAGTAATTAATTAATTAATTTATTTATTTATATACTATTAAATCTCTTCAGCGATCTATGATGAGCAGGGGCTCTGGAAAATAAGCATTAGTCAAAAATGTTACAAAACAAACATATACCTACACAAAAATTTGTAAATATTCCTATGGCATTTTTTTGGTATCTGAAAACTTTGATAGTTTTGAGAAGAAGGTGCCCACAGAATGATACAGTATAACATAACAGCATGAAATATGAAAAATAAATTTGTTTAAGGGAGGATTCTTCATATAATATGATAAATTATGTAAAGTGTAACACGCTGCGCTTAAAATTCGGGACTATGTTATCAATGTAAGTATTCCCATAAAGATTACAGTCAATTTGTAAGCCTAAAATATTGTAGGATGACTTTCTTTCAAATCATAGTTTCTATATTTTATTAAAAAGTTATAGTCCTGTTGTTTTTATGTGGGGAATTTCATTTAAAACTATTTGATCCCAGTTTAAAGAAATATTAATTGCTGTAAACATTTATCTAGTTATGAATAGTCTAATTTAATGACCCTATAAGTGCTTTCAGATTGTAATCTTTAAATAAAAATTTAGTAGGTATCATCCACAATCAGTAGAATGTTGGACTACAGATAATTTATATATACGCATTAAAAATAAATAAATAGAATTAGAGGGCAAAGGATGGAACCTTTGGGAATAATGTTTGATTACCTAATTTTTTTAGACTTGTATTTATATCATTTGAATTTATTGCAAACTGCTGATATATACGTGACAAGTAAGATGTAAACCATAATAAAGTACGTGCCTCCTTGGAGGGAATCCAGTGAGTAAAAATCTATTCAGTGGAAAGTGGTTGTATTTATTTCATTGCAGGCAGCTTTACAGCCGTATAACTGTTTTGGGTCTTCTACCTACTGCATCACTGCAACCTCCTGAGAGTGTCTCAACTTATTGTGTTTGTCTGGTACGTGATATGGCCATTCAACAGTCTCGCTCAACATTTAGTGGAATATAAGAGGACAAACACTCTCGCTATATAGGCATAGAAGGTTTATCGCATCATTACAACGATGCCACCTCATCGCGGGGTGAACTGAGAGAGTCACGTGGGCGAACGGTCCACATCCTGGATGAGTCTCTTATGCTCTGATACCCTTCGCAACTCTATACTACTACAGTAGATAGTTATTATCCCGACTAATAGTGAACAAAGGTAATTCGGATAATGGAAATATGTTGAAAACGAAGATAAAAAAATTTGTAAAAAAAAAAAAAAAAAAAACATTTTCACACAACGTAAAGTTTATTAGACATGCAGGAACACTAACTTATCCAAACAGAAGCTGCGCATAAAATAAAAAAATTTGAATCAATTAACAATAACCCACCTCCTTCCGGATGTGTTCACTGCGAACAACACGAGGAAGGACACGTCACAACAGCACACACAAGTGCTTGTGTCGCCCCCCCCCCCTCATGGAAGGTAAATACTGCGACAAAAGAAACTATCGTGTTTTTACTATTCCCTTTATTTTCAAGCAATCCGGATAATCGTTTCTACTGTATTCTAAAACCTGGTATCGTAAGTCAAACCTCCCCCTCCCGCTTCATAGATAGCGACTTACCGTCAATGTGGACAATTTCTTGATCTGTGATGGGGAAACATAAATATTGTATTACAATTGGCGTCTTGCCTGCATCGAGTGTGACATTGCGCTTGACATGGTTCGGTGAGTATAACATATTTCGAAGTACAGTAAATAGTTTATTGAATAAATGTGTATAAAATACACACATGTACAGGTAAACGAAAACTGATCTGGCCTCACAAGATCTGCAAGGAGCCGTAGCTGCGGAAAAAAAAAAAAAAATTGCGCAAACAAGATCACTTGGCACAAAATTAAAAAAAAAAAATGCCTGTGAGTCGACGGAGGGATGCTGTGAACACTGAAGGTTACACAAAAGCAAAGTTCGGGATAGTAATGTTAAACAATTATGGCACACAAAAATTATCAGAACAAAGTAGATCGACCTCCGTGACGCGATTCGTGTGCGACACATACGGCTCGACATGGATCACACTTTGACTGGAGCAGTCCAGCTAAAACAAACACTGGAAATAATCCCACACAATGCACTGACTTGCTACATCCGTTAACACTTGTTAATTGCTATAACACATTGTATAACAGTCAGTCTGCTCAAATACGTGGTGCCTTATGTGCTGATTCTAACATCTGCCCGTAGGCTTTAAACTACGTATGGCTATTAAAAAAAACCCTTTTCTGACATAATTACTGGTTTTCTGTACGTGACAAAGAGTCATTGCATGACTAGCGCATTCCGTTAGCGAATGGGTCACAGGGCCTGTTCATGCATGAGCGTTTCTGTCAAGCATGCACGAATATAGGACACGGGAATACTAGCACTGATATAGATTACTGTGATGTGAGTCTCCACAAGTTGAATGACCTCAATATCATAATACACCAATCTCTCAAATTCATTTTACTGTAAACAGTTACAGAACTGTGACTGACTATAACAACAACTATCAAAGTACAATAATGGCGTCTGGCTGGTGAATACTGTGTCACGCGTATAAGGATGTAGTAGCACTTGCCACCCCTACTGAGAAAAACAAACGAAAATGGCATAAAACAGTTTTGTGTTCCATTTTAAATTTTTTCTTAATGTTCATACTGACAGAATAATGTTCACATATGGTTGCCCATGCTGCTGAATATAAGTTCGTGTCTGTCTGAATAGTATCCATCAGACTATTCTCAAACTGTAAGTTCTGTTCCGTACTTTCAAACTTTCAGAATATACTGTTAGTCTTTATCAACTTTACAAGGGGAACATTTATTTAAGAAATGTAACAATGTACTGATCATAGTGTTTTTATACTGTGCTGAAAGTATTATACACCATAAAATCTCTTGCTATCCTGGACAGTTCTACAAAACATAAGCCTTACTGTCACGTAATACTTTTAAACTGTCAAGTAATTTCATTATTTGGTACAAACAGCATGAGTGCCTACAGCTGTTGCTCACTGAGTATTTAATAATTAAAAAAACAGGTTTGGTGAGTAAGGAAGACTATTATAGTGTACTTGTATTACAAGGTTCAGATCCTAATGATGGTGAGTTTTTGGTTGTCTTCAAACCACAACAGTGTTGACTACAGGAACCTTGTAAATTATTAGCCTATTTGACTTTGAAAAGTTATAGCTTATGAAATCTCCACTTTTGTATGTTGTGGATCAAGATTTGGATAAAACTCAATTTTATGAACTGAATAGTTAGCCTAGAAAATGAATGTTTTTTCAAAATTGTTGGTGTGCGACCAGCACTTCTCTGTGTGATGTAAATGATAGTGGAATATCAGCTCCTGATTAAAAAATTTGTAGGCTAATATCAATTTTTTTTATATTTTTCGAAGCTGTAGATTCAACTTTTACAAATTGTAGGGAAATACCCATCCTGTTCTGTACATTTGCTAAATTCTTGTCTATTTTTTTCTTTGTTTGGTAGATAAAAGTGAATTTCCATCAAAATTCCAGGGTTTAATTTGCAGTCCACAATACCTGTTGGAAACCATTCTCCACTCTAATCGTAGGACTACCACTGGGCCATGCATGCACTCTCTAAAATCAACTTAAGTGATGATCCAAATTTCACATTCACTTTTATAATACAATTATTTTTATTGTTTAACTTGTGATTAATCACATGGCTAGTAAATCCCATTAGCTATTTCGAGGCATTAGCGGAAAATAACATGCAAACTATGCATCAGATAAGAAACTGGTTGGTGCAATGTTTACATAGTATTTGCTTGTTTTTTTTTTCTTTTTCCCCATTATGGGGACTAAAGGAAATATCTTGGTGAAAAACCACATCTCAAGTTTTAACAAATAAGATTTAAGGTTGCAATATTTAACCATGACATTTTGGACTTTGGAATGGCCGACGAGAGATCCCCACCTCCTGACGCCAGTGTGACGCGACTCTAATGTGTGGGACTTAAAGCATGCTCACTGAACGAAGCCATGCAATCAGTACATCAGTTTGTAACTTGTTGCCTGATTTGGATTGAGTAACAGTATAACATAGAGCTTTTAAATGTAGAAATTCATTGTATTATAATTTTGTGAAAGTTGCATTTTGTTTTATATGCAGGTGTTTATACATATCAGGATGTGCATTATAGTACAGTGCCAAATTGCAGTGGATTTTGCAGTGAATATATTAATGGTGTTCCTAAGGAGTCGTATTACTTTCTCAAATAAAAATGAAACTTTTACACAAAAATTGTTTTGTTACGCAAAAAATACATGTACAGATGTAATGTACACTTCTCGTCACAAAAAATGAGCGATCTCGTGTAGCTGAAAATATTTCTAAGTCCCATTTCGGGTATGTTCGACAGGCTGCCCCCTCCCAAGTCACGGGCACGTGCCGCGGAGTGGGCGTGGCTAAGAGCTACAGCAACACATGGCTTTGGAGGAAAAAGGATACAAAACACGAATAATAGTTCTGTGAGCTCAGTTTTGTCCGAATATATTCCAACACATTATATGTAATGCAGTTAAAGTAAATTAGTGGCGAAACTTTCGGAATTATGAACTAGCCTGTATCAGATCTGTGAAACAAATAGTAAATAATAAATTTGAACATACCACACAGGATCACTGGAAAAAAGTATTTCCAAATCATGCATAATTGTAAATATGAAAGGTGGTGTTACGTTATAATTCCCCTTGCCAACACACACGGAGATCTTTGAAAACATAAAGTGATAATCACTAAAAACATTAAATAATACAAAATATGGAATAATGTTTTCATTTGTGTGATAATTAGAAACCATTATGTGTCTAGAAATGGATGGCCTGTAGTCTAGACTTCACAGTCCAATGAATACCCGATCAACTACTGTATATTCACTGTTTGTTTCTCCAGTAAGTGGCCAATATTACTCAAAAATAACAGCACATGATCCCACACGTCTTTCCTTGCCTATTTCGTATTTACTTCGCACATCCTGAGTGTGAGCCTTGTTAATTGTAATCCAATGTAAAGGTAGATTAGGTCTATAAGTGTGTAAAGTTTAGCTTGTTCTCAAAATAATCGCGCAGTTTTCCTGTTCCTGTTTTGATCCCTTCAAAAAGTAAGGTCTATTTTCATGCACCGACATATCTTAACCAAATTGGGATTACAGTAAGTAGTTATTGATTATTGAATTGTTATAACACGACTTTAGTACAATGTTATCTGCGGGAGTGATTATAGTCTCTTGAAAGATCCAAGGTTATTTAAATATCAACCAACGTGGCAGTGAATTATAGGTACAGTGTGGAACAAGAAATTAATTTATTACTTAAATTTTAACTTAGAAATTATCTCCAATGAATTAAACTGCTTTTGTTCATTTAAATAAGTTCTTCATAACCACTGACAGAGTTCTGGTTGACCTGTTGACTGCCCACTGTGGCGCAGTCGGTTAGGTGTTGAGTGTGAGTAGTTCCGGTTTCGAATCCCGGGTAGAGCAATGGGTGTGATTTATATCTTGTCCGTAGGAGTCAACCTCCATGGGAAATATCACTTCCAATAGGAAAATATGGAAAAAAGTTGTCACGGAATTAAAAACATTAGTGCTGTAAGTATGGAATTGTGTGTTCATTTTATGCCACTTTTACAAGTAAAACCTTGAAAACTAATAACCAAAAGAATGCATGGTTTTTCTTGTAATAAATTAACTAACCTACTAAGTGGACTTGCATATGTATATATTTAACAAATTTCAGCCAAGCTTGTATTTCAATCACATTTGGAAATAGAAAATCTAAATTAATATTTAACATAGTTCAATCATATATTTATTTATACCAAAAATATAATACTAAGATTATTACCTTTTATATTATATTTAAATAAATACGTTCCAACTAGACATCGAACCTACTACTTCTTGAGCAAATGCGTGTGGCCTTAACTTCAACACCAACAAACTAATTTACTTTTTACTATAGCCTAACGATAGCGTTAGTTTCAAATATGTTTGTGTAATAATTTGACAGGCATATAATTTAAACAGTTAATGTCTTATTTTTTAATGAATTTCAAATAGGACTACACATTTGCACAATCTTTGTTTCACTATCGAGAAAACATTTTCTCTTAATGAACATTGCATCTGGAATAACATTTACTGGCATAAATTATAGACAAAGGTATATTACGGTCTGTTAAGTTAGTACAAATAACTGTATCATAAATGCTACAGAAATATTTTTATATTGGTTACACCGTCAGCTGAAGCCAGAATTATTTGGAAAAACATCTTTACAGGTGGCATTAATTATGCATGTGAATCGGAATTCTAGAAAAAATACATAAGCCGACAAGATACTTTACTCCTTTATATATAAACTCTAAATGTTTACTGTGATTATGGTGAGCTTTTTGATTTGAACACACAGGTCTATGTAGACCACAATTGCACATAAAATATTGTTTAGCACGCAAGAATGCTTACACGCAGATTAATTGTGTGGAATTTGTGAAGTAGATGAACATAATGCTGTAGATTGTAATTCAATTATTTTATTTCTTGTTTTATAAACACTGTGTGGATGCATTCATTATAGTGCGGGTCAATCCACTATGAGTAAAACACTCATTTTCGCGACTTTGTGCAAATAAAAACATAAAACATTTTCTATAGTTTCAATAGTAAAGCACTGGCCTGAAATTACCGTTTTGATATACTTTATTAAGTCGTACGTATACATTAGTTCACGTGGAATTTCACCGAGTGTTAAAAACTAAGTAGTATTGCAGTTGTATAATTTTTTTATATGTGATTTTATATAAATAAAATGGTCAAGTGCAATTTTTAACACTGAGGATAAATTTCCTGTACCTCTGCGAACGTCCTCCGTCCTATATTGCAGATATTACAATAGCACATAGTACAATAGCACATAGTACAATAGCAAATAGTACGGCCAGACCTTCGTGCGCATCTCTTCGTCCCCCCCCCCCCCAACTTTGTCAAAGCCACCAGGGTTTTGCAGTGTTTAACACGCTCAGCCCGCTCAGACATGCACAGACGTCTGCCGGCTAGAAGAGATAATAATAAACCTACATAAGGGCTTGATTTGGTAAGCGTAGAAATTGGCCCGGTTAGATGGGACGTGGCTTTTCATTCACACATCAGCTAGTTGCAAAAGAAACATTCTTGATTTGCGCGTAGAATTATTACATCTGCAACATGCACCGATTGTTTCATTAATGTTTAGTGGCTTTATTTACTTATGAATATAGCCATATATTTCGCTAAAATGTGATATTCGGGTTTTCGCAAATACGTACGACAGCAGGAAATTCATTTCTGTGTATCGATAATAAAAGACAAATATTATAACTACTTAACGTCTCACATAGAATAGGGGGTATTTAATTATTATCAGAGCAATTATGCATTTCTCTTTTACAGTTATCTGTAATTATAGACATTTCACATACGTATGTTGTTTCATTGTTTGAAGCATCGAATGTCAAGTACATACCTCGAGACAAGCTATATTGCACAACACTGTCGCTTAACACGCCTTAACGACTGGCTTTCTTTCCGCTGGCTGCTTGCATGACTCGCGAACGGTTAGTGTGGAGCTCATGTGCAGTAATTCCGCTAAAATATTTCGGGACAAGCTATGTTGCACAACACTGTAGCTCAGCTCGCCTTTACAATTGGTTGTTTATTCCCCTAAGTGTTACCTGTCTGCGCGTGAGACACGGACTTCCAGTGAGTAGGTTATGTGAGATATTGGGTTTTTGCATTAACTTAATAAATCGCATGACGAGTTGCTTTATCCAGTTAAATGCGTCATATTCACTTGGAGAAACCGATGTCAGAATGATACACCAATAGAAGCGAAATAGATTATTGACGCAGTTAAAACCCTGAACGATTGGCCGGATAGCGAAGTAGCGTGTGGTTGCCTAAGAACCAAGGCGATACATCTTGTCAATAGCCGAAGAATGCTGATGGGTACTTTAACTTTTCCCGTCGCTTATTTATTCTGACGGGAGGTGCACATATCCGTATTGTTTACATGCTTTTTCAGTGTATTTTCATACTTTGGAATGTTATTGTTTACATTTTCGATACTATGCATTTGAAAATTAATTTGTATGTTATTTGGGTCGTGTTTGCACCAACTACCAAATATTTTTGATGATTTATTAAAGAAACAACTGAATGAAAACTGTAGTAGTTTCCTTTCAAGGTAGTCGCTTACACTTTACACGCCCAAAGGTCTACATATCCTTACTGTTGTACTGTGCAAATATTTAAATTTCTTTACATACTAAGTTTGCAAGTAATTTTAATTGGAATGAGTGGAGAGTTATTGAGTACAACTTTCGGTGGCGAGATAATTCTTCTCCAGCCAGTGCATCAAAGTTCATTCTGTGTGCTAAACACCATGTACAGGCACCACACACCAGATACTTTAATTGTAGCAGAGGAGATGTCATCAGGTTGTCTACAGTTGGCAAGTCTGTGTATATATTGCAGAGTGTGAACCAGCTGTCGAGTGAGGGTTACTGCCAAAACCAATCAAAAGTAGCACCAACATTCCGCCCTCCTCACCATACTCACATTTGTTTACACAACTGTGTACAAAATTTTGAAACTATAATATTTCACTCCTGAGAGTCATCGTAACATTTCAGTGATATTTATTAGAATTGTTTTACAAATAAATTACGGATTTTTATTTAATTTCACTTCCGACTATCAAATATTTTAACCAATGCATTTTAAACCCAAAAGCCAGTTTGTATGAAAAAATTTAAATTGTAAGGGTGAAAAAAACGATTGTTTAAATGTTTAAAGATTGATTAGTTTGTTCTGAAAAAACCTCCTTAATACAGTAGGCCTTATTTATAATTTTCATATTAATATAGGCCATACCATTGTATTTTTAAAAGCTGAAAGCATTTTGCAGTCGATTTGTGCTTCCCCCATGGATTATTACTACCAAAAAAAGGGGATGTTTTTAAGTGGAAGTTGTGTTCCAATGCATGTAAAAACACACCATGTTGAAACCCCATGTGTGGGGGTCAAAGTAATTTTTCAAAATTAATGTTCAGCGAAAATTTAATTGATGTACTCCCCATGGGCCCTGAGTAGTATTCAAAAGAGGTAACGTGACCTAAATTATCAAGTAAATAACCGCTTTTTTATTTTTACTATGGAACGTTACTTACAAAATTCTAAATTACCAAATCGCAACCCATTTTTGAACAAGTGACTTATAGCATCCAAATAACACTATACATGTTAAATTACTATTGTACTAAATGGTAACTTCGAACACAGTCCCCACATGCGTGGATGTTTGGGGGTCCAGTTTTTCTTTTTACAGAAATACGTACAAATAAAACTTTTTTTAAAGAAGAGGGAGTGTTTACCATAATTTAAAAAACCTGCTAAATAATAAGTGTAATTGTGTTTGAAACCAGCTTAGGAAATGAGCGGGAAGGAGGCAATACTTTTCCCCCCTTTGTATTTTGACGTGTCTTTGTAGGTTACAAGTTTGCCAGTACACCTATTTCGATTAAACTTCCCCCCCCGAGTTTGCTTGTATACAAAATACTTTGGTTTGTTGATGAACAGCCACTAGATGTTACCAAGCAACAGATAGTCCTTTGTGTATAATTTTTGGAACAGCCCCCAAAATTTCATATCTGGTTCAATAAAATTTGAAGAAGTGACTGTGGGGTTTTCAAATTTTTGGTTACATGTTGAGAAAAATGGCTACCAGGGGGGTTAACCCATATCCCCTTGTGTTTCACTTAAAGCGTGTAGTTGGGGCGTAATGCACGACAAAACTGATTTATATGTCAAAAGGGGACTTCAGCCTACGTCGCACCCTCGGGGGCACTGTCTTCGACCAATCGGGGGGAAAGTTTTTTCATCTGTCAAACTTTAAACTTTCGTTTTGGGAACCCCCCCCGACGGTTTTTGGCCAAAAACCCCCCCTTTGGGAACCGGGAAAAAAAATTTTTTAGAAATTTTTTAAAAATTTACCCCGGAAAAAACAACCTTTTAAAAAAAAAAAAAACCTTTTTTAAAATTTTTTGGCAAACGCCCCCGAAAGAATATTTTTTTTTGGGTTTTTAAATTTATTTTGAGGTTTCCCAAAAATCCAAGGAAATTTTTTTAATTTTTTTAAAAACAATAATTGGGGGTTTTTTTACCTTTTTTAAAAAAATTTTGGTAAAAAAAATTTATTTCCCCAAAAAAGTTTCTTCCTTTTTTTTTGGAAAAAAAAAAATTTTTCCCAAAAACCAAAATTTGGCACCCCCCTTTTTCTACGAAAAAAAAAGGGAAAGCCCAGGAAAAAAAAACACCCCTTTTAAATTTCCCTGTTTTTTTTCCCCGAAAATTTAAACATTTTTTTTAAAAAAAACGGGGGGGTGGGAGAAAAATTTGGGAAAAAGGCGCCCAGGGGATCCCCCAAGGGGGAGGGACAGGATTTCCCCCGAGAAAAACCCCTCTGACCGGGGGCATCGCGCGCCGATTTCCCCACGCCGAAAACCCGAGGGGCCCCCGCTGGGAGTTGAAAAATGTTTGGGGCCCCCCCGGTGGTAGGGGTTTATCACCTCCATAGACTAAAGATGAGGTAGACCGCTTATTTACTTCTGCGCATGTCCCCCAAAGGGATAAACTCCCAAAAGTCACGTTTAACAGTGAGAACGGTTTGTTTATATCAAAATTTCAAATGTCAAGTACGTCCATTAATAATATTTTTAAAATTTTTTGAATTAATAAAAAAGCATTAAAAATTTGAATAGGGGAAAGTTTAAAAAAAACATCTCAAAAGCTCTTTTTTACAAAGGAGTGTTCTAACCTCAAACCCGATCCAAATAATTTTTTGCCAGACGAGTAGGCAGAAAAGCAGTTCAATGTTGGGACACGGAGATTGATTGTTGCGCAGCAGCGAGATCGGTCGTCCTCGTATTTAGTCTATGGTCACTTCTGCCTCGGAGAGCACTATCTCCAGGACCTGACTAAGGATGCTCAATTTTTGCGTTGTGGGTGTATATTTATTGTGCGACGGGACTGCAGCATCAGCATTGCTGGACCCCCTGGGAAGGAATGTGGTGCAGATCCGGCTGCGGCGAACCAGGACCGGGATCCTCTTTTACTGCGAGGGCTAATTGCGAGCATCATCCCCCACTGGTCTTCGACGCCGTCCCCAGGAGGCGTGGAACGCTACTCTCTGCCACGAGGCCCGCTAATGAGTTCCTCCCTCCCACCAGTCCTGCCTGCGTCCAATCGCCTCCTCCTCCTCCTCCTTCTCGTTAATTAATTAACTCCCTTCGCCCGGGTAGACTCTCCCTCGGGGACACGAATTTTACTGCCACCGAAATAAACAATGACTCGCTGATTTTACCAGCCAAGCACAGCAGGCAGGGGGACTCGCAGTCGACGAACTATCTCCGCTTCTACAATAACACTCTACTGACAGCCATGTCACTGGTGATAGTGATGACTATAATGATGAGGATATATTAAACTTAAAACACTTTTCAGTTGCAATATGGTTGTCATTGAACCAGTCTTTATTTGACACGCCCCTGGTAACTCTGCGCCAATAAATGAACGCTACTCAACCGTGTGGCCCAATCACCTGCAGTTCACTCAGAAAGGGAGTGACTTAATCTCAAGGTATCAGCTAGTGGAGGAACGAAAGCCTGCTGGAGTATATACAGTACTGTGAACTTTAGCTTGACGTAAAAAAATACATGAATTTTGCAGGTCTCTACTGATGAGTAGAGCCCTGAGTATTTTGCGGATGAGTTGGCAGCAAGTGGGCTGGACAGTCCTCTATACAATCGAGACCTTATTGTTAGCTTATTGGTTGCTGTGATCGACTGTACAGGGATGTTAATCACTCGCTCACACTACTGCTTCCAGCTTATCACTGGTTCACAATTAGACGGGGCGTGTCTAAAAAACTATCGTCCAATCAGATAATTAGGAGAAAAGAACAAGTGTTTAGAGTCTACCTCGTCTCCGAATGAATCCGCGAAATACTAGTGGTTCTACTGACGAGGACGATACTGATGATGACTGGAAGAACCGGAAAAGTTCGCGGATTCATTCGGCAACAAGCTAGACTCCACAATTGTTTGCGTACTCGAGCCCCAGTTAGTTGCTCATTGGATATTGCACAGTTAAACTCCAGGCCAGGTAATAGGGATTCGGTCCTTGTATTCCTTGCAGGCTCGTTATTGGTAGGAAGAGGCCTGGGGCGGCTTACAAAACTGTGTACAATAGAAACACATTCTCAAATGTTTCATGTGGTTGAAGTTTAACTTGTCTTCAATGAATTCGCGAAATATCCGGGTATCTAATGATGAAATACGGTACTGATGACTATTATCATGATGGCGACAACTGGTTACAATGTTGATGATAATGTGATGATATCGATGACTACGATATTAACGACAGTGTTGATTATGAAGATAATGGGTGTTGGCTATGACGACAACGTGGATGTTAATGATGATGATGATGACAATGAATGACGGTGATGTTAATGGCAGGCATGTAAACGAATGCGGTGGTTTAATTACGATCATAATAACTATGATCTAGATAACTATTATTTTAATGATCGTTTAGACGAAGGTGAATATAGTTGTGTTGCTAATAACTACTATAATTTAGGCAATTATTATAATAATTTAAACTATAAAAATGTGATTGAAACAATACTGTTGGCCATACTAAAAATTCTCATCAATTAAAAATCGAATTACTTTTAATTTGCTTCTGTATATATAGAGGTATGAACATTTCGCGATTTCATTTACCTGTAGGCTAGACTCAACACTCCTGTCTACACCTACAACTCAGCTGTGTGTTTCATTTGGCTGTTTGCTCCAGAGCGTGGTTAGTGTTGCCCCACACCTGGCAGTTGGGATTCGTAACGTGTTTCTTTCAAGTCTATTATTTCTCAGAGGATCCCAGGGCGTGTCTAATAGACTGTGATCCAATTGTAAGGTGACTTTTTCTATTATGTGTGTGTGACGCATATCTTGTCCCGAAATGAATTCGCAAAATTTTCCTATCCCTACGTAAGCTACCGCGCTCGTAATATTAAGAGCAAAGATGATCTTAAACATTTTCATAAATAAAAAGGTAATAATTATTTTAACAAATTAATAGAGTTTGCCCCAAAAACGACGTGAAGACCGAGACAAGTTCAGCTACTAAAAAAACATTAAAATATGTTGCTTCGGAAAATTTGGATCTTAAGTCCAACAAAACGTTAGTAAAAATTAATTTCAAATTGCGGTAAAACTATGACTTTCCATATTTTAGATTATGTTCCCATAAAGGTTGTTATTTTTAAGAGCGAGAATTTGGAGGTTCATATAAAACCTTTAATTGTGCACGTGAAATTCAGGGATACCTATATTTTATTTATATATATATTTTTTGCTAGCAATCAAAACTTACACTTTTATAAATTTTTGTTTCTCTGGAGTTTATCGGGAAAACCCAATTAAAAAGCTACAATTAGCTAACATTGCAATTTGTAAGATGAAAACGATGGAGGAAAATAGTTCCCAATTTTTAACGTCGGAAAAAATAGTGTTTGTAACATTTGTGATATCTTAAAATTTTTTATTTCCCTTCCGATTTTTTTTAATGTATCGAGTGTATAAATAAGCAGATCTGTAAAATATTTATTTCCATAATTTCCAGTTTTTCCCCTAATAAATGTATTGCGAAGGTACACGTGTTTAAAGTTTAACATGTCCCCCGATAATAGCGTGAATATTGCAGGTCTCTATTACGTGACATGTTTTAGGGACGCAAGCAATAACGTCCAACGTTGAGGTTATTTTGAAAGGTTTGGTTAAAAAGTGTGGCTAACCGCGCGAAAGCACTCCGGCATTAACATTTAAGGGACGAACCCTTTTACATCAATGCTGTATATTGTGGTATATCTGTTCGCGCTAAAGTGCGTACTTTCGAAAGCCGTTCATTTGGAATAATAGTCAATAAATAGATTTAATTTTATTCTCAGACGCTAACTTCCGAGTGTGGTGGAATATACACACTATGTTTATTACGTACATAACAATATTAATGTAAAAAGGTTTGTTAAGGGATAAAATATGGTTGAAAGAAAAAAAGTTTCTAGTGATTCATAAGTGCTCACTTTAACGTGAACAGCCTATACATTGTTATTTAATTTTTTGCTCTGCTGTAGGGGGCCATCAAATGTGAGCATAAGGTTTAATTTTGTAAACCATACCACACTGTGATAGGATAATTTTTTATTTTATTTCACACAAATATAGCCACGAAAATGTTATTCAACAGCTTTATTTACTTTACGAACTGAATTTTAAACAGGACTAAGAAATGGGACGACAGGTAGGTCTATTTATGAACAGGAATCGCAAATACCTTGACTGATTATTTCTGTATACAGCCACAATAACAAAATGTCCAGACGTAATTTATTGCGTACCACAGATGCTACGACTGAGTGGGGTAACGCGGCGCTCTCTAAACTCGCATTCGGGAGGACCCGGGTTCGATTCCCGGTCCAGCCATCCTGATTTCTGTTTCTTCGTGGTTTCCAGACATCACACAAGGCGACGAGTGATCTATCCTTAATAAAGCACACGGCCGTTTCCTGGCTATTATTTCACCATTCAATTTTCCCTGAAACACTGTCACCCTCTCCAATGGCGTTTTTGTCGGTGAGGCGTTTAAACCAACTACCTATAGGCTATTCACGGTACAGTGAGCACTTTTTAAGGCCTTTCCAACAGGCCTTAACCACTAATAAATATATTTTATTGCAACTTCGGGCGTTTACTTTTGTATACAGAGGTATTGTTGAATCAGTGAAAATGAAATTTGTTGCTGCTGAAACCAAATTATTTTGTAGTTTTCATTTGATTGTCCCCAAACTGTATGATTGGGTTGGTGCAGCTAAAAATTTGTTTGCCTACACGTACATTAAAAAGTTGGGTACATATAAACAATATTTACAAGTTTGACCGAGTGTCGAACCCAGAGCACCTGCGTTCAAGCACTACGTCTTAATAATCTCAGCTAGTGTGACAACTGGTATCCTGGGAATGCTTTTAAATAGATTTATTGCAAATATATTGGTCATCGTGTGCAATTAAATATTTCTAGTTTTACAGCTTTACTTGTCAGTTTTTTTTGCATTGTTTTAATAATTTGTTTATACGATTGTTAAGCATCAATAGGTGTACTAACAAACACGGTTACTATCCCAATTGTCACAAACAAAATACAAACAAACTCTCGAGCTGTATTTTCGAACGACGGCAGTCAAATGATTGGCCAAACAAATACATACAGTTGATTCAACAAAATATTTTGTTGACAGTCATAATTTATTTTGTCCCAACACAGAGATTTTGTTTATTCAAACATATATATTGTTAGACGAACAGAAGTAATTTCGTTGCTATTCAAATATTGTTTGCTCAAAAATATATTTTGTTAGGGCAACTAAATATATATTTGGCCCTATACAAACAAACATTTTGTTCATTCTCTCTCAGTGTGTGTCGAATAGTAACATGGCAGTTGTTATATTTAAAATGTGGCATAAAGATACAAATCGACTGAAAGAGGCCCTTCAAATTTGCTCACTTTACCGTGAATCCCCTATACGTACAGATGCTACGACACTGGTGAGTGACTTGTTAGAAAAAAAGGTGTAATTTATACCAAACCTTTTTATTATAACATACATTTTTGTCTGTGTTTGTGTTGTGTCACAGCGTTTTGGAAAAATTAATATATATATTTAATATAATATCTTTAAAATGACAATAAACGAGTTTTTTTGTGACGTCATGATGACCATAGTAATAGAACAGAGTCCGTGAAGATTGCGGGTATTGAAATCAAGTTCGTATTTAAAAAAAATTCTGTTTTGTTATTAGTGAAATAATAACAAATTACTTTACAGTTTAATCAGTTTTAAAACATTTAGCAACAGCGTATCTGTAAATGGAATTTACATAATTTAAGCTCCCACCAAAATACGGTTTCCCAGAAGTAATTTAACATCGAAAAATTTTACCAAATTTAATAATTTCACATTACTTGCCATTCACGTTACCGTGTAATTTTTAAAATATACATAATTAAGGAGAAGATAAAAAATTGAAGATAAAAATAACTACTGCAAATAAGTCAAGATAGCATATAAATAAGGATACAATAAATCTTTGTTGAAACTACACGAATCAATTAAACTTATTTGTACCGTTTTTTTTTACTGTTATTAAATTAATTAAAGGGAACATTCCATTTGCCTTCACTTTCACTGTATAATATTTTGATAGTAATTCCTTTCAGGGCCTTAATTTTACTCTAACCTATTTTTTTTTCCTACAGAAAAACCAATCGAAGAGATGACCCAGCTTCGCGACTGGTTCATGGAAGAAGATAGACTGAGAGTGAATGAATCAAAGAGGCCTGACCGTAACAAGTCTGTGAGAAAACGCATTGGAATCGTAGGCTCCTTCAAGTAACTTGACATAACCTGAAGGATATTTGTGATACTGTCTAATCTGTCCATTTCAAGTATTTTTCAGGTTTTTTTTTAAATTGGAATAATGAATTACGAATTGCTGTAATATTTTACCACATTGTTTATGTACATATGAAAAAATAAACTATAATTAGATAAAAAAAATATTCTTATAAATTTAGTTTTTCTCTTTTCTTATTTATTGTAATATAAGAAAATATTACATTATCTGCAAATTTCACGCCTTTCATCTACAAGTTCCTTATAAATAAATTACGTTACATATACAGCATGTGATTTATTAGTAAAAGCTGTTCACTATAAAGAGATCACTTAAGAAGTCAATCTTAGAAAAAGTCACTATTTCTACCTGTATTTTAACGGGCGAACTGTGTGGCATGCGCCCAGAAAAGTTGGTAGTTGTGAATGGAAAGTCACTTAATTTCTTAACGTCGAATAAACTATTTCAGGTAACCATTTGTGGTAACTTAAATTATTTCCTTCACTTTCTGTTTTTTTAATGCATCATATTGTAAAACTGATCACATTTGCAAAACATTTTCTTTTGTAATAATTTCACAGATGCACTTGACCGACGCATGAATAAAGTGACGGGGCCCATGGTAATGTTATTTCTATATAAGGCGGAAGAATACACAATGTGCAAGGCTTTAAAAGTGCTCGTTTAAAGTGAACAGCTTATAACTAACGAGACAGTTCAGATTTAATTCTAAAACGTAATTATTTCCACAGAGAATATTAATTATAATTTTCTGTGCCAATTATATCATTATATTTTAATCAACGAACATTTAAAATATCATATTTACAGTACGCATCTTGTGGTCCAAAAGAGAGGCTTTCAAGATCACGTACATTTTCGTGTGCGTATTTGTATCAGTGAGTGAAACTCTTTTCACCAAACTTGTTTAACTAAAAATACTCAGCAATACTGGCCGACTTCTAATTTTGTCGGCAATACCTGATGCTTATTTTAAAAATGGTGGCCTCTTCATTTTTTGGGCGCTATGTCATTTTTCAGACACCAGTAAGGGTGCTTGTACCAAATTATTTATATTGGCATTACACACTTTCTCTAATAGATTCAGAAGAAAGAAAAGTTTCCATTTACGTGCCATTTTAGAGTATAACATTACCTAACCCCTTTCTGTTTCGTATTAATTTATAGTTTTAAGTTTTGTAATAACGCAATATTACGGTACTGTAATCGTTTTGATCCAAAACCTGCTTCATTCATCAACTAAAGGCTATTCGTGATAAAGTGAGCACTTTTGAAATAAAAAATTAGTGATAATTTAAATTATATATTTCACTTTCTGATTATTAATTCATCGAAGTGTAAAACTGATCAGATTTGCAAAACATTATCATTTGTAATAATTTCACATTAGCACTTGACCGACGCATGCATAAAGTAAGGAGGCCCATGGAAATGTTAATTTTGCATAAGATGGTAGAATACACATTGGGCAAACAAGCAGATACCAAGAAGGGCTTTCAAATGTGCTCATTTTACCGTGAACAGCCTATAGTAAAATACGTTCCTGGTGTCTACGATACACTGGGATTCACAACAAATAACATTATACACAGGGAAAGAATTCACTCCATTGAATAGTGATCCTAGCTGTATACATATCTTGTTATATATTTCCCTTCCTGTACAACACGTCAATTTTAATGGGCACAGGAAGTGAATAGATTAAAAATAAACTTATAACTTTATACTCGGAGACATCTCAACACATTCCCGCAACATTTGTCATGTATATATTCACATGCAATTTCAAAAATGTAAGGTATTTTATATACAGGCCCCGGCATAAAAACCTGCCACACTGTAAAGGGCAATAAGAAAATCAATACAGATAATTGTAAACATTTATGGCAAACTATGACACATTGTATTTTTTTGTACTGGTTGTTGTAAATTATGTCCCAATTATGGCCGCCATTCCTGATGCAGATATTTAATCATGCTCGGAAGTGTTCAATCACGCGCGGGGTGAGTTACGGAGTGAAGTTAGCAGTTTCATTGATTTTTGTAGCTTTCAGTTGGTCAAAGGTTCTTGGATGAGAGCGGTAAGTATTAGTGTTGATGTGTCCGCAGAGGAAGACATCGCAAGGACTCAGATCCGGCGACCGTTAGGGCGTTTACACACGCACCGATATTATCGGAACCCGATCCGTGATCGATATCGGACGACGTTAATATCGATATATTGCAGTGGGAGACTTGCACATAGCGCCCGACAGTGTCGGATACGATATAATTATCGGTCCGACATCTGGCTGTCGGAGAGCACAGTATACTGGATCTCGACAAATTGGGTGTCTGCCCGATGTCTGGCAGTCGAGAACAGGCCTTAGTTGGACGGCCTGCCTTATCACAACTTCAAACTTTAATCCAGGACACGAGCCATGAATGCCGAAATACCATGCAGAAGGCATAGCAGAAATCCCTTCCACCGGCCAATAAACGGGACCGTTAATAGGTATACTGATTGCCCTCGATATAGGAGCTGAGTAACCCTAAGCACGGCGTATTTTATAATTGGGGCATCGCACAAGAAGACGTCTGGAGATGGGTCTGTCCAGGCGTCTCAAAACGCAGCCTGAATCATCCTACGGCAACATGGACAATGTGGGGACTCTCCAACTGTATTCAAAGTGGCGTGATCCTAAATATAATTAGCTATCAACATGTTATTAATTTTAAAGCTCCCTCCAAGTGCTGTTTGGAGATAAATATTTATTCTATTAAGTTAAATATGCAATAAACTGCCATATGTTAGTGCTGTGCCCTACCTGACCTTTGTAGTATATTTGACTACGCCCTTACGGCTATTTTTATGTATGAAAGAATCATAAACTTTTCCATAACAACACGAAATGGGCTTTGCACAATTAGGTCCCATGTTTTTCTGTCCATGAGTGTACATGGTGAGGGAAATGCCTATTATAAATTAATGTATCCATGGATACAGATAAATATTCGAATTATTAAAGAGCCCACGTACCTAGCGCTCGGACTGTGTTTTAGCGTGAGTTAAATCCACTTTTTTAAACGAAACTAAACTCGTACCCAAAGTTTACATCCACGAGAAATATCACACGTTCCAGACAGCCAAGAAATGACTCTTCCATGAAAACAATTACATTGGAAGTAGTATTTTGAGCTGTCCAACGTGGCGTTTATTAAATTATACATTTTATTTATTATCTTTTTAAATATGTTGCTAGGATTCCCCTGGAATATCCACCAACAAATGATAGTTATATTTAAAATTCGCTTTATTTGCAGACTGGACGAAGGAAATACAGCGTGCTGGTTCAGTGCCTTGCATGTAGGGGCGTTTTTGCATTGGTTGTACCAGCAAGTGTTTAATAGATTTCGAGCATCACGCGAACCAACCTTCAATAAATGGAGCCGTTAAGGGAACACTCACTCATATAGAGAAACACTCACTCACAAGAATTTCATTCATTTTAAAATTTTGATACACCAGTAGATGATATTTTTCCTCAGAAAATATTTTCGGAACACGTAAAAAAAAGTGCTCTAGCAAACAATTGTTTACTTTTGTGACGTCTTCTACTATCTAAATATTTTCTTTACTGCTGAGAGGAAAATTTCTACGATAGTCGCAGCATTGCTGTATTGTTTTGACCTATAAATTGGTTTTATTTTACATATGCATGTTTCATTTAAATATTGAAAGACATTTTCTTTATCGCTTTTACCTGGTCGCTGCCATCAGTGCCACAAAACGCTAATGGAGTGTGTTATCTCTAGCTCAGATATTTTATTGACCTGACCCATTTGTTGTTAGTTACGCTTCAGTCTACGTGCCAACCACTATAATATATATATTTTTTAAACTGCAGGGTTATTCGTCAGAATGTAACCAAGTTCCATACTATGCCATTTGATTTGAGCGTTGGCTGGTGTCAGTGTTCCAAGTAAGTAAGCTACAATGTACTGACGTGACTACAATTTTGACATACAGAGTTTTTCATGTATTGCACCGGCAAGTATTTAAGCTGTTTTGTTAATGAATAATTTTCTCATCTGGAGCAAGAACATGTTTCGTATATTGCAATTTTTATGAATATTTCAGTTTGAAAAATAGTTGTTACGGCCTACATATTTCATTTACATTTGGCTGAATATTTCTGTTTAATATATGTAGCTTCGCATTTACAATATTATAATCATTATGGTGAAATAATTATATTTCTACTATCGAAGGGAAAATTAAAAGCGGTCAATGACGATGAAAATAAGATGTATAGCGACCACGAAGACTTGTAAATTCTATCGAAGTAAAGTATATATTAAAACCTGAAAATTTTAACCCCGTTTGATGAGAAATCTCGAGTCACAGCAATGGGCCACAACAGAAGTGAGTGTTGAGTGATTTCTGCGGCTCTTAACTGCGAGGTCTTGAGAGCTGATGAAGGTGAAATGAGGTGGGAATGGAGCATTGTCGGCATGCAAAGGTGGGGAAGCCGGAGATCACCGAGAAACCCTCCGCCACCCAACCCGACCGGCTCCATCGTCGGGCACGACTCCCACAGAGTGACCCGACCGGGCTGAGCCCGGTTCGCCTTGGTGGGACTCGAGGAGTCTACCCGCTCAGACACGCAGCCCTCCCCCTCCCAACAATTATTGAAACACTTCAGTTTTAAATTACAGCGGACGCTGACAAACGTTAACGAAAATTAGCGAGTATTTCCTCACGTTTGTGTTGCCAAGCCCGACTAGAACACTTTACTGGTTCGATGGGAAAATATACAGTTAACGTAAAATTATTATTATATATATATATATATTAGGTACGTGATTTGCAGATCTCATTTAATTATACATTTTCAACCTTGATTTTAGTACCACGAAAATTATATAGGCATGTAGAGAATGTAGCTTTTCCTTTAATGGCGTTGATCGTCGCAAAATTCATATAATTTTAAACTTCAACTGCTCGCATAAAAACTTTAAGACGGCATATGTTTTACACAATGGCCTGTCACAATCGCAATTTTGTGTTTTCTGACGCATGTATAATAAAAACAAACTCACCTAAAATGAGTCTTTAAATTTAGCTGCGAAATTATTCAGATTTAAAAAAAATCATACAGAGTAAGGACTTGTTTGTATATTTGTTATTTGTAGCTGTATCTTCTTATATTACTAATAAAGGACGAAGGATTGCTTCATGCCCAAACGTGCAGGGGGAGGGGATCGTGCTAAAAGGGGATCTAGTGACCCAGGGGGAATAAAGTCAGTTATGTTTGCAGACCCCTTCCCCCGCATCTGTCTTCCCGACACTTCCGGTGGGAGGGATGTGCCCCAAGTACTAATCAAGAACGAAAGTTTTCCAGGTCAAACTTTTTACGCCCGATAGGTGAAGGGTTGGGGCGGGATGGACCTAGGAACGAGCGATTGTGAATTTTTCTGGTTTTAAGTAATCTACACATCTTTGATTCCGTTGATAATACACTATATTATAATTATTGTGTCTTAAACAGAATGTTAAATGAAAAGAACATTAATTTTAAATAATTATTTAATATTAAATATATAAGAGGGATGGGTTTGAACAAACATTACAATTAGTAATTAATACATGCTCATTTACCTCATTGAAATTTGAATCAAGAAATATAATAGCGAAATAATGTATTTATATTTGTTCAGGTTGAAGTAGGGAAAATATTAGTAAGGGAAACAGTGCGAAGTATATCAATACATTCATATTTAAACAACACCTAATCTTGTTACGAGATGAACCAAAGTTGAGTTCGCTACACACATACCTTAATTGTGTACATATTTGTTATGAGGTTAAGATCATAGTATCCTCGAAGCAAAAGTTAAAAAGAGCAAGCCTTAACGAACATTCTTTGATTATGGGATTTTGTTTTGTTATAAAAAAATCCTGACTTCTAAAAGTAGTAAAGATTATTTTAACATTAACAAGATATTTACTTTTAGCATAAAACGATATTTACACTTGGTGATTGTATTTCAAGCAAGTTGGGGAAGCATGCTTTGAGTAAATGTAATGGGTTTCCACTTATATTAATTTTATTATAAAACAGAGAAAATTTATTAATATAGACACCTAGACAAACCTGTTTGGCGAAGCTCTTTTTTCCGATCTCGCAGAGATCAATGCTACTGATGTAATTGGAGTGACAGATGAAGGAAGTGTCGGGGTGTATGCGATTTGATTACGATATCGGACCTTGTGCACTGGGGTCCTGGAGTACCACTGTGTTGAAGTGGGTAGAGAACGTACCTCGGGATATCTCCTTCCAACAAGCCAGATAAACACAGAATGAGCAATTGTTTTGGGAAAATCGTATTGTCTGTCCAGCCTGACATACAGTTTTCTTGGCGATTAGAGTATGGTTGGTTTATATAACACGATATTAGCAAATATCGGCTTAGTCTGAAGTGATAATTGACCTGGGTAGGATGTGTGCTTTACTCAAGCTAGTTATACACAAAAAGTCTTGGAAATTATTCTATTTTTATTACGAGAATAAAGGGAACATGTCAACTATTCACAATATACCATCGCTAGAATTTAACGTTTCGCTTAACCTGAATCGTGCAGACTTAGTTTAAATTTCAAACAATTAAGAGCGTATAATGAATGTGATGCGAACTATTATTAACACTCGGTAACATTTTTTTTCAACTAATAACAATGACTAACGGCAGTTACAGAGCGCGAGATGAATATGTCTTAATTATAACGAATTGAAAGTTTTTTATTAAAAAAATTCCACTTTATATATTTACACTAGCTCTTCAGGTTTGCACTTAGTGTTTGTAATTTATCTGGTGTGCTCTTATTATTGACTAACATTTACACAATATATGACGAAGTTATTTTAGGTAACAAAGTTCATGAGATTTTGTGTTTTTGGAATCTGACAATTCTACTTGACTTTTGCTTTAAAATACATATTTCTTATCATTTAACACTTTGTTATATTTTATTATCAATGTAGTTGGCTAGAGAGAATGTCTAACTTTGCGAACGATGAGAGGTGGGAAGGGCCGGTCTATAAAAAGGCTATTGTCTGTGAAGGAGAGTGGGCAGATGAGAAAAAGAGAGATAGCTGTCAACTGGCTCCCTTGGGAGCAGTTCTCGTATTACACACTTCCTTCCAGCAGCCGAACACGCCAGTTGGTTTGTCGCACGCCCTCTTTGTAGGAGTTGTTGGTTGTGTGAGACGAGAGGGCAATAACAGCATATTTAAATACACACCCCCCCCCCCCTGAAACACAGGGCTTTGATGGCGAGCAATGCCAGATATGTTTGATTCTTTAATTTCATAAGGCTAAGGGTATTTAAGTCTGTGAATTTTTAAATGTTACATAGAAAAGGAATATGAGAAATATGTTGAAATAATTAGCGAGGAGTAACGATGGCTCCTGTAGTAGTAAAAGGAGGTACGGGTGATGCGATGGGCTAGTGTTGGATGGTTGGAGACATAATTCGGTGCATGTGGATATCCCATTTGAATTTTCCCTATATTGGCGAGAATGCAACTCTACCGTGTTAAAGCAGCATTATTTTAACAAGTGGAAAACAGGAATTACATGAAAAAGCATGGCAACACTTACACTCGTTTTTAGTTACAATGTGTGCTTGTGTGTGTGTGTGTGTGTGTGTGTGTGTGTGTGTGTGTGTGTGGGGTAAGGCTTTTGTTAATACCATAATATTAAGAGGAAACGTAAAAATTGAAATATGAGTAGTCTGTTCTTATAATTCAAACGATCGAGAGTTTCTGTTAGATACACAAGGTGGGATATATTATAAGAGGTGAAGTAAAATTACAATAAATAATAAGATGTAAAAATATCTTGCCAAAATAATACTTTACCGAACTTGTGGGAAATAACAGCTACGCAGCAGTATAATAATAGTGAGGCAGCAGTATAATAACAGTGAGGCAGCAGTATAATAATAGTGTGGTAGCAGTATAATAATAGTGAGGTAGCAGTATAATATTAATGAGGTAGCATTACAATAATAGTGAGGTAGCACTATAATAACTGTGAGGTAGCAGTATAATAATAGTGAGGTAGCAGTATAATAATAGTGAGGTAGCAGTATAATAATAGTGCGGCAGCAGTATAATAATAGTGAGGTAGCAGTTGATGTGTTAGGGGCCATCGGTGGTCAGGGTGGCACAGGCCGGATTCGGGTGTGAACTTCGCTTGGTCGGTGTCATGCGTCAGTGGGTGATCTGCTGGTAGGACGTGGGATAGCTGGCAGGGTTTATAATTAATGATAAATACAATCTGAGTTCAGTCTGCAGTCGAGAGTAATTACGAGCAGACATGCAATTAGCTTGAGTAATTGTGTAATTAGAGTCTCAGTATTTGTTCAATTGGTTTTTTTCAATTAATCACATAGTTGCACATCCTAATTGATTGTAATTGTGCAATTGTTTAGTTGATAATTATTTTATCCATACTTATTGTGTAATTATTATTGATCTTATCCGACTTCGTAATTAATTTAATTGTTTAATAACTCTCTCTAATTTTATTGATTTCATTTAATTGCAGTATTTCTCATTACACATATTTCATTTATGATTATACAATTAAAAGTGTTCTATGTGCACAATTCGCCACCTAACCTATATTGCTCTTCAGACACCGAAGAGACAAGTCCTCTTCTGCTATTCTCCATCAGAGCTCAGTCGCTTGGTAGGCACCGAAGAAGCAACTCCTCTGCAGCTCCCAATACCCTCCCCCTTCTTCTAACAGCCATCAGACCACTTGCTCTCCAGTCACCGAAGAGACAAGACCTCTACCTCCCCACCTCTCATCATCCATCAAAATTCATCGTGCGCCAGGCACCGAAGAAGCAACATCTAATCTCCCAAATGTACCTTGCGCATTTTTCTCTCCACCTACCAAATGGCAAATCACAGAACACGCTTCACCGAAGAGGGGAAAGGAGAGGTTAAGCCGACAACAACCCATGTGCAGGAAGGGTAGCTCCGCCCTCAAACGACATCCAATCACAGCATACCTATTTTGGTTTGTGGGTGGGGGAGGGGGATTACCAATCACAGCATATCTCCTGGGGAAAGGAGGGGGAAGGGGTACACCAAAAGGACGGTGTGTAGGGGGACACGACATAATCACACTTTTATCAAATGGTACTTGGACCATTCTTGCACTGACGGCCCATAACCTGTCCGCTCTTATAGCTTGTACATTTTGTTAACTTCGACTTCCGTGCGTGCACAATATTAAACACGTTCATATGAAGTAAAGTTTTAGATTTTGTCACTCATAAAATAATTGAGGATACAATGGAAATACGTTACAAAACGAGACAATTCACTCAAAAACCTATTATGGTAAGCTCCTTTTCCAGTGATCTTCAAAAAGATCAACTTTTGTAGTTTTGTGTGTGTTAAAAAACGTGTTTACTGATAAGCGAGCGAGGTGGAGAATGTGTCGGTGGAGAGTTGAACCTGTAAAGCTGGACTCAAAACCATCCATCGCAACCGTCAGTCGTACATCCGTCAATCATCCGTTTGTGTTTTCTTCCGTCAGTTTAAAGCGATTCGCAGCATCCCGTCATCCGTCAATCATTCTGTACGGCTAAATTTCAGTGTGACAACTTAACATCGCCGTCTTTCCTTAGTTGGAGAAGTATTCTGAATTGGAAATACATTTTCAAGACAGAAATATTGTGGGAAAATTATTTGTCCATGTAATAAGGTTTTATACTGATTATTTAACATTAAAAAATCCTGAATTTACCACCGAATACAAATAAACACAGATCCACTGCCTTGCATATTATTTCGGAGTGCGAATTTTAAGGAATGCCGTAAGAAGGCAGTGGCTCACCCAAACGTCTGATGAAAGTTAAATTATGGAAAATGTTTGTCACGGAAAGGCGGATAAAAAAAATTTTTGTGATTGGTTGAAGATCCGGTGATCACCGGAAGGACAGGCGATTGAGGGATGAGACCGATGGTTGTGAGCCCAGCTTAACACGCATATTTCGCTTTGCGAATGCAACGCCTAGTTAAATATTTGAGTTTTTAGAAATTTAAATATGTCAGATATTTTCCAGAGCGTTTATAAAAAAAACGAAGAAACTAAAATCAATAAGCCGCTAAGCGCACTAAAAATCAATAAATTTAACTCAAATTAATACATACTTTAATAACCAAAAATATTAATTAATATTTATTGTATAACCGCGTATGCTGGAACAAACATGTATAATAATAACAATAATATGCAAATCTAATTAACCATGAGCTTTAAGTAACCAAACATGAACAAAAAACATAAGTATTTTAACTAAAAATGAAAAAATTATTCAGAATAAAAATAATATAATATTAAAAATAAAATAAAAAAAATTTGAACTACCACATTATTTCATTAAGACGTTACTATGTCGAACTGATTTAAGGTATTCTCTGCCAAACTTAACGGGCAGCGTAGGCACAAATGTAAATCTGAATTATATCCGATATCATGCAGTGACTTTTCTTTAAAAGGTTGATTATAAATCGCTCACTTACCATGAACAGTCTTTAATGGTCCCGCTTGCCTGGCTATTGAACACTATCTCAGAGTGTTTGAAATCCTGGTTTTTTGACGAAGTTACATAATTTTCTCTTAGTATGTTTCCCTAGGAAAAGACATCAAACCCCAAACGAGAAAGATATAATAAATTAAAGTTACTAGGCATACACGGAATATTATTTTGGAGTCCTAGAATAAAGTCGATAACGACTTTTTCCAGACTACCTTATCTTAAAACATACAAACCGGACAGGAGCCAAACTACGCTAGAAGTCCTTATTTAACTTTGCTACAGACTTTTTATCAATGTAATTGTAAGAGTCAAAGCTGAAAGTCCATAGGTAAACGCAGCACCACGAGAACACTGCACGCCAGTTGAGAGTCATGCACGTAGCGGCCATGGCGCTCTCGTACCGCATGGCAGCATAACCCTTATAGCTCTCGCGCATCTCAGCCAAAAAAAAAGAGGAGAAAACAATGCAGACAGCCTCCTTAACAATAAACCGGCTTGAAATTCTCTTCTGTTTAACGGCATATAATCGTCGAGTATCACAGTTTTAAAATTACTTATACATAACGCAAACAACGTTCTGCACGAAGAATGTTCGCTACGACAGTCGGCGCATTACAAAAACATATTTGTCCAGTCTGTCGTGTATAGAAAGTGTGACATTCTTCCCAAACATTCCTTTGGGATATGGACAATCTAGTAACTCAGATATCCCGGTGGTGCAAAACATTTTTTAGGTAGTGTATTATCTGGTAAACTGGAACAATTCATTATGTTATGTATTTGTTTATAAATAATTCACGATATTGTTTTATATTTCAGGACCAGCATGGAACATCTAATGATATTGAGTGCAGTCATTTACATGGTTGGCTCTTCATTCCCTAGTGGAGTTTCAGAAGCTAAAATGGCGCTAGAATACAGCGAGGTTCAAGACAGCGCTATGCACCAGCTCAGCTCCAAGGCTTTAGATGTGTATGTAAAGCAGTTGAAAGAAACTAATGTCCTACTTTATGTCGCCAATGAAACCGACCCCCGTTGTGCTGAATATTTCATGGGAAATATGCACGCTTCGTCCTCCAGCTCTGTATTAACTGTTAGTCATGATCACGTGAAAAATGTGGCATCCATCGTTAGCGGCTTGGCAGAAATATCGTCTTTACTGTCATGTCGGGAAGTGACGATATCAGTAATTTAATGAATTTTATTACAATGATATATGGAGCGTCATCATCGTGGTATTCAAGAGCTAAATTCTTGTTCGTATTTACAAATATTAGCGAATTTTCTTCTCGTGAGTCCGCTAATTTCCTGCGTTGGTGCTGGAAAAGTTATGAGATACTGGACTCTATTTCGGTGACAGTCAGTGAAGAAAAGAATCTTGGAATCAAAATTCATGTTTATACATTCAACCCCTTTTTAAGAGGTGGGAAATGTTTCGATATAACGGAGAAAATATCGTTGGAAAACTTATTACCTAAAAAAACTCTGAATGCCATGGGATACCCGCTTAAATGCCCCGTTCATCACATGCCACCATATATGTACGAAAAAATTCAACCTGATGGGAGTAAGAAAGTAGATGGGTTTATAATAAAGTTCGTTGACGTCATAGAAAAACATTTAAATGTTTCTATCGTATTTGATGTCAATTCTATTAAGGACTATAGGGAATGGGTAACATCTGACACTTTCAACAAGGAAGAATTGGATATAAGTAATTTTATTGGCGTACTGACAGCAGACAACGTGAAAAGATCATCTTATCCTTTGTACATAGAAAGGTTTGTTTTAATAGTACCCAAGGCAGAAATAATGCCAACGTGGATGAATGCCACATTTCCTTTCAGCGAAATCTTGTGGATTATTTATTTTATTAGCTTCCCTGCTTTCATTGCCGTCAGGATATTAATCGCCCGTTTCAAAACAGACGAATTTATAGATGCATATCACAGTTTGGAGACTTTGCGAATATTTGTTCTTGGAAGTTATAATTATCCGGTTCAATCGTTGTCTCTCAGATTATGGTGTTTTTGTGTGTTTGTATTCAACATTGTACTGAATAATTCTTACACCGGTTCCTTAGCTGGATATTTGTTGGTTCCTAGGTACTACGAAGATATTAATTCATTAGATGAAATTGAAAAAACTTCTTTCGATATTATTCTACCCTATACGTTTGGAAATAACGTTAAATACGATTTAACTTCTCTCATCTGTGATTTAAGTGTTGATGACACAAAAGCCATTGTGATCAATAGACTGAAAATCGTAGAAAATTTTGAAGATAGTATAAACACAGTCAGAACGTTCAGAAATTCTGCAGCCCCGTACGTTTATATTGGTGCGAAGTTCGAGATGACGAAACCAGAAAACTTCAAAGACAAGCGACCGCTACTGCATATATTCGACCCTGGTATTTTTTCTGTGTACATTGGAACTGAATTTCGATCTAATTATTTTCTGCAGGATAAAATCGATTACTTGCTGATGTACATAAAACAGAATGGAATTTTGTACAAAGTAGTCGATGATGTAATTAGTGGGTTTGACGAACGTTTTCAAAAACAAGAGACACATGGTAATTCGAAGGTTATGAAAATGGAACATCTGCAGACTTATTTCTACGTCCTATGTCTTGGTATCGTTGTAAGTATAGGGATTTTCATTGCTGAATTATGTGTAAAATCTGTCATAAATTACAAGTCACGACGTGTAAGGTTTAGGACTCGACGGCGCGTTAGGTATGTACATCACATCTAAATTTTTACAAACAAATGAACGTTTCTGGAGTCAAATACATTGTGATAAAAATATTATTTTGAATTAAGAGTTAAGGTAACTGTTCGGTTGTAAATATTTTGCATCTTGGCTGCCTAGACGCTCGTAAGAATTAAGGGCGTCATAAGAACGTATTAGAAATGCTTATGACATCAAAGTTCAAGGGAATAAGCTTGCACACTTTTAGTTAACAAATCACCTGTGTGGAGATCTTAGCGATGCCAGCATAATTTATTTGTTTACTAATAAAATTAAGGTTTGCTTTGATTTTATACTTCTTTATATTTCCATGCCTAAATTGACATCGAAAACTTTTGTTTTAACTATTTCCTAAAGGAAATATAAATCAAGAAATTCCGGTAGTAAAAGGATGGCGAGAAACATTCTTACGTATTGTCTATAATGGTAACATGATTTATTTACATTATCATTTCATGTAAATTTCAGCCAAATGCGTGTCTACTTGAAATACCGCTTTACCATGTCTGATCACTTCCAAATCTTTTATATACGACTTATATTACGAAAGTATATCCCAATAGAAAGAAAGTTTACTTCGATATTAATTGCAGGAAAAAATAAATATTGATGTTCATATTCAGCATTTAATGCTTGATTTATATGGTTGAGCATTAGTTAAGTCAGATAAAATTTACACAAATGAGAAGCTTATACTTAGCTCAAGAATTTATATTAAAATTAATAATCATGCAAGTACACTTATTGTTAAATGAATGTTTGAATCAGGCTTGTCTCATTTTAGTAACTAACCCGGAGATTTAGCGTTCAAAAGTAAGGAAAAAATGGTTAAAAGTACATTACTTTCATGACATAAAAGACTGAGACAAATATTTTGCAGATATGATAACATAAAACGCCACACATACTTTAAAGGATAGTTGTCTTTAAGTAGTTTGTAATCGTACCGTTAATTTTAAATCTTGTATGCCACTTCAGTAAAATGCATAAAACTTTATTTATAAATAATTTAATTTTAGTAGTATAAATATTTTAAGCGATACACCAATGAACGTTCCTTGCATAGAATGGTCTGTATCTCGTAATGGTACTTTGCTAATACCGAACCGTTCTCAAATAAGATATGTGGGTAGCAGCAACATACTATTCCTTCAAGTGATTACAATCCTAGTTGATGTCCCAACAATACAAATATTGTTCAGTTGTTTTCTCGCAGATACTGTATGTTTTGTAGTAGGAACGCAGTGATCTGGTTTAACAACAATGTGTAAAATTTCAAATACAACCACATACTGGAATGCAAGAAACAGTTCTGGTTGTATTACAATATGCGTTAAAAATATTTAGATGGTACCTACAACCTATCAGATTGTGTGCCAGTTTTAGAATCTAGATTGTTGCTATAACCGTATTTTTGCCCATTACAAAATCTAAATGTTTTTGTGGTTAATAGAATACAATGTATTATACACGTTAAGCCAACTAAAATTGTAGCGTAGTTGTAGAAATTTGTCTACTTTTTAAAATAGTTAACATGATTTTACACCTCTTAATTATAAATAAACACTACAGTATTTATTATATTTATTTTGATTTGTTGTAAACTGATATGTAATTGTGCTAACATATTTTCCCTCTGGTAAATGTGTATATATGTGTATATATATTTAAATATAATTGTATGTGTCTAGTATTTTGAAACTCCTAAAAATAATTGCCTGCAGTGTTGTAGTTGTCTCTTTTTGTCTTCAATTTCTTTAATAAAATATATTTAATAGCTTGTGTTCAGATTTTCTTGTTAAAAATTAGCGTACGTTTTCAGAACTCAAGTGACGATATTGTTGTATTTTACTATTACAAAAGTATTATAAATTGTTTGTTAATAATTGGCCCAACAGGGACATCTTAAGGTCGTATTATCCCTTAATTTGAATGGAAAGTGTTTACTTGTTAAGTAAAATAATAGTTATATTTCATACTTTGTTTTCTTCACATTGTCTGAGTTAGTCTACCAACCTTAAACTCTTCGTTTTCAGTTTGACGTCAGCGACCTCAGTAGAATAGTTATCTCGGGTACTTAGATATTTAAGAAATATGTATTTGTGTTTTAAAGTGATGCTTACAAGTGTTTGTTTTTAAAAGTACCAGAAGCTCACAATATGTATCACTATGTTAAGCTTGCTGCATGCTTCAGGAAATAAAAAGGTTCCGTGATTCCTTGTGGAGAGCAGTGAATGCCGTAGACATTACGAATAATCCCAGTTTCACGTAAACCCAAGCTATATCACCTGGGCTCCGCCAGGTAGTGCTGACATTGGATACGCGGTCTCAGTAGACCAGAAACTCGCTGAGGCAGACACGTGTCGTAGAATCTCACCATACCAGTTCATAAGAAATATTACCTTTCTGCTTCAGTTGAATTTACACTAAAAGGGCTGTTGTAGCAGTGGGCTCGAAGCAACACCATTCAGTGATTAAATTATTGCTTATATCATTTTTAACATTCAGTTATAATTCAAATACTTTTCTGGTTATACAATAAGTACAAAAATGTTTTAACCCCTTCAGGGGAGGCAAATGTTTGAAGCAATAGTCTATTCACTGTTTCTTCACACTTTTTGTATCCAACCTTTGAAAAATATTCCCATGTATGACCGCTTTGGTTTTTTTCTAAATATGTCACGTATCATGAGCGTTTTATATTTCTGTTAACATAAAAGTACGTTATAATTTTTAATAGAACATTTACAAGTATTTTATCTATAAATTAAAATATTTAATTCATAATTATTATGAATAAACTACAATGAGTAAACAACTGTGTTGTTAATGCCTAGTAAAAATAATTTCTTATGCCAAATATCATTAAACCTATTGCGCACGAACCCTGTGCAAATTTTCCAGACGCGGTTAGACTTTGTTAGCGTGAGGCGCAGGAATAGCCTGAAAGACGAAATTTAACTGGGCTTCTGAAAAGTTGAAATTAACTGATGAATGTACTATACATAATTACAAAGCCACGTTTAGTTACTAATTTTGTACGTACTTCTCCACCCCCCCCCCCCCCAGATATTGACGAAGATTGATTATGTTATTCGGACTACGGCAGCCGACACTTCGGCGTCTTCGAGCTCATCTCCGGAACATTCTTACTGATCCGTGTCAAGTCGAGAACTAACGTCTTTCTTTTTTTTTCTAACCTACCCTTAATATATGTGTTAATGGATTATTCAGGTCCATCTTGGTGTTTTACAATTTTCGCAAAAACATGATATTTATTTGTCAGTTTCTGAGGTTGGTAATGCTCGACTACTCTGGTTAATTCAACTTCTGTAGTCACTCGCAACAAAAATCACTATACTTATTTCCAGCTGTTAATAGTTAAAAATTAATAAAGGTTGTGAAAACCGAACAACTTGATAAACCGTGGGTAGCTATTATTTTTGATGTGTCGTGAGATAAATTCTGTCAAACCAATTTAACTGATAGTTACGGCGAAATATGGATAGATTCAAGATGGCGGGGACTTTACCTATATGAAGTGTATGTCCGAGGTAGGGACGGGAGATAAGTACTTCGCAGGGCTAAGTTCCGTATACCCACAAGAGGAGGGAAATCATGCAAGGAGACATGAATCGCGACAGAGAGGGATTGGGTTGCCATGTCTGCGTTTGGGGCCAGGATAACCTCCCTAAGGACACCTTCAGCTACAAATCCTGTAACTTAGGAGAGAGAGGGAAAAAACCGCATAGGCGCCGTAAAAAAAAATTCTTTCGACAGGAAATAATTAAAAATTGTTACATGCATAAATATAAATGATACAGGAAATAGATAGGTATGAACAATGCTCTTTATTAGTGGCTAGAGAAATACTATGGTATGTTCGCTGTTAAGTTAGCATTTTTAAAAGCCATGCTAAAGATCTATTTGTACGCACAACATATATTATTACACTACATGTAAAATCAACATGGACATGCGTATAATCAATTTATTCATGCAGTGCGTCGGTCAGGTGAAAAAGCGCATTTATTTAAAAAAATTTCATATTTTGCAGATTTTCTAATTTACCCATGTGCATGTATTAAAAACATAGAAAGCAGAAATGTTATTTCGTTTCACTGGAAAACTCTTATCTGACATATTTAATTCAACGTTGAAACGTGGAACTACTTACCCTTTATCGTTGCCAACTTCACTGGGTGAATGCAACCAAGAGAGTACGTTAAAATACACGCAGTTAGGGGCAGTGACATTTTTCATAGAAGGTTGATTTTAAAAGTGATCATTTAAAAGTGGACATCATATACCATCGTGCCCCCTCCCCCTTCTTCATCAAGGTCGTGCCAACGTTCTTAGTCTGGTAGAATGGATTTATTCTAAATTTGAATCGTTGGGAAACCACTGATTGGCAGTGAAACTCAAATACTGTAATAAGTAAAAATGGCTCCACTTAGAATCAGTAGAAACCCACTGATTCCTGAATTAGTGACGGAAATAATTTCACTTATTGAATAAGTTACGGCTGACTGCAGGGGCGATTTAAATATTGCTTCTATTGAACGTAGGCAAATAATTACGTGAAATAGACATATTAACGGTAGTTTACTATTTATATTGTGCAATTACCATAGTCTAATAAAAAAATCGTGAGTGGTCGGGATTGAACTCGTGCACAATTCAGCTTTAAAGCGTTGCCTTGCATTTCATATGTTGTTGGTGTAGTTGACGATGTTCTGCTCAAGCGAGACCAACATGTTGACAAGTTCCCAGTGCGACAAGCGAACTGAAAGTCTGCCGCATCGGAGGCACCGGGGCTCGAACTCAGGACCCCTCCGACTACAAGTCGGCCACCCTACCCTTTAGCGATACTAGCGCAACAAGGTGATACTACGCTAGGAAAATTAAATGTCTTATATTTTCGCTACGAAATCGTGTATTTTAAAGTTGTTGGCTCATACTTTTCGTTTTTGGTTTGATTGGTACAGTCAGGATTATTAAAACGAATAGAATATATGAGTGCACTCATTTAACCACAACAAATACAGTTTAAACCTTCAAACAGAGTGCTGTGACGATTACATGGAAACCAAATGAATGACGTAAAAACGTAATTAAAGTCTGTGTGTTCATATTACAACGTAAAATGTCGTTTTGAAAGACGAAACACATTTTAAGAAGTATTTTGTATTGCTTTTATTCGTTTATTCGTTGTTACTTCACTTGATAAACTTTGTTTAACGTCCATTTTTACACGATGTTCAATGGCCATTTTTGCACGCAGTTTCACTGATACATCAGTAGAATATAATCAGAGACGGAGAAAGTTGCTCAGATGTTTCACTGGCCCGTCAGCCAAAAAATTAAGCCACTGAGAAAACAGTAGAAAAAATGACAGACGAATCAATGGGAAATGTCACTGAATCAATTAGTGATGGAAATATGGCATTTTTTTTCACTCGTTCATCAGTAAAATTAACTGAAGTGACTGTTGTATCATTCAGATACGTTTGACTGATTGAACCAGCGAAATTCACACTGATTCAGATTTAGAGTGTACTGTGATCGACTAATTTGTTAGTAGCATCCCGATCCGCTGAAATTTGCTGACGCGACTGGACTTAATCGCGCGTCGACGCGTTACTGGCGTCAGGGACAGACCAACATAAAAAATGGCGAGTAGAAATAATTGTTAAATATATTCGATAAGATCGACTATCTTCCACCAACATCCCTACAAACACCTCAAAATTAGAAAAATTATAAAAAAAATTGGCTTTAGCACACTCTTGCACTCAACTCTAACCTGTATAAGACATTGCAGCCCACCACTGTGGTCAGGCCCTATGATTAGTTCAAGTGTCTGGTGGCAATTATTTTTACAAACTCGTAGTGAGTTATGGGAGCTATGGCTCACGGTCTCTCGACAACCGTGTCATTCCGGTGGCACTCAGGTCAGTCGCCTCCAGGTCATCACACAGTCAAATTAATAAAACCCTCCCCCTCACAAAAAAAAAAGAAAATAAATAAAGAAAGAAATTAAAGAAATTTGACACTTAGGCCACTCTTAGAAATCAACCCTTTAATTAATTAACCCTTCAATAAAATTTCACCCTTTCAATTTTTGATTGGGTTAATATCGGATCAAGGATTAACCATTCCAATCAAATCGATAATCCATATATTAATCCCAATTAAATCTATAACCGGCCCGCCATTACTAATTGTCATATTCCCTTCACTGTCACTTCCAACTTTTCTGAAGTCCTACTTAAGCTCTACTTCCAAGATATTCCTCCGCGACGTGCAAACAAAGTTTGACCAAGTCTCGAAAATTACACCAAAGATACTGCACACCGCATTCGTACGCACTAAATGTAATCATATCTCGCACGAAAACAATTTCTTAATTGATGTTACCTACAAGTCTATTTTCTCACTGTTTTTATTCATATTGATTCTAAATGAAATATTGTAATGTTAAGATAAAATATAAACATAATTTCACTTGAACCAAAAGTATGGTACTTTTACGTTTACAGATGTATTGAAAAAAATAAAATAAAAAGCTTGTAATACATTATGCATTTAGGAAATAACCAAAGGGTTCGTTTTTCAAAGGTTAGCTTCAAAACGTGTGAAGAAACAGTGAAGAGACTATATGATTTAACTATAGACGAATTTCGTAAGAGGCGGGTGTTAAAGAACACGAGAGACAAAAAACATCATAATAGATATATTGTTAAAAATAATAGGATTGTTGTAGCGGTAACTACCAATACAAATTACGAAACTAACCAAAACAAAGTTTCTGGTGATAAATTTTTGTGTTCATTCTCAAGTGGGCTTCTATTTGGTAATTACTTCCAGGTTACAGCTACCATGTTAAGACAAACCAGCGCTACTGGAATCTCGAGATTGCACGCATCATCCATACCGGTATAATATAAACATTATCAATGCGATCTGAAGATAGCGCATTAGAAACGCATTTGAGGCTGCCCTCGTGAATGTTACTGCCCGGTAAGTCCCTTTGCGAAACGTGTGCGTTTTTTTGTAAGGAGTTTGTAAATTTCCGCATTTTGTGTTTTGCTTTGGATGGTATAGCACCGTGGCGATGGACGTAAATCCTGTTCAGTATTGTTTGTTCACGGTTAATGCAGCACTTTTGAAATAAAACTTTGAAAACTGCCACTGGCCATGTCTGCACATGACCAGCACGCATAAAGTAAAGTTGGTAATGTCGTGTTAACATTTCTGAATTCTGAAATAATTTGTTCGCCTTCTACTTTTAATGCTTAAGAATCAGAAATTCTTAAAATACTTACTTGCACTTGACTGCCGCATAAATAAATGATCAGGCTCGTGGCAATATCTATTTTCCATATGGCATAAAAATGCATAACGTGCATAGCTTATAAGTAGATCTTGGGCGGTGTTTTCAAAAATTCATGTTGTTACCGTGAACAGGTTATACGTTTTGGTTACCCAACTCGGTGCTCAGAATCTCGCGTGTCACGACGAGGATCAACCAAAATGTCTTGTCGCACTTTTACTGCGGCTTTAGCGATTCCTCGTTCGAGAGTTCGCTTCATTTGATAGAATGCTATCAGATAACCACTTGAAAAAATCTCGTGTGGAATCTGAAATGTATGATTCTTTTTGGGGTTCCATAGTGTTTTGTCGAGTGTTTGTCCATGCAGTAGTGTGTCTCATCCCCATTAAGTATATCTTGGGTTTGACGCCGAACGTGGATATGTCTCTCGTAAATGGCTTTCCAACTGCGATATCGGCAAGTGTATGGACCATATCCTCAAATTAATCTTCTCAGTTTCCCACCAAAAAGACTAATATCGAGATAAGTCACTGAACAGAAAATTACATAAAATACTGTTGCTGATATTTTCAACCTAACACACTTGAATGTATGCGAGATATAATAACTTTGAAATTTGTCAGGTCGCCAGAGTTCTCGATGGCCGAGATGTAAAAGCATAACTCTCATGTAGTGTGGTAGCTTTAAACTGTAAATGTGTGAAATCCACACATGGCTCAAGAAGATCGCTGTCCATTATTTCGTGGCCGGCGGATTTCGGTTAGTCTTGTTACCCGATAAACTATATTACATTCGTGTTTCCCTTTCCCCCACCACCCAACAGCCATTCCATTGTAACATGCAGTTGAAAGGACGATAGATTTTATGGGCTAACACAAAAATGATGACAAACAGTACTGCATAGAAATGTCCCCGCGGAAATACTGAGTTTGTTAATGAACTTTAGTATGAACAACGTGTTATAAGTGTCGAAAGGTAACTAGGGGATTTTTACTTTGTGTTTCCCGTCACAATAGTTCATATTATCACTCAGTATGTACCACTATTGATCACTGTAACTCTAACATAGAACCTCCAATTGTAAGATAGCAGTCCAGGACAGCAAAAGTAATGGCATATGTTTTACTTAATACAGAAGAGAAATGAGATTATTTTTCAAAATATATTATCCTATTCATATGGAAGCAAAGAAATTAAGGAAATAAGACTAATGAGAGGATTGCTATAATTTGTACGAAGAAACGTATTAATTCAGGAACTATTCTTTTTGTAGTTAAAAACTATTTATTGTTCAAATATAATACGGTTGGATAATATTGTTGCAGTTGAATAAAAAGCTTGCTTATTGTAATTGAGTGTGTAAGATGTTGGGAACTTTCCTGATATTTGTACCAATCGGCCCTTTGCAAGTTGTACCTTTGCAATTATTTCAGGGCTATTAGGTCTTTGTTTCTAACATCCAATATTAATACATCTAAGAATCCTTAGCTCTTTCAGTCGGGCAAGACATTTGTCTCTTATCAATTTGCTTTCTGTCAGTACTGAAGACTCAGTTTCCGGGTCACATCCATCGCAATGTCGTGAATATTGTGTCTTGACGGGAGACACCCATGATACCTTCTGGGAGCGACATTAATTGTTCAGATTCCGAAGAAGCAATGGATTCCCACGTGGTTTAAATATGTTCTTTTAAATAAGTATTTCATGTAATCCGTTCCCTTGGTTACGCCGACAGGCATAGTGGAGGAACTTTAAAAATAACACGTAATTATTATGGAGGTTAGAAACATTTCAGAAATTAAGATGCCAGCTTACAAGGGAAATAAATGAGCTGCAGTGTTTTCGAAATGTGTTTTTTTTTTTTCCGAAGAAAATGTGCCAAACACAGCGTGGACCAATGGATGAAGTTTTATGAACACATATGTTTTAGAATTCTAGCTTGTCCCAAAATGAATCCGCTAATTTTTCAGGCCTTTAGTAATGGTCCCTTGCTGCTTGCTTGTGAGTGGTCAGAATGCATTCAGCAGGCTACACGGTGATTACTTACCGCTGATGCGTGCACCGAGAATGTAGAACAGTGAGCAAGATCGCACGGTGTTTCGTTGGATGTATTTTATACCGACATTAGGAAATTAGTCATGGATGACAAACTGGCCACGGTCGAGAGTCGCCTATCCTGTCGTACTTCCTAAAATGCCATACGGTTTGGTGATATCCATGGGTTCATTTTCAAAGAAGCTTTATTTAATACAAGTTTTTATTTGGCATTCGAATTGGTAAGGGCTTATTTACGGTCCCTTGGTGATACTCCTGAAGACATATCAGGGGACTGTTTACTATCTAACTTATAACCTAACTCAAACTAACACCCATGTCTTACGTAGGATTCGAACCCAGTAACTCCCAAAAAGATGACCATATTTAGAATAGTAGTAATATTCACAAAATTGTTATTAAATTATTTAGCAACATATAGGCCTAGTTTTCCGGTTATAATTGTACTGTTTCAAGATAAGTGTGTTTTGGCAATCCGCGATACTGCAAAATAAATTAGAGTTGATATCGGGACAAGCAGTATGCGAAAAACCCTTTGTACCAGAAAATATTACGTAAAATGGTATTTAAAGATAACAGCAGAGCAGTTATGGCCAAAGTAAGTTTGTAACAGGTAACATTACAAATTTGTCTTAGTCTCATTCCTGTGAAACATTTTTGTAAAAATTTTAATGTATAAATAGAGATCGCAGGGAAATTGTGGGGTACAAATGTAAACATAACATAACTTTAAAAAAACCTGATTATCAAAGTAAAGGTCCAGAAAACTGACGACATTCAAATCTGCACCAATTAACTTGCAGAGTACAGTAAAGAGAATGCGCAGGGGCGGGGGAGTGCCCATTACATGCTTCATATGTATACCCTCTATGCCCTCTTCACTAGAGCTACATATATATGTATGTACATTAGTAAAGAATGTAACATAATTTTTCACGGGTATACAAAGAATGGGACATGTACAAAACCTACCAATGCACAATGATGCAGCAAACCAAGAGATTCTCCATACTGTTAATTAGTAACTTATGGTTCAATAGAATAAATGTGCACATTTACACTGTACACTATTACAGGTTTCTAACAGACAGCTGACGAAAATATTCTCTGTTGTTGGCCAATTCTAGAGCTCTCATACGAGTCACACTTCACCTTACATGAGAAAAAAACCTATAATATAACAAATATTCAAAAATAACTGTCCAGGATTGCACCACCAAATTCATAAATGCATTGCTGATACACAACAAGTGAAGTTCTTGATCCTGTAGCCTCCATTCTATAATCCCAAAGATCAACATATTAACTGATTATCTTTGCACTGAAAACTGTTTTTCAGCTAATTGTTGTTCGTTAATCCACACACAGGGAAAATCACAAACATTGTCAAACACGAACAGATATGTAACACTATGTATGGTAATTACTTGGAGTCAAAACAACTAGCAATTTTCAAAGCAGGGAACTGTGTAATCCTAGGAAATTTTGTAACTGCATAAACAGAATTTAAGTGTTGCTAAAGTAATTAATTAATTAATTTATTTATTTATATATTATTAAATCTCTTCAGCGATCCTATAGCATTAGTCAAAAATGTTACAAAACAAACATATACCTACACAAAGTATTTGTAAATATTTCCTTTGGCTTTTTTTGGTATCTGAAAACTTTGATAGTTTTGAGAAGAAGGTGCCCACAGAATGATACAGTATAACATAACAGCATGAAAATATAAAAAATAAATTTGTTTAAGGGAGGATGTCTTCATATAATATGATAAATTATGTAAAGTGAAACACGCTGCGCTTAGATTCGGGACTATGTTATCAATGTAAGTATTCCCATAAAGATTACAGTCAATTTGTAAGCCTAAAATATTGTAGGATGACTTTCTTTCAAATCATAGTTTCTATATTTTATTAAAAAGTTATAGTCCTGTTGTTTTTATGTGGGGAATTTCTTTAAAACTATTTGATCCCAGTTTAAAGAAATATTAATTGCTGTAAACATTTTATCTAGTTATGAATAGTCTAGTTTAATGACACTATAAGTGCTGTCAGATTGTAATCTTTAAATAAAAATTTAGTTGGAATCATCCACAATCAGTAGAATGTAGGACTACAGATAATTTATATATACCGCATTAAAAATAGATAAATTGAATAGAGGGCAAAGGATGGAACCTTTGGGAACAATGTTTGATTACCTAACTTTTTTTTAGACTTGTATTTATACCATCTAAATTTATTGCAAACTGCTGATATATACGTGACAAGTAAGATGTAAACCATAATAAAGTACGTGCCTCCTTGGAGGGAATCCAGTGAGTAAAAATCTATTCAGTGGAAAGTGGTTGTATTATTTTCATTGCAGGAGCTTTACAGCCGTATAACTGTTTTGGGTCTTCTACCTACTGCATCACTGCAACCTCCTGAGAGTGTCTCAACTTATTGTGTTTGTCTGGTACGTGATATGGCCATTCAACAGTCTCGCTCAACATTTAGTGGCATATAAGAGGACAAACACTCTCGCTATACAGGCATAGAAGGTTTATCGCATCATTACAACGATGTCACCTCATCGCGGGGTGAACTGAGAAGAGTCACGTGGGCGAACGGTCCACATCCTGGATGAGTCTCTTATGATCTGATACCCTTCGCAACTCTATACTACTACAGTAGATGGTATATTATCCCGACTAATAGTGAACAAAGGTAATTCGGATGATGGAAATATGTTGAAAACGAAGATAAAATAATTTGTAAAAAAAAAAAAAAAAAAACATTTTCACACAACGTAAAGTTTATTAGACATGCATAGAACACTAACTTATCCAAACAGAAGCTGTGCATAAAATAAAAAAATTTAATCAATTAACAATAACCACCCTCCTTCCGGATGTGTTCACTGGGAACAACACGTGGAAGGACACGTGACAAGAGCACACACAAGTGCTTGTTTCGCACCCCCCCCCCCCCACCCCGGGGTTAAGTAAGGGAAATACTGCGACAAAAGAATCTATCGTGTTTTTACTATTCCCTTTATTTTTCAAGCAAGTCCGGATAATCGACTTTCTACTGTATTCTAAAACCTGATATCGTAAGTCAAACCTCCCCCCCCCCCCCCGATTCCCAGACCACGACTTACCGTCAATGTGGACAATTTCTTGATCTGTGATGGGGAAACACAAATATTGTATTACAATTGGCGTCTTGCCTGCATCGAGTGTGACATTGCGCTTGACATGGTTCGGTGAGTATAACATATTTCGAAGTACAGTAAATAGTTTATTGAATAAATGTGTACACAAGTACAGGTAAACGAAAACTGATCTGGCCCACAAGATCTGCAAGGAGCCGTAGCTGTGGAAAAAAAAAAAAAGAATTGCGCAAACAAGATCACTTGGCACAAAATTAAAAATAAAAAAGCCTGTGAGTCGACGGAGGGATGCTGTGAACACTGAAGGTTACACAAAAGTAAAGTTCGGGTTAGTAATGTTAAACAATTATGGCACACAAAAATTATCAGAACAAAAGTAGATCGACCTCCGTGACGCGATTCGTGTGCGACACATACGGCCGACTGGATCCGTCCGACTGGATCACACTTTGACTGGAGCAGTCCAGCTAAAACAAACACTGGAAATAATCCCACACAATGCACTAACTTGCTACATTCGTTAACACTTGTTAATTGCTATAACACATTGTATAACAGTCAGTCTGCTCAAATACGTGGTGCCTTATGTGCTGATTTTAACATCTGCCCGTAGGCTTTAAACTACGTATGGCTATAAAAAAAAACATTTCTGACATAATTACTGAGTTGTTTGTACGTGACAAAGAGTCATTGCACTGACTAGCGCATTCCGTTAGCGAATGGGTCACAGGGCCTGTTCATGCATGAGCGTTTCTGTCAAGCATGCACGAATATAGGACACGGGAATACTAGCACTGGATATAAGATTACTGTGATGTGAGTCTCCACAAGTTGAATGACATCAATATCATAATACACCAATCTCTCAAATTCATTTTACTGTAAACAGTTACAGAACTGTGACTGACTATAACAACAACTATCAAAGTACAATAATTTCGTCTGGCTGGTGAATACTGTGTCACGCGTATAAGGATGTAGTAGCACTTGCCACCCCTACTGAGAAAAACACGACGAAAATGCGATAAAAACAGTTTTGTGTTCCATTTTAAATATTTTCTTAACTGTTCATACTGACAGAATAATGTTCACATATGGTTGCCCATGCTGCTGTATATAAGTTCGTGTCTGTCTGAATAGTATCCATCAGACTATTCTCAAACTGTAAGTTCTGTTCCATACTTTTCAAACTTTCAGAATATACTGTTCAGTCTTTATCAACTTTACAAGGGGAACATTTATTTAAGAAATGTAACAATGTACTGACCATAGTGTTTTAATACTGTGCTGAAAGTATTATCACACCATAAAATCTCTTGCTATCCTGGACAGTTCTACAAAACATAAGCCTTACTGTCACGTAATACTTTTAAACTGTCAAGTAATTTCATTATTTGGTACAAACAGCATGAGTTCCTACAGCTGATGCTCAATGAGTATTTAATAATTAAAAAAACAGGTTTGGTGAGTAAGGAAGACTACTTATAGTGTACTTGTATTAACATGGTTCACATCCTAATGATGGTGAGTTTTGGTTATCTTCAAACCACAACAGTGTTGACTACCAGAACCTTCCAAATTATTAGCCTCTTTGACTTTGAAAAGTTATAGCTTATGAAATGTCCACTTTTGTATGTTGTGGATCAAGATTTGGATTAAACTCAATTTTATGAACTGAATAGTCAGCCTAGAACCTGAATTTTGTTCAACATTGTTGGTGTGCGACCAGCAATTCTCTGTGTGATGTAAATTATAGTGGAATATCAGCTCCTAATTAAAAAATTTGTAGGCCAATATCACATTTTTTTAAAATATTTTTTGAAACTACTTCGCTGCTGTAGATTCAACTTTTACAAATTGTAGGGAAATACCCTTCCTGTTCTGCACATTTGATAAATTCTTGTATATTTTTTTCTTTGTTTGGTAGATAAAAGTGAATTTCCATCAAAATTCCAGGGTTTAATTTGCAGTCCACAATACCTTCTGGAAACCATTCTCCACTCCCATCGTAGAACTACCACTGGCCATGCATGCACTCTCTAAAATCAACTTAACTGATGATCAAAGTTTCACATTCACTTATATAATAAAATTATTTTTATGTGTTTAACTTGTGATTAATCACATGGTTAGTAAATCCCATTGGCAATTTCGAGACCTTAGCGGAAAATAACATGCAAACTATGCATCAGATAAGAAACTGGTTGGTGCAATGTTTACATAGTATTTGCTTGTTCTTTTTTCTTTTTCCCCATTATGGGGACTAAAGGAAATATCTTGGTGAAAATCCACATCTCAAGTTTTAACAAATAAGATTTAAGGTTGCAGTATTTAACCATGACATTTTGGACTTTGCGAATGGCCGACGAGAGGTCCCCACCTCCTGACGCCAGTGTGACGCTTCTCTAATGTGTGGGACATAAAGCATGCTCACTGAACGAAGCCATGCAATCAGTACATCAGTTGGTAACTTGATGCCTGATTTGGATTGAGTAACAGTATAACATAGAGCTTTTAAATGTAGAAATTCATTGTATTATAATTTTGTGAAAGTTGCATTTTGTTTTATATGCAGGTGTTTATACATATCAGGATGTGCATTATAGAACAGAGCCAAATTGCAGTGGATTTTGCAGTGAATATATTAATGGTGTTCCTAAGGAGTCATATTACTTTCTCAAATAAAAATGAAACTTTGACACAAAAATTGTTTTGTTACGCAAAAAATACCTGTACAGATGTAATGTACACTTCTCGTCATAAAAAATGAGCGATCTCGTGTAGCTGAAAATATTTCCAAGTCACACGTAAAGGGCACGTGCCACGGAGTGGGCGTGGCTAAGAGCTACAGCAACACATGGCTTTGGAGGAAAAAGGATACAAAACACGAATAATAGTTCTGTGAGCTCAGTTTTGTCCGAATATATTCCAACACATTATATGTAATGCAGTTAAAGTAAATTAGTGGTGAAACCTTCGGAATTATGAACTAACCTGTATCAGATGTGTGAAACAAATAGTAAATAATAAATTTGAACATACCACACAGGATCACTGGAAAAAAGTATTTCCAAATCATGCATAATGGTAAATATGAAAGGAGGTGTTACGTTATAATTCCCCTTGCCAACACACACGAGATTTTTGAAAACATAAAGTGATAATCACTAAAAACATTAAATAATACGATATATGGAATAATGTTTTCATATGTGTGATAATTAGAGACCATTAAATGTCTCGAAATGGATGGCTTATAGTCTAGACTTCACAGTCCAATGAATGTCCGATCAACTACTGTATATTCACTGTTTATTTCTCCAGTAAGTGGCCAATATTACTCTAAAACATACAGCACATGATCCCACACGTCTTTCCTTGTCTGTTTCGAATTTACTTCGCACATTCCTGAGTGAGCCTTGTTAATTGTAATCCAATGTAAAGGTAGATTAGGTCTATAAGTGTGTAAAGTTTATCTTGTCCTCAAAATAATCCGCGCAGTTTTCCTGTTCCTACTTTCGTTCCGTTCAAAATGTGAAGGTCTATTTACATGCACCGACATATCTTAACCCAATTGGGATTACAGTAAATAGTTATTGATTATTGAATTGTTATAACACGACTTTAGTACAATATTATCTGCGGGAGTGATTATAGTCTCTTGAAAGATCCAAGGTTATTTAAATAGCAACCAACGTGGGAGTGAATTATAGGTACAGTGTGGAACAAGTAATTAATTTATTACTTAAATTTTAACTTAGAAATTATCTCCAATGAAATAAGCTGCTTTCTGTTCACTTAAAATAATTTCTCATAACCACTGACAGTGTTCTGGTTTACCTGTTGACTGCCCACTGTGGCGCAGTCGGTTAGGTGTTGAGTGTGAGTAGTTCCGGTTTCGAATCCCGGGTAGAGCAAGGGTGTGATTTATGCTTGTCCGTAGGAGTCAACCTCCCATGGGAAATGTCTCTTCCAATAGGAAAATACGTTAAAAAAGTTGTCACGGAATTAAAAACATTAGTGCGGTAAGTATGGAATTGTGTGTGAATTTTATGCTACTTTTACAAGTAAAACCTTGAAAACTAGTGACTAAAAGAATACATCCCTTTTCTTGTAATTAATTAACTAACATACTAAGTGGACTTGCAATATGTAGATATTTAACATTGCAGCCAAGCTTGTATTTCAGTCACATTTGGAAATAGAAATTCTAAATTAATATTTAACATACTTTCAAACATATATTTATTTATACCAAAAATATAATACTATGATTATTACCTTTTATATTATATTTAAATAAATACGTTCCAACTAGACATCGAACCTACTACTTCTTGAGCAAATGCGTGTGGCCTTAACTTCAACACCAAAAAACTAATTTACTTTTTACTATAGCCTAACGATAGCGATAGTTTTCGAATATGTTTGTGTAATAATTTGACAGGCATATAATTTAAACAGTTAATGTTTTATTTTTAATGAATTTCAAATAGGATTACACATTTGCACAATCTTTGTTTCACTATCGAGAATATATTTTCTCCTAATGAACATTGCATTTGGAATAACATTTACTGACAAAAATGATAGACAAAGGTATTTTACGGTCTGTTAAGTTAGTATATAAAACTGTATCATAAATGCTACAGAAATATTTTTATATTGGTTACACCGTCTGCTGAAGCCAGAATTATTTGGAAAAACATCTTTACAGGTGGCATTAATTTTGCATGTGAATCGGAATTCTAGAAAAAATACATAAGCCGACAAGATACTTAACACCTTTTATATAAACTCTAAATGTTTACTGTGATTATCGTGAGCTGTTTAATTTGAACACATAGGTCTATGTAGACCACAATTGCACATAAACTATTGTTTAGCACGCAAGAGTGCTTACACGCAGATTAATTAGGTGGAATATGTGAAGTATATGAACATTATGCTGTAGATTGTAATTCAATTATTTTATTTCTTGTTTTATAAACACTGTGTGGATGCATTGTTTATAGTGCGGGTCAGTCCACTATGAGTCAAACACTCATTTTCGCTACTTTGTGCAAATAAAGACATAAACATTTTCTATAGTTTCAATAGTAAAGCACTGGCCTGAAATTACCGTTTTGATATACTTTATTAAGTCGTACGTATGCATTAGTTCACGTGGAATTTCACCGAGTGTTAAAAACTAAGTAGTATTGCAGTTGTATAATTTTTTATATGTGATTTTATATAAATAAAATGGTCAAGTGCAATTTTTAACACTGAGGATAAATTTCCTGTACCTCTGCGAACGCCCTTCGTCCTATATCGCCTTATACATACCTGAGCCCTCCATAGTTGACGTTTGTGAAATACCCGTTAGTACGGCCAGACCTGGGTGCGCATCTTTTCCACCGCCTCCCCCCCCCCCCTTTTTTTCCAAACCACCAGGGTTTTGCACTGTTTAACACGCTCCGCCCGCTCAGACATGCACAGACGTCTGCCGGATAGAAGAGATAATAATAAACCTACATAAGGGCTTGATTTGGTAAGCGTAGAAATTGGCCCGGTTAGATGGGACGTGACTTTTCATTCAGACATCAGCTAGTTGCAAGAGAAACATTCTTGATGTGTGCATACAATAATTACATCTGCAACATGCGCCGATTATTTCATTAATGTTTAGTGGCTTTATTTACTGATGAATATAGCCATATATTTCGCTAAAGTGTGATATTCGAGTTTTCGCAAATACGTACGACAGCAGGAAAGTCATTTCTGTGTATCGATAATAAAAGACAAATATTATAACTACTTAGGGTTTATTTAATTAATGTTGGGACACGGAGATTGATTGTGCGCAGCCGGCGAGATCGGTCGTCCGCGTCTTTAGTCTATGGTCACTTCTACCTCGGAGAGCACTATCTCCAGGATCTGACTAAGGATGCTCAATTTTTGTGTCGTGGGTGTATATTTATTGTGCGACGGGACTGCAGCATCAGCATTGCTGGACCCCCTGGGAAGGAAAGTGGTGCAGATCCGGCTGCGGCGAACCAGGACCGGAATCCTCGTTACTGCGAGGGCTAATTGCGAGCATCATCCCCCACCAGGTCGTCGACGCCGTCCCCAGGAGGCGTGGAACGCCACTCTCTGCCACGAGGCCCCGTTAATGAGTTCCTCCCTCCCACCAGTCCTGCCTGCGTCCAATCGCCTCCTCCTCCTCCTCCTCCTCCTTCTCGTTAATTAATTAACTCCCCTTCGCCCAGGGTAGACTCTCCCTCGGGGACTCGAATTTTACTGCCACCGAATATAAACAATGTCTCGCTGATTTTACCAGCCAAGCACAGCAGGCAGGGGGACTCGCAGTCGACGAACTATCTCCGCTTCTACAATAACACTCTACTGACAGCCATGTCACTGGTGATAGTGAAGACTATAATGATGAGGATATATTAAACTTAAAACACATTTTCTTTTGCAATATGGTTTCATTGAACCAGTCTTTATTTGACACGCCCCTGGTAACTCTGCGCCAATAAATGAACCCTACTCAACCGTGTGCCCCAATCACCTGCAGTTCACTCAGAAAGGGAGTGACTTAATCTCAAGGTATCAGCTAGTGGAGGAACGACGCCTGCTGGAGTATATACAGTACTGTGAACTTTAGCTTGACGTAAAAAAATAACATGAATTTTGCAGGTCTCTACTGATGAGTAGAGCCCTGAGTATTTTGCGGATGAGTTGGCAGCAAGCTGGGATGGACAGTCCTCTATACAATCGAGACCTTATTGTTAGCTTATTGGTTGCTGTGATCGACTGTACGGGAATGTTAATCACTCGCTCACACTACTGCTTCCAGCTTATCACTGGTTCACAATTAGAAGGGGCGTGTCTAAACAACTATCGTCCAATCAGATAATTAGGAGAAAAGAACAAGTGTTTAGAGTCTACCTCTTCTCCGAATGAATCCGCGAAATACTAGTGGTTCTACTGACGAGGACGATACTGATGATGACTGGAGAACCGGAAAAGTTCGCGGATTCATTCGGCAACAAGCTAGACTCCACAATTGTTTGCGTACTCGAGCCCCAGTTAGTTGCTCATTGGATATTGCACCAGTTAAACTCCAGGCCAGGTAACTAGGGATTCGGTCCTTGTATTCCTTGCAGGCTCGTTATGGTAGGAAGAGGCCTCGGGCGGCTTACAAAACTGTGTCCAATAGAAACACATTCTCCAATGTTCATGTGGTTGAAGTTTAACTTGTCTTCAAATGAATTCGCGAAATATCCGGGTATCTAATGATGACTACGTTACTGATGACTATTATCATGATGGCGACACTGGTTACAATGTTGATGATAATGCTGATGATGTCGATGACTACGATATTAACGACCGTGTTGATTATGAAGATAATGATGTTGGCTATGACGACAACGTGGATGTTGATGATGATGACTGATGACAATGAATGACGGTGATGTTAATGGCAGGCATGTCAACGAATGCGGTGGTAATTACGATCATAATAACTATGATCTAGATAACTATTATTTTAATGATCGTTTAGACGAAGGTGAATATAGTTGTGTTGCTAATAACTACTATAATTTAGGCAATTATTATAATAATATAAACTATAATAATGTGATTGAAACAATACTGTTGGCCATACTAAAAATTCTCATCAATTAAAAATCGAATTACTTTTAATTTGCTTCTGCATATATAGAGGTATGATCATTTCGCGATTTCATTTACCTGTAGGCTAGACTCAACACTCCTGTCTACACCTACAACTCAGCTGTGTGTTCATTGGCTGTTGCTCCAGAGCGTGGTTAGTGTTGCCCCACACCTGGCAGTATGGGATTCGTAACGTGTTTCCTTGCAAGTCTATTATTGGCTCAGAGGATCCCAGGGCGTGTCTAATAGACTGTGATCCAATTGTAAGGTGACTTTACTATATATGTGTGTGTGACGCATATCTTGTCCCGAAATGAATACGCAAAATTTTCCTATCCCTACGTATAAGCTACCGCGCTCGTAATATTAAGAGCAAAGATGATCTTAAACATTTTCATAAATAAAAAGGTAATAATTATTTTAACAAATTTCATAGAGATTGCCAAACACGACGTGAAGACCAAGAAGACAAGTTCAGCTACTAAAAAAACATTAACTATGTTGCTTCGGAAATTGGAATCTTAAGTCCAACAAAACGTTAGGTAAAAATTAATTTCAAATTGCGGTAAAACTATTGACTTTCCATATTTTAGATTATGTTCCATAAAGGTTGTTATTCTAAGAGCGAGAATTTTGGCAGGTTCATATAAACCTTTAATTGATGCACGTGTAAATTCAGGGATACCTATATATATATAGCAATAATATATATATATATATATATATATATATATATATATATATATATATATATATATATATATATATATATATATATATATATATATATATATAGGTATATATATATATATATATATATATATATATATATATATATATATATATTCAGCAAGACAAAAACTTACACTTTTATAAATTTTCTGTTTCGCTGGAGTTTATCGGAAACCAACTAAAAAAGCTACAATTAGCTAACATTGCAATTTGTAAGATGAAAACGATGGAGGGAAAATAGTTCCATATCTTAACGTCGGATAAAAAGTGTTATGTAACCATTTATGATATCTTAAATTATTTATTTCCCTTTCCGATTTTTTTTAAATGCATCGAAGTGTATAAATAAGCAGATCTGTAAAATATCTACTTTCCTAATAATTTCACAGTTTTACTTTACCGACTCATTAATAGTGATGAGGCCCATGGCAACGTTACTTTTACATAAGGCGGAATAATACACTATGTGCATACAAGTAGATCGTAAGCAGGGCTGTCAAAAGTGCTTATTTTACCTTGAATAGTCTGTAAGTAACAGTAAGCTTTTGCATTCCACTGTGGTTAGGCATTTCACCAATGTTTTAATTCTAAAGTTCGATGGAGGTCCTTTACAAACCCGGATGCCCAATCTCAAATGAACGCTGGCGTTTTCTCCATCACAACATAAATTTCGTAACATCGCCCCGAATACATATTATACAATGCAACGTTCTTCTCCCAGTTGCCCTTAAAATGTACCATTTCGCGTTGTTAATGTGTGATCAGGCCTTAATCAAACAGCCTGCCTGATCACACCTTCATATTATACCGGGACGCGAGCGGAATTGCAACAACATATTGCGAAAAAGCCAGAATCAGAAACCCCCTCCACCGACCAGCAATCGGGACGAGCATGTCTAAACAACGCAACCGATATAGGCCATTGTCACTCTGGGTGCCTCGTCTTTCCTCATCAGGCCAGCAACGAGAGAACGTTACAGAGATGGGTATATCCGATCGCCGATAGCCGTCTACCAGAACAGCCTCCGGAACCATGATTGAGGTGGGGACATTCTAATTAGTGTGTTTAGTTTGTAACGGTAGAAGCTGTGGTAACCATTTCTCGGCAGGTTAAATTAATAATAATATTCAATATAAGCTCCCCTGATTAATTAATTGTAACGTAATATTTTATTGTGTGTTCATCTTGTCTAATAAACCCAGTCATTCACATTATGTCACAGTTCAAAATACTATTCCATAGGATGTTATGGATAGAGACATGAAGAATTCGCGGATTCCTTTTGGGACAAGTTATAATTCAAAACACGCGTGTTTGTATAACGTTAGCCATTGGTCCTCCCAGTTTTTGATTCTGACTGGCATGTTTCCAGTTGAATTGGCAGCGAAATATGTAAAGTAGTCCAAATCTTAATTTCGTATTCAAAGCATAACTTTTACATTTGTGAACCTCGAATTAATATTAAATGTTTTTTTTTGTCAGTTTTGCGCATGCGTAATAGAGCAAGAACGGTCTTGCTGTTATCGTATTTAAATCTCAGCCATTTCACAGATTTCACAGTTACGCTTGTTCGGCGGATGAATAAGGTGGGAGGGTCAGTGGCAATGCTAATTTTACATTAGGCGGAAGGATACAAATTTGGCAGAGAAGTATATCTTAGGCAGGGCTCTTAAAAGTTCTGAGTTAACCATGAATAGCCTCTAAGAAAATAATTCTAGAGTGTCATTCCTAGAGACATTCAAAATTCTCGTTATTATTTGGCATCAGGCTCAACTTCACAGCACTGTATGTACCGGAGCCGGGTCATTTCTCCATTGGCTGCTTCATAGATGTGAAGCCACGCCCTTTCTAACTGAGCTGAGCGTGGTTGGGGCACACAACTGAGAAGTGTTCATTTATTGGCGCAGAGTTACCCAAGACGTGTTAAATAATGTATAGCCCAATGAAGAAATTACTGCAAAGGTACATGTATTTATAAAGTTCAATGTGTCTCCAAATAATAACGCGAATTTTGCAGGTGTATATTCATTCCTCTATCAGTTTCGATACTGCTTACAAAAGTTCTGGAGCGTAAACACGGCCCTACATGCACACTTTACACAAACAACACACACCGGTCGCCGAGGACGGGTGCCGCGCGGGATATGTGAAAACATCGACACCACGAGTCCTTGTGCAACTTCGCGGGAAAACATACAGAGCATTGTTGGACACCATATGATCTCGCTTCTGTATGGCATCAACATTGATAAGCAAAGAGAAGAGAACCCCAGTTAACTAAATATTTTCATTAGTAGGCCCCACTGAAGACATAGAATTACCTCAATTCAAAACTACAGTTAATATTAATATTCATGGACATAATTTTTACCAAAAATTTATATTAATTGACAACCTAAAGTTAGACATAAACCTCGGAGCTGATATTTATCAAGCAATATGATGTGGCACCAGTTCTAACCAAGAATATAATGTTTGTTTTTGCTTCTAATAACAACAAAATACTTGAAATTCCGATTATCACCAACATTATTGAATATGATAGGAGCAACTGTATAGAGTACCACATCCACAAGATAACTGCTACGGACAATTACATGTCAGATGAAGCACTCGGGCGCATAAATTATCAATTACCAACACATCTAAAAAGAGAAATGCAACAATTATTAGAAGAATACAGAGACAGTTTCGCCAGTTCCATAAATGACCTCACAGAAACCAATGTGTATGAAATTAAATTAGAATTAACTACGGACAACCCAATCCACACACATCCCTACTGCATTAATCCAAAACTGCAGGAGCAAGTATTAACACAAATACAGCAAATGCTAGACTCACGGATTATACCTCCTTCGGAATCCCCTTACGCTGCACCTAGTTTAGTAATACCCAAATACCAGGGCGCTATCCGATTCCTCACAGATTTAAGATTATTAAATCGACATTTAAAAAAAGGTATAGTACCCAATACCCAGAATGGAGAATATCATCAACACTTTACAAAATTCTAAATCTATAACATCAATAGACATTTTCAGTGGATTCTACGCTATACCAGGTCGCAAACAGGACAGAGAAAAAACTCGCGTTTAGCATGGATGGAGTAGGCTTATACAAGTACGCCCCTATGCCAATGTACCTTGCTACGAGCCCCAACTACTTCCAAAATGTTGTCGATATTATGTTCGGACCATTGCGATATAATACCGAGCTAGCATATATCGACGACATATTTATTATTGGGAATACATTTGAGGAACACTTAGCCAACATCAGAAAAGTCATGGAACACTTACGTAAATATGACATCAAAATTAACAGCAAAAAGTGCAATTTTGCACAACAAGAGATCAAGACACCTCCACTTAAACATAAACTGCACCTTGACCTGAAATAAATTCTAATAAAAATAAGAGTAAATTAAATCTAATAAAATAAACTTATAACGGCTGTATACAAACTGAAAACAAATTTAAGAAAGATTAAATCGGGATTGTCGATTACGGGGCAGGTTCCTCTGAAAAGACTAAAACACCGCCAAATTCTTTAGGTTTAAAGAACTTAACTAATACTACCCTGGTTTAAATTTAACATATAGAATAATAGGGTATCTAATCCTAGTTTAAATTCTAAATTTCAAAGAATCTATTAATAAGATTAATAAAAATTTAAATTTTACCTAAAAATATAATAAATTATACTCAAATAAAAAATAAACTTTAATAACCAATAATATTAATTAATATTTATTGTATAACAGCGTATGCTGGCACAAACATTTACAATAATATAAAGAATATCCAAATCTAAATAACCTTAATAATTAATATTAAATACTGCAAAATTAAAATATCAAATAATTAATAGCAAAAACTTACATGTATATATTACTTAAAATTAATATAATAGTCAGAATCAAACTAACATCTTAAAATAAAGAATTAAATATTAGAACTAATAATTATTAATGCCTAGCCTCAATTAGAATCCAAAACTAAAAAAATATAATTGAGGCTAAGTTATATCTCCTATTGTGAATAGAATTTAGTAGTTCCTGCCTAGTACATTAAGAAAACTAATTATAATTACAACACTATAATTAGACGGCAACAACAACAAATTAAATTTAACTAATTTGCTCAACAACGTCTTTACATTAAAGTTTAGGCCACAGTTTAATCCCCTTTATGTTAATAGAACTGACTCCGCAGATCCCATATGAAGACACTGTTCCTCTTCTATTCACGCTGCCACAACAAGAACCCAGGACACTGTCAAACATGGAAGCATGGTTCCACAGCGCTGTCATGAATCCCACCATCTGCAGGAATGCAGACCATTTGAGAGAAATTTTTAATGCCACTTCTTTTAACATCGTTGATCATTTCCTTTCTGAAGTATCCTTTCCCGCAAGGAATAAAAGATCTCTTACCTTCCTTGGCGATGTTGCAACATGGTGTCGCGACATATTAACTACACGTCACTTTAAACTGTAGGAAACGTTAGCAGTGCAGCTAAATGACATACAAAGTAACGTAAGAGCTTCAATTGGCAATTTAAACCTCACCACTCACAGCATGGCTGAAAATAAAAATCAGGTTGAGGTGAAAATTGATTCTATTTCAGATAAATTTCACTCCATGGCAAGTAATTTTAATGCACAGCAAAAGGAAATTGAAATGTCAAAGGTGAAAAGCAAAATGATGATAGGTATAGTTCTGGAATTAATAAATAATAGTATTAACGAAGTCAGCTTGAATACATATCTACAGGTGTGTCAGAATAATCTTTTACCGCTACAGACAGTATCAAGGTCAATTTTAACGAGAGAACTCTTAAAGTTGGAAACCAAACTTACCTAAATTGTTCTCAAACTTAGCATTCCAATTAAAAATAAAATTATCTATTACTCTGTTCCTATAACAGAATGCTCTTTCTCACCAATGCAAATAATGATTAAGTTACAAGTACCTCTTCAAAGAGTTTACGTGACAGTTCTTCAAAGCCACAAAAATATCTTATTTCTTTAAAAATGCATCATGCACGATTGACTTGCCAACTGAAATCATTGCTGTGGATAAGTTTACTCATTCAACAAGGGCGGTAGCTGAGGAAAATAATCAACTTAAGGGTATGTATTTAATATCCAAACAAGCAACAGAAACTAGTGAAGTAAGATGTCTTAAAGAAACAACTAAATTGCAGAGTTTTAAGAAATTGTACGCATTTCACAAATACACCTGCGTATCTAGTAGTCAACTGCAAGTTACTCCTATTGAACCTCATCATTATGTCATAATAAACGAGTCTGTCACATTGGCATTATGATGCGTCAATAGGACTCATAGGCAGACAGTTCTTAATTCTGATATAAGTTCTATAGAGATAAAGGTACTATGTGGATGTAAAGTTACAATAAACAAAGTTACTATAATAGAAGCCACACGTGTGTGTGTGTGACATCAAAAGCCCTGTAATTGCAGTTGCTCATACTATTTTACCCATTCATTGGCTTAAGAGCAGTAATTTCGAGGAACGCAATTATCTCTAACTGAGGGAATTTCTTTTTATTCCATTAATGATACGCTTAATAAGGAATGGAAAATTTTGCATGCAAATTTGCCAAGTGTAGAATATGTCTCCAGCCAAAATAACTTATTTCATACCTCAGTCTTCTCAGTTATGTCTCAGTATTTCAATTTCCTCAGTCTGTCCACTATTGTGGCTCTGATGGTAGCTCTAGGATTGTTGTATGGTAAGTTAATTAGAATCTCTATTTTGCTGGAGAAGGCTGTCTAGATAGCGTACACAAAGATGTACAAGACATTCAGTAAATGATAGCTGTTTTATGTTCAAGCAAAATAAATCAATATTTTAAGAGCAGGAATAAGCAATTCAATCACACATGCTCGAATACTGTTTCAAGCTAAAGAAAATAAGTTACAAATAAATGGTTCCAATAATGGCACATAAAACTTGTAATAATTTTCACGTGCAACAAACTGTTGGTACGATTATAAACTTGCTTGCCGTAAAGACAGAGCATTCTTTCCGCTGACTAGGTAACTGTTCTTGTGTGGGTATCGACAGTCATCAATGTCACCGATAGAGTACAGCTGTCAAGGCAACTTGAATTTTGTTTCTAAGTTACGCTGTAGAGAGCAGCACTGGCGGATTTACCATGTGGCGATTACGCCATAAAAATGAAAGTCAAATGTATTTCACACCTAGCAGGGCCCTTGTACACGTGTAAATAATAAATTATCTAATTTCATTCATCCGTTTTTAACACGGGATTCAGTTGATATATACTTTGTAAAATTCACGAACTAAGACTGAAATGTATTTTCTTGTAATTAGGTCAACAGTCTACGTAGATTACTATTTGAAGTATAGAGAAAATTGATGTCTTATAATTGTTTTTAGAGTCATTAATTCATTCCATCTGGTGCTATGGCGGAGTAGTAATTTTTAATTGGTGCACCTAAGTTTCCCTCTTTTTCCTACTACCCTACCGGCCGGCGCCGGCGAATTCATCTTGCTTAGTATAATTTTATGGGGTTCACTTATGTAGTTCACAGAGCCGAGCGCATTCCCATCACATTACCCCAATTACACGAAAACATAGCAGCCAAATATCATCGTGCCGGCACACACACTCTGTAATTACTATATAAATTAACTTGTTTCGCACATGAAATACTACTGGTAGTTGCTTATGAGAAATTACAACATAGAAGAATGACAGAACGTACAATTAACAACTCATGTATATCAATGTATTTAGTAATTAAGTCACTCAAGTATATTTATGTCCAAATAGACTTACTACTAACTTCAATATATAGCTATACCAGCTACATTAATTTTAAGTCAGATTTCAAAATTTAATAGCAAATTTCATTTTCAATTCGTGCTCTTAATATAATAAATTTTAGACGACTTGACGTATCTTAGCCAACTATGTAAACGATATCCCTATTCCGTGACTCACAGCGCCCTAGGGAAATTCTGAAATAAGAGCGCGCATTGACACTAAATAGTAAAACCCTGACGGCAGCCGCGAACAAGAGAGACGCCTTCCGGTGGCATCTGGGTCAACCCTTCGCAGCAGAGCCGACATACTTCTTCAGAGGCCCGTCCTCACTCATTACCTTCCCCTTCTTCGGCCGGCCCCGTTCTCTCATGCGAGGGCGCATGTGTTTTGTGGAAATGGGGGGGGGGGGCATGATGTGGTCACCAGTAGCCAGGGCTGGCAAGCGACATGCTAGAGCGCAGGATGGCGCGACCTCGACAGGCCACCCTGGCTGTTATGAGAATATCTCCCCGGGGAAGAGTGATGAGGCCGGGGTCAACCCTATATAAGTCTGGTGCAATGGCGGCTCGCGGCCATCTTTGATCCAGCCGCCCGAGGGACGACTACGAGAGAGTACCACGAGGCCAGTGGCCCCACTTCGACGCCCGACTGCCGTCACCGTCGAGGGGGTCTTCCCGTAGACGATAAAGCATTCAGACAGGGTAAATATACATCCAGTAGAGCGCCTAAGGTCGTCGAGACTTAGGGACATTCGTGGCTTTTAACTTGGCACCTTAAGGAACTTAATACTATAATTGCCGTAGTTGAGCTTGATATCGATACTTACTGTTTATAAAGTAACACGCAAAGGCGATCCTTGTAAGAAGCTGTAATAGTTGTGAGTTAAATAAAAATAGTGTTTTGTACATTGGAGTGCTCTATCCATCTAGCTATCCTAATCCCCCTAATTAATGTGTGACCTGATCGTCACAGGACACTGACTATATCGAGAGGCGACATCGGGTATCCGGCGAGGTCGTTAAATTGCTCTCTTCCCGTTGACATTTTGCTGTTTACAAGTGAACTGTTTGAAAACGGGGGTATGGCGTTAGGGCCCAAGGGAAAGGTATTCCTTCAGATTCCAGGATTTTTCCAGCGAAGCAGTTGAATTTTTTTGGAAATTGTAAACGTCAACTTGCGGACAGTGGTAAACTAGAACGTCGTTGGTGGAGAAAAATTACTTCAGTTGCTTGCAGTCTGGGCGCATTCACTTCATTTGCAAATCGTCAGTAGTTTTGAGACAAACGCTGAGGGAGTCTGAGCATAGTAGCAAGCCCAACTCGCATTCTCCAATTCTCGAGGTCCGTTTTCATTGAGCTTGGTGCGTGGTTTTTGCATTCCCATTTCAAGAAAATATGGTAAACTACCTTCAGTAGTCTGTTCGCGGTTTTTTTCACACTTTTTGAAACCAACCTTTGAAAAACTACCCCCATATTTGATGTGTTTAGTTATGTCCTAAATATGCCATGTTTCACAAGTGTTTGATACATGTATTACTATAAAAGTACCATAGGTTAGTTAGATTGAACTTTTACTTATATTTTTTCTATACATTTAAATATTCAGATTATAATTAATAAAAACAGGGAGTGAAAAGGTGTGTTGGTAACGCCTACTTGTAAATAGTTTGCAAAATATTATTACAGAAAGTGCACACCGAGTGCGGGGCGTTGTCCCTTTGGCGTATTTTTCTAGACTCGGTTAAGCTTTGTTTGCATGAGGCGGAGGAACTGACGGTGTATAGACTATACCACCTCACAGCTGTAGTTTGATCAGCGAACTTCCGTCATACGCGAAGTTCCAATGTTGCGTGTGTAGTTTGCGAAGTACGGTCCAAAAAACGGAAATGCTGCAAGGACATTTCAACGTCATTCGCGAAGGAGCGATAGGGAGCTATATATAGTAGATGCACATGGTAGTGTCGCCCGTATTGCTTCCTTTCTTCTGGGCCTTTAACACATCAAATAGTAGTGTGGGAAAAGTTATTTTGCGCCTGAACGTCATATTCTTTGTGATACATCGAAAATTTTCTGAAAACTAAAATTAATTAATTTATTTTGTTTGCTTTCTAGACATTAGTATTAAAATTGTTTACAAGTGACATATTTAAATTTCTATCATTTTCTTGATCGCACTTTGTTGGTGAAGGAATAAAGTTATAGAAACTATGACAATTCCAGATTTACATTTGGAGTAAAGTGGGGATATTTGGGTGGCCTTAAATTACGTGATCTTGAGATCCGGTGAGGGTGAATTGAAGTGAGTATGAAGCAGCGCCGGAACGAGGGGCGGGGGAGATAGGAGAGCCCCGAGAAACCCCCGCCGACAGGCCGCATCTTCCGGCACGACTTCCGCTTGCGAAAATCACGGGAGTGACGCGGCCGGGGATTGAGCCCGGTTCGCCTTGGCAGAAGGCGAGCAGGCTAACCGCTCAGCCACCGCGGCCCCGGGTGTAGAAGTGTCAAGTAAATAACGTAGATGATTTGCTAAAAGGGAAACAGTTTTTTTTTTTTTAAAGTTAACCAATTATAAAGATCGAAAAATTTCTGTATTAAGAGTCAACAGGCGACAAAAATTGCTTAATGTGAAACAAACTATGGCCAAAAAGGCACATAAGGCTCTATTATAAGTACTTGGTATATTTTTGCAGTCTTTTTTTTTTTTTTTATTATCACTACATTTTCCGTCCATTTGACTATTCGACTTCCATTTAGGTTGGCTTTCTTGTGCGGTCATTCCTGGATTTTCACACGTGGAAATCATCCTGAACGATGGCACTGGTAAGAGGGTTTCTCAGGGTTCCCCCGTTTCCCAAGTCCTTGCATTCCAGTGCCACGCCGTACCCACCTCACTTCACCTTCATCAGCTCTCAAGACCTCGATGTTAAGATCCGCTAAATCTGTCTACTCTACTTTTTCCTAATATTATTATTACTAAATAGTATTTAAATAAACATATTTATGGAGATGATTGTGTATTGACATTAATAGTAAAATTAATTTTAGCGCATTTCAAAATGAATTATAAATTTAAAAAATTTTAATTTGCTAGTTAGGTTTTAAAAAAATCCTATTTAAAGAAGTAACACAGCTGAAAGTTAAAAATAAATATGTGTCTATGAAGTATGTTTTCTTAGTCATAAAAAACTAATTACCGATTCTGCAATATACAATCAACTATACTCTCTATAAGAAAACAAGCCATCATTCAGTAAAAAATTTCAATAACATATGGAGAAAACGCCCCTTTTTATTGTTCGTATTCTTATTCAGTGGCCAGACACAAACTAAAGTATTATGGTGTTTGTTAAAACACACATGTCGTTGAAATTCGATACACTTCTCCTATTCTCATTTCTCCCAACTAGTGCCTAAGTCGATCATTTTGGACCACAAATATGCAAGTTTTAACACTGGATAAACCATATATACATATGTACATACACATGAATATCTTAGTTACATTCTTAAATTAAGTGTTTACGTCCTCCATAATCATGCTATTGAGCAGACATTTTTAAAGGACTCATAAGCTCGTTTCTATAAAAAAAAATCTTTCATTCCCGGGGTAATAGTTTTGTACATTCCAAGTTGTCTAAACTATTTTCAATGCGATTTTTATATTTTATCTATAAAAAAAAGGGCACCCGTAACAGCGAAGACGTTATTGGAATAAATCAATTGATTCGAGGTTCAATATTTTTTTATTAAAAATGTATTTTCCAAGCTGTTGATTTGTGTCAGCCTTATCTACTTCGCTATGAGTTCCCTTCATTCCAGAGCATATAATATGGAAAAAATTTTAGCCTCGTGGAGAAGGAAGGGGGATAAGCGACATTACAAAAGTTTGAGTTTTACGGCCCACGGTTATGCAAATCAGCAGATATAGACCGAGTAATATCGGCAAGTTTCGCTTCCCTTCCACAAATTTTAGAACCTTGAATTTTTTTAAATAATTCTATGTAGACGATCATCACAGAAAGGATTTATACGCCTGTAATATACTCTAATAGAAAAACAATTAAAGAACTAAGCCAAAAAAATGTTAGAACTCTCAGCTAAGAGAACCGAAAACACTTTTCTTCTCTCTTATTATATTTTCGAAATACGTCATGAACGATATAGCCTAGCGTAGCTTTCCCGAGTAGAAACACCCCGCCTTAATTATCTAATGTTTTTTTTTTTTTTTTTTTTGCATTTCTCTGGGGAGAGATGAAGCATATCCTGCTGGCATCTTCGTGAATTATGATGCCCCATTTCTGTTTATTCGCGAGATAGTCTTGCCTCTTCCAAGATACTGATTCATAAGGCACGGGGTAAAGAAACGGCACGTTTATCTCCGAGTATGTAGCGATATTTAAAACTTCCGCAGAGATTCCACTGCAAAGCACTTCCTGAAATTAACGAGCCAGCTAGCTATAGTAATAGCTTTAATGACATCCATTTGGAGTTCGTCCGTACGATCACTTTTTGTTGCATTGGTCAATGCATTTGCCCACGAAGAAACGATTTTTTTTTTCTGTTTGGAATTATTATAAAGTGCCAATATCAAAATACCCAAAAAGCTTTATAAAATCACGGGTGCTTTCCTCCCCCCCCCCCCCCGGTTAAATTTACTGTTTGCGTAAATTTTAAAGAACTTTTCGGGTATTGACTTAACCTCACCGCACGTTTGCCAGTAAGTTTTTCTGTGTTTTGTTTATAAAGGGAGATTATGGGTAAACGATTTGTTTTCAGCATGCCTTTTTATTACGGTGTGGAGAAAATTAGTTCCAGGAAGTAAAAATATTTTTTCCCCGGACCCCGGGATTTTAAAGCAATTAAAAATTTGGTGCTCGCGACACCAAGTATTTGCCTAACACCTTATATGATCAATGAGGATCAATAATAAGTCTTTGGTATAATATCATGCACCTAACTTCATAAGGTATTAGTAATTCTTGAGTGTCTGAAGCGATAACCGCGTGTTACTAAGGGCTTGTGCTATTTTTTGATGATTGAAGGAGTATATTTAGGTGTCGTGAACAACCTACTTACTACAGAAAAGACAACGCTCCGTGTAGACGCGACATAGTTATGTTACATGAAGGACGCCTGAGGGGCGTATCTGAGTTCGTGAGGAATGGAGGTCTTAATAAAAAAAATAAAAGCATATAAATCTGATTTCTAATTCATTCACTCCGCTATTATTTACAGCCTTAAATGATCTGTTCTCGCTTTTACTCTTTTCATTTAACAGTGAGCAGAATATTTAATGTTAGTTCAACTATAATTACGCCCTTCTTAATTATCTCCATAGATTATAATGAATTAACTCATACTCATTATCAACACGTGTTCAGTCTACCTGTTGCCCTCATTTATAATGTCTTTCACTCACGCAACTAGTCCAATAGTCCAGCCTGCCAGCCACACTTTTCACTGCTTGATACTCGCAGTCGCAGACTTCTCTTCCACTGGTCACTTCTCTTCTTCTCTCGCCGCTCGTTCTTCTATCGCTCGGAACTCGGCCACTCATTCATTCATCACCTCAAAGTCAACTCCAATCCCGATCCGGAGGCCTGCCGCAATATTTATAGTGTTCGCCTGACCATCTCGAAGGTTCAACGCACCCCGAGTCCCACTGAGAGCATTCTTCAGATAAACGCAGAAATCAATACTGCCAGAGTAAGCAGCAGGTGTAAAAACTGTTACGCGGCTGCCACTATCACATAACGACTCTGTCCTCCTCTTCGTTCGTTCGCGCCGGGCGGGCCAAGGTCAGCAGCGCAGACCAGCGGCATGTAACTGTTGGTTTCCGAAATTCGAAGTTGCTGGAATTACGCGAAGGTTACGTATTTTCTATTTTGTAGTTCATGACCATTTTACGTCATTACTCACCGAATTTCCGTATCTTAGCTGAATATTTCCGTGTGAATTTCCGTAACTTTACGGAAATCTTAACAATGCAAGCGAAGACAGGCATTAAACATGCAGGAATTATCTTGCCCGAGAATTCATTATTGCATAACTCGATTATATTTCCTCTTGAGTAGGCAAATTTAAAAGTGTCTTGGCGTCGACTAGGATATAAATAACTTGTTACTAATAAAACGTCATCGCGGTTGAACATATCGAATTTATGATTTGTATTTTGGAGATGCATTACATCCTTCGACTGAATTATTATTAATTTACATTTCTAACGCTGATGTTAAGAACGATTTAAATTTAGACTAATTGTATATTTAATGTTTTTTTAATACTTCGGGTTAAAATTGGTAACAGTTATATAAGGACTTTAATGATCAACATACAGTAGTTGTGATAACAGTTGTATATATTATATACACTTATGTACAAAAACTTTATATTCATACATGATGCGTAATGGAAAAGTTTCGGGACTGGTTCTACTCGTTCGGACCGAATGCACACAAAGAGAAATCACTTGGAATGGATTGAACTTGAACCCTGCTGCGCATGCACCTTAACTCCATTAGCTTATTTACAATGTGTGCTTTGAACAAAACGCGTGTAGTGTGTGGTCGCCATGGCTGGAGACATGCAAAATCCGCTTTATTATTTGGCATCAGGCTGAACTTCAGAGCACACTGTATACCGGAGAAGGAGTCGTTTTTCCATTGGCTGCTGCATATATATGACACCACGCCCTTTCTTACTGAGCTGCACGTGGTTGGAGTTCACTAATATGAAGTGTTCATTTATTGGTGCATAGTTACCTAGGACGTGTTAGATAAAGTATGGTCCACTGACAAATATATTGCAAAGATACACGTGTTTAAAGTTTAACGTGTCCCTAGATAATGACGCGTATTTTGCAGATCTCCAACCATGGCAGAGAATTTAAACAAGAATTACATCCGTGATTTGTTACCACGTTTGATGGGTAGGTTTCGGCGGAAAAGGTCAGAACTTCGTGCGTCCATCGAGCGGCAACTCCAGAATGACGACTCTCCTGCCCATTCAGTGCAACGCGTGTGGTAGTTTTTGACCAAGTACCAAATCCCCCAGGTCTGAGAGCCGCCGTACTCCCCAGACATCTCACCCTGCGAGCTACTCCCCAGACGTCTCACCCTGCGAGTTACTCCCCAGACATCTCACCCTGCGAGTTACTCCCCAGACGTCTCACCCTGCGAGTTACTCCCCAGACATCTCACCCTGCGAGTTACTCCCCAGACATCTCACCCTGCGAGTTACTCCTCGTCCCAAAAATCAAGTTCCGCTTGAAAAACCGAAGATTCAAACACGCTTCCAGCAGTGGAAACGAAGCTGAATGAAGTGCGAGGCTTCAGTATGAGACTACGGCCGCATTCCACTCTGTACTGACAGCGCTGATCTGTTGCATACCAAAAGGAACGCCATGATTAAAATTCCGCACTGACTAGCAGAACCAAGTGGTACATTCGTTAGCAAAATTTTCAGCAGGAATAATGGCGTCTGCTGTGCATGGTGAAGCAGTTGTAGGCCTAAAAATGTTGTCAACAGGGGTGAATATATTTATTTTTCCGTTTTCGTCTGATTCAGACTCTTCAATTGATGATGAGATCGAAGAATGTGAAAATATACTTTCCACCTGCATCTTCTGCAGAGAACAACAGCGTAACTTGCTCGTTATCCATGGCCGCCATGTTGCGTCGTCTGCTTTTGCTGAGACTGCCTGACCTCGTGCACGTCAGTGGCTTCAGCCGGAAGTATAGCCTTAAAACCCAGACGCCATAACACTATTCGTCAGCTACTGATCAGAAGAATCGGTATGTAAAGGAACACTCGTCAGTAATTTCAGCTGCTGTCAGTGCCGCTTGGAACACCGCATATTTTGAAGGCGATTAAATGAGAAATCTGCGATTGTTGTACTTTTTTCTACTCTCCACATTTCCGATACTTTTGGAACACACCTCGTACGTATACGTGTAAATGAAGACACGTATGCTTGCTTGAATCATATCAGAACTGGCAGAGAACTTTGAACTAGGTAACGAGTGATTGCTCACGAAATGTACAGTACATCGGTAGTTAATGCGGCGTGTCCAGACATGAACTTCTCTTAGTCGCCACATTCACGCAATGCTTTTATCACAATTATATTTCAGTATGCGTAGCAACATGAAGATTTCGTCAACGAGTTACAGTAATTAGTGACAGGGTAAATTTCGCGAGTCTTACTGGCCTTTAGGCTAGACTGCACAGTTTTTTGTACAGATAGAGAGAGAGAAAGAGATGGAGGGGGAGAGAGAGGGGCCAGTTTTGCCCTTGAGCAAGCAGTACAGCATTCGGATCCATGTTTCCTCGTATATTTCCCATTGACTAAGAGTTCTGCGCCGAATGTCTCATAATCTGATCCAGTTGCCCGAGTGATTGTAAACTACAAGTCTATGAAGCGAAGCTCCTCCTGCGTTTTATGCAGAAAGGCGATCAACTTTCTTTGAACATTTCGCAACGTATAAAGATAGAAGCAAATTACCCTGCAAGATGGCTCAGAACTCTAAAGCAGACATATTTTCCGGCTAAGTGGCGAAGAAAACTTTGAAACCCTTTGGCCCTTTGTAGATTTGTTGAGTGTAACTAAAGATAATAACACATTTACTTATTATTAGCTAACTGAGAACCAACTACATATAATACGCCTGGAATTTAGGTACTCGAAACTTGGCCGAGTAATCATTTTGTAGAGATAGTTTTTGGGAGAAAATTTGTTTAAAACTTTTCGGCGATATGAGAGGTGTCCGTAATACTGTATAACAGTCAAAGGCTGTTCACGATAAAGTGAGCACTTTTGAAACGAACCTTATAAAATAAAAAGGTCACGGTTCCTACCTGCATATGTTTTAACGGGCGCACTGAGCGACAAGCGCCCAGTAAAGTTGGTAACGATGGAGGGAAAGTAGTTCCATATAACTACGTCGATTAATAAGTGTTAGGTACCCATTTCTGACGACTTAAATTATTTATTTCGCTTTCTGTTTTTTTTTTAATTCATCAAAGTGTAAAAATGAGCAGATTTTAAAAATATTTACTTTTATAATAATTTCACCATTTCACTGGACCGATGCATGAATAAAGTGATGAGGCTCGAGGCAATGTTTTCTTTACATATGATGTAAGAATGTGCAACGAACATAAAAGTATATCTTCAGCAGGGCTTTCAAACGTGCTCATTTTACCGTTAACAGCATATAACTAAAATACCCTAGAATGAAAGTTGGATGCAATGGGGCAAAGTATTATGTTTTAAAAATGTTTTTAACAGTATATTAATTTGTATTTTGGACACAGAAATCACATGCACGCCATAAACAACTTCACGTCGCTTTATTTCATTTTTTTTCCCCTCTGTAATTTACCCCAGAGTCCTACGGTTGTTGACATCCGATCTTCCAAGCAGCATTGTTCTCCTTTTATTTTCTCTCATTTACTACTTTATCCCCCCACTTCCCTTCTCCGTTTCCTTGCCGTACAATTTCTTCTCTCGCTCCTTTGCCCCTCGGAACACCCGAGACGGAGCGAGAAAAGTTGATTTTGAGCGCACAGCCTGAGATACATCATCCGTGTTATTCTTTCTCTTCGCCGGAGGAACCTTACTGCGAACTTCCCCCGCCCTGGTATGAATATTTCATACGAGACCCTCGTGCTGTATTTCTTGTCTGTTGTAAATGAGGTCTCCCGCTCCTTCTCAGGCTGCCGGCCAAAGACTTTCCACTCGATAGAATGATTAAATAATAGTTTATCTGTTTTGTTCTTTATCTTGTTACGTGCACATGTGTTTATTTTTCTGTGAGAAATGTTCGCTAAGCGTGGTTCACGGCTTCTTGAACGTACCAGTGATTGAGTTTCGAAGAACGTATGTTAACTAACGCCACAAGTATGGACGAGTACGGTATATCTTTACTAGCGTCCAAAACGGTCTGCAGTAACTGACTTCGTCTTCACTCGTCAAAAATTGTTGAAATGTCAACTTTTTCTATGGGAAAGGTATTGATATTCAAGTAGTAAACACGTTGTAGGGCAAGACTGAATAGTTTATTGTGTCAAAAAGGGTTTCAAAATATATAAAACTAAAAACACTAGTTTAAAAGCTTTGAAATTTTAAATTAGAAAACTAGATATTATTTTTTAATTTGCCTTAAATTTTTACTCAAAATAGTATAGTTATTTTCTATCAAATATGTCCTTATCTTCGGTGGTTACAATCAACTTTTTTTTTTTTTTTTTTTTTTTTTTATAATCCAGTAAAATAATGAACTCAAATATAGTTCCTATTTTATGCCAGGGCAACGATGAAAAGCTGATAAGTTTTATAAACTATTATGTGTAGTGTTTTTTTGGATTCTTTGCTTAGCCTTGATACCGACGCGTCGCTGCCGTTAGCTATGATTTTCCGACTTCACTGAATAATAACTGTACGGTATTCTCACCTCCTTGAATGTCATGCAAGTGAATTTTCTTCCACGATTTCAAGAGTGAGTGAATAAAGAGATTTGGGGGGCTCTCAGGAGCGAGGTCTTGAGAGCCGATGAGGGTTTATTGAAGCGGGCATTGAGAAACGCCGGAATGAAAAGGCGGGGAAAACGGGAGATCCCCGAGAAAAACCCGCCCTCCAGCGGCATCGTCCGTCACGATTCCCACAAGCGAAAATGCGGGAGTGATCCGGCAGGGAAATCAACCCAGTTCCGCTTTGTGGTAGACGAGCGGGCTAACCGCTCAGCCACCGCGGCCCCTACACACAATAACAAGAGGAGTGGCCATGACATGGTAACACTAGTAACTATCGACATACAGTATCTGGGCGCCTTCCTCTTGCAAGTGACATATACTGCCAAATTGAACAATTTCGCAGGTAGCCGTAAGTGCTACACTGTAAAACAAAATTGAGGTAAAATTCCCTTAAATGTAAGGGAAGTTAATTACCTCTACATTTAAGGTAAAATTACCCCTTAGATGTAGAGTAAATTTACACAATAAGTAAAGTACTATTCCCTAATCGTACGGGAAAAGTACCTGAAAAAAGTGGGGGAAAAAATCCCATACAAGTAAGGTAAAATTAACTATATTGTGCCTATATTAAAATTATATCAAAAAGTATCCCGTAGTACTAGTAATTACATTTTCCCCGTTGCCTGAATCCCCTGGCGAACAGTAATCGAAGCCTCAACACCAAAGTCCGCGTCATTTGTTGGCTGGTGGACGCGAACCACGCCGCTGTATCACGATAGGTCGATGCGCTATCCATTACACCATGACAGCGTCAATAGTAGTGAATATCAGCATGTTAAACAATTGTTTCTTCCGCCAGTCCCCCCACTTAGCATTTGAGAATGCTGAAGAGATGAACACGTCGTAAGGTATTTTTCCCATCCATGTATGGGATTTTTCCACTACCGTGTATGTGAATTTTCCTCAAGAGAGCGGTAATTTTACCTTACCTGTAAAGAAAGCTATCTTTCACCCAATAGTTTGAGAATATTATCTTACGCTTGTGAGGTAATTTTCCCATTATTTTTTTACAGTGTAAGTACTCATACGTTTGAGCACGGACTCAAATATTTCTAAGAGTCTTATAGCTTTGCTTGTGGTCGAAACACACTGTAATCAGAAAATTTTCTGTAATTATTCGCAGCTGTGTGCAGCAAAACTAAACACTGAATTGCCTTTATCAAATTAGATAATGTTGTCATAAATATGTTCTCTATAGCTTAACTTACGAATCGCCTCTGTATTCCGTCGAGTTCAAACAGCAATCGAAAAACGAAATTGGTGAATTACTTCAGTGTACGGAAAGCACAGGAGATTTTAGTAATCAGTGCTGATGAATGGGCTGTTGATGCGACTATGCGCAATGAAAAAAAGAGGTGATTAAAAAAGAATGGGAATTACGGACGACCAGGAGGGAAATAAAGTGGAGGCCACTGAATGAAATTCCCATCCCGCAGTGGGGTCGTCCATTTCGTGGAAAATACCGTGATTGGGTTAAAATTCACTTCTCTGCACCGTAGAAAAAAAATTTATTTTGTCTAATTAATTTCTCTGGCTTTATATCTAAACTCTTATCGTAACGTGGCAAGCCAACCAAACAACTTGAACTTAATATAACACTGGCGTGAACGTCCATTTATATGATAAGGCTAAAGACATAATCAACCCTGTTTGAGAAAAATTCCCGAGTTATTGTGAGTAAAGAAAATATGTTGGGAAAAGCAATGTTGGGCGTACTTTGGCTAAATATGTTGGGAAAAGCAATGTTGGGCGTACTTTGGCAAAATATGTTTAGAAAAGAAATGTTGGGCTTACTTTGGCAAAAGGGCAACCAAACAAATTGACAGCGGATCACACCAATAAGTAAAAACCAAATAAAACTGATACAAATGTAATCAATGGTTATTTAAATATTCTCTAACAAAATATTGACACTGTTAAAAAGACGCGTGTTTCGGATTATATATGAAGTGGTTTTTGAGATACGTGAAAATCCAATGGATTTTTATTATGGGTGTGGAAATGACACAGCGATATTTTGAAAGAACGATTTCGATGCTACGGCACCGCTAGAGAAAATATTTAAATGGCTCACAAATGTACAATTTAATCTGCGATTCTGCAGTGTAACATAGTTTAATTATGTTTAATTTTCTTGCATGGAACGCTCATAGGCATATATACATTGCAAAAATATTTCAGGTTATTACCAGCTCACCTTCAAGACTCGTTAATTATTTAAAACACAAAAACATGCTTGCAGCTTAAAACATGTCAGCCTTATGTTAGTCATTTATTAGAAATCTACTGTGGAATGTGATTTAGTTTATATCATCTTTTTACGTTTGCTTCGCTCTCTTACTACAACTAAATGATGTGCAAGACATTTTACTTTACTGCTTGGCTTTTAAAGAAAAAGATGACATCCAACTATTATTCTTTTAACATTTTTAATAGTTTACATATTTATAGCCAGTTAAGATCACATCAAGTATTATCATGTCATGATATTTTACGGGCGAATAAAACCAGTTTGGGTTATACCACTATGGCTGAAGGATAACTTTCCGCTACATATACGCTTTCTGGATGACTTCACGCCCTTCATTTTGCAGATATAACTATTGGCTCCAAGTTAAAGGAACATTTAATCGTTGTAAATACATTTCCGAGGCTGTGATTTGGCAATAAATGTTAGCTGATTTTGACTAGGAGCTTTGGCAAATGTCAAAGATCTTAGTTTCGGATGTTCTCAGTGATCTACACGCCAGAAGTATATGATTTCTCACGATGAGAACTTCTTGAAAGCCCTGCTTGAGATCTAATTGTATACGCATTGTGTGTTCTTCCGCCTTATGTAGAATTAACATTGCCATGGGCCTCGTCACTTTATTCATGCGTCGGTCAAGAGACACTGTATAATTTTTATAAAGTAAATATTGTACAAATCTGCTCATTTTCACACTTCGATGCATTAAAGAAAAACAGAAAGTGAAAGGCATAATTTCAGTTATCACAAATGGTTACCTAACGTTTTTGTTTTTGGCGTTAATATATAGAACTACTTTCCCCTCCAACGTTACCAACTTTGCTGGGGGCATGTCACTCAGTGCGCACATTAAAATATATGCAGGCAGGAGCAGTGTCTTTTTTTCTAAGGTTGACTTCAAAAGTGCTCACTTTGTATATATTATAGATTGACACACACGTACGTGATTGACATAACAGTTCTTGAAGGGAACTCATTAGGAAGAATACACCCTTGTGGTGTATTGAGGTTGTAATTTGATGTTTGATTTAAGATCCAATAATAATCATTAGAAGCACTATTATTAGGCCACGATGCATTAAAACCAACACCAAAACCTACATAATTGATCATTTTCCTACTTTCACCAGCAGCTTCTCTAAATGTTAATGTACCATAAGCTAAATTACTAGCAGCAGCCCCATGATACTCAGTGATACGGGGATGCCATACTAAACGAATACGCTTCCGTTTGCTGGGCGAAGTCTATTCACACGCCTGTCAACCATTGCATCAGCAATATATGCATGCCCATGCATGCATAAGCTATATCTTAATGGGCGAACTGAGTGACATGCACCCAGTAAAGTTGGTAACGATGGCTGGAAAATAGTTCCACATCTTAACGTCGAATATAAATAGTGTTAGGTGACCATTTGTGATAACTTAAAATTATTTCTTTCTCTTTCGTGTTTTTTTTTTAATTCATCGAAGAGTAAAAATGAACATATTTGTAAAGTATTTAATTTGTTAATATTTCACAGTTTCGCTTGACCAACGCATGAATAAAGTGATGAGGCCCATGGCAATGTTAATTTTACATACAGGGGAGGACTACACAACGTGTATACAAGTAGACATTTAAGCAGGGCTTTCAAAAGTGCTCATTTTACCGGTAGGAATTCAGAGCATCAACTTTGGTAGTAATCACTCTTTTAAGTTCTGGTAGACTGGGTTTAGCGACTTTAAATATCTACAGGAGCATAATAAAAAAAAACTGTTGAATAATTTCAATAATGTAAATATGTTTGGCCTACATTGCGGGCAAAAGAGGCTACGTTTTGACAAATCTGATGCTTTTAAAATATACTTTTAACATAGATAATAGATATTGCAGATTATCATCAAATATCCATATTTCTGTAATTTAAATTTTTTCTCATTAAAATTGCATATATGAACATGGCCTGCAATAGTATTACTTATATTCCAAATATTGCATCAATCGGTTGTTTAGTTGCAGATACATAAGTAAAAGCTTCATTTTTAATTTCGCTATTATCTTCCGAAACAGCGGATAAATAACATTATTGCTTTCTAATTTCGATGATTACATCATCCGCTGCAAACATACCAAATTATGTTTAAACATGTTTAGTGGTTCCCAAGATATTATTGCACAAGATTTAATATTCTAATCGCACTATTTTCTAAAATTATGGACTAAAAACATTATCCTTTTATGAAATGAATTCTTACATCGCGCACTGAGAAAGTACCCAATTTGGTCGGAATCGGTTTCCGAGATATAATGGAGAAGTTTAATATTTTCACTTTGCACTCTCTTCCAAAATGATGGATTAATATCATTATCGGCATCTAAATTGTATATATATACATATATATATATATAATGCACTGCCGAAGTACCAAATTTGGTTTAAATAAGTTAAATAGTTCCCGAGATATAACATAGCACCCAAAACTCTAAAATTACCGCAATTTTGAGGGGAAAAAAAAAGTACCCAGCATGAGCAAGGGCTATAGAAGTTTGATGACGTTACTAAATACTATATATGGAAGTAGTTGGGTGTAGTTAGTTTGTCTTTTTCAAAAGTTATTAGTGGGGACATACATTCAGACACACATTTACGTGATTGCATAAGCCTGCCTTTCTTTTGGAAATTAGGCCGATAAACGAGCAAATTCAACATCGGTCGCGTTAACTAGCTCACCACACAGTTATGGGCAAAAAATGTTGGCTGACAGGTTTGGATTGTGCTTAATAGCGAGATGGACCCTCGTAGGAACTTCATGTCCAAGGTCAAGAAGCGAGGAAGCGATACGGGTGATACTAACATGCATGCTTAGTGCCTCATCGCTCCTATGCGCAAGGCGTGCAGTGTTTCCGTCGTAACGCTGTACTGCGCAAATTAGATCTGTAGCATAGGGGTTTTATTACACGTGATGAAAGATTACAGATTAAACTACGACCATATATTAGTACTTTTCTCTTGCCGCTTAAGGAAACTGAACAGGCAAGCTTTAAAAATGCGATATTTGACCATTTTCATTAATTTTTTTGTCTCCAAGAATACGCATGATATGACAAAATTAAAAAAATAGGGCCATAGATAATTATTTTTTAAATTTTCTGACAAAAAGTCGTATTTGCAGAACATTTATTTACTGAGATATGCGTATTCGCGCAAACAACTATTTAACAGGAAATGCAGCTATCCATCCCACTTTTAAGGTTGAAGTAAAGCAACTGCCTATGGAGCACTGCACCCGACTATACAACGTGAAGAACTCATAAAAAATTAGTACAGACACCATATAAATTGTCAGAAAAGTGCGATTTGTGCTGTATATGAAAGAAAAGGGTATATATTTTGCAACATTATAAAACATTTCAAAGAAATATACTTCTTAAATGTAATAAAATAATCGATTAAAATAGTCCGCCTTTTTAACAAAATTTAAGCGCATTTCCGCTTTGGATGCTTCGGAAAGCGGAATTTACAAGAAAATCTTCGTCACAGAATATTGTCGTAATATTTAGTACGATTGCATGTAAGAAAACTGTAATAATAATTTAGGAAATAATTTTTATAATTTATTTTATGTTTGTCCATTTGTCACGAACATTTAGGGCTGAAACTGACGCAAATAAAGTTAATCATAAAATTGATATGATACATTAATACTATGATTTTCTAACATGCAATCATAGTAAATATTATGACGATATTTCATGACGAAGTGTCCCCCCCCCCCCCCCCCGAAGAATCCAATGCGAAAATGTGCTTAAATATTGTTAAAAATGAGGACTCTATCGATCGATTATTTTTTTTACAATTAAAACTTATATTTTAGTAAAACATTTTATAATGTTACAGAATATATACATAATTCTTTCATATGCAGCATAAATCGCAGTTTTATTACAGTTTTTATGGTGTCTGTACTGATTTTGTACGAGTTCTTCACGTTGTACAGTCTGGTGCAGTGCTCCATGGGCAGTTGCTTTACTTCAACCTTTACGCGTTCAGTTCCCGCGTCCATATAGTGGACATGTTGCACATTGAGGTAATCGTGGGTATAGACTATTCACTGTAAAGTGAGCAATTTTAAGGCCCTAGTTACTTTTTCCTTTGAGACTTTTTTTTTTTATCCTTTAATCACCTTTTTAAATAAATGCTTCAATGTAACAAATATAAATAGTGTGTATCGTCAACTGCACTCGAAAGTTAACGTCTCGGGCTACAATTAAATATATCTATTAACTGTTATTCCAAATAAGAGGATTTTCAAAAAGTGCTCACTTTACAGTGAATAGCCTGTCAAATTGTTCACAGTGATGAATCACTGCTCAGTGTGGCGGGAGTATTGCTTATGCGTTCTACTACATGCATAAATTATTGTCAGGATATGGCGCAGAGCATACGTGTTTGTAAAATGTAAATTATTATAACAACTTACAATATAACATTTAAAATATAAGGAAAAACATATTTTAAGCTAGTCGATAGTATAATTTGGAAAGTAGTATGTAATAACCGAATAAATAATACTTTTATATATTATATTTTAGGTAAATATAATACACGTATCAAGTAATAATATATAGGCCTAATGTTTGGTAGTCAATGAAAAGGATGCAATTAAATGTATAAGAGAAAATTACCATAGAAAGATATTATTCGACAAAGGGGTTTCTGTATCTGTATTACAGACAAGATCCTGGGGTTCACGAATACTGATGCAACATCATCGTGTGGCGAGGAGAACGTGCCAGTAATTTTGTCCGTGAAGTGTAATTTTTTTTTTTTTTTTTTTTTAAGCTGTGAAGCACGTATTTTATTCAAATAAATACACTCGTAGTTTTACTTGACACTTATTTGCTATTTTGCTTAGTATTTGTGAAATGTTTCGCCCAAACTTTTTTGTTTCTTTTTTTTCGAAGTTTCTACGAAAGCATTTAATTAGCCTGGAACCTGCTGCAGTTGGCCGTCGCGAACGTAGCAGTGCGAACAGTGTTTTCAATGCACACACGAGCCCTCGCCAGAAGAACGTGCAAGAAGGGGACCCGGGGAGGGCAGTTAGCGTAGTCGAATCGCGAACTGTCGCCATTGTAGCGCCAGGCGCGGGGGCTACGCAAACGTTATCTGCAGGGCAGTATTGAAACAGGTCTGAATTACTCCCCCGAGACAATGCCTTACATATTGTTTAATTACAAGAGGCGGACGGGTTGCGCGATAAACAGTCTTACCAGAAGGGCTTTGTCCTGGGGCGCGGAGGTAGGACCCCGGCCTCCATTGTCGGCGCTGGGGAGTCTCATTCAACTGTCGGGGCTGGGGCGTCGAAATGAACAGGAGTTTCTGCCCGTTCGTCAACCGTCTCCGCGGGCAACAATACACAGGGTGTTCGGCGAAGAGGAAACGATAACGTAGTTGAAGTTCGACTCGGCGTTTCTGTTTGCGGAACCGATCACCGGGTTTGTTCGCGTGGGGCGGGTGCTTTTTCTACTATCTCAGAGCAAGTGGATATCTTTCACGAGCAGCAAAGCAGAAAAAAAAAACAGCAATTACACTCGGCAGGTCGACACGAACGACAAACAGCAGAAAACTAACACGTCAAAAGTAAACAAACAAAATGTTATTTCAAAAATGTTTAAACTCATCATTGTCTCTGCGTAATTGACGTGTGTTAAAAACGTTGGCCACTCAAGGTTACTTACTTTCGAGGATATAAGTGTCTTGGTTATTTTTATTTCTCTCTGCACTTCTTACAGGATACCCAAACATATTCTCTTCATCAATTCTGCGTAAAAGAGAATTACTATTCGCAATCTGTCGATCCCAAGACTCTTCGAAGTTTGTAATTTTATTTTGGCGGCCATTTTTTTTTCCCCCACCTTCCTCATTTTGACATGTCTGCTGCAGCTCATTGAGCAAGAGCAGACACAGCTAGCATCTGCTACCGCCATCCGAACAGCGTACAAGATAAAGTGCTCCCGGTAGCACGAACTGTAGCGGAATAGCAAACCACGCGGACACGTCAAAGGTGACTACCAGCCTCTTGTGTTCCCGCATTGAACTGCACTAACATGGACGACATGCATACATACTCGGGAAGGTAACTTGGAACCACCACAGCCTCCAGGCGCTCCGGGGTTTCGCCTGTAGTGGATCAGTATGCTGTTCGTGGTCCAGCGCTGTCCAACTTGGAAGGATTCGTGGGCCACAGCTCAAATTCTAGCAAAGTCGCGGGCAGTACCATAGTTTTGGCAAATTTCTTATATTGTACAAAGTTAACAAGGTATTAAATTAGGCTAGGTCGCTAGGCTACCGTTAAAAAAGCCTATTTTTTAATTGATTATTATTGTTAAAAACAATGTTTAATTGTTTATTAATTGAGAAATCAGTGTGGGTAAATAGTTACGTACCATATAAAATAAGTAATACACCAGTTGGACAGCCCTGGAGGATCATTCGCAATTAGGCCGGCAAACTTCGGGACGTGATTCTTCATGAAAAAGTAAAAGGAAAACATACGTGAAACTTTATACCTAAACCGAATATTAAGGGAGGTACGTACCCTTAAAAAAAAACGAGGTCCAAAACCGTATCTGTTCAAAATATCGGTAACGAAGTAAAATACAATGATAACTCTCGGAACATTATTGTATGCTATCGGGACCTTTCCACGTGAGAGCCAATATTTTGCACAAATAAGGCTCATACCTCCCTTAATATTCGGTTTATGTATAAAGTGTCACGTAAGTTTTACTTTTACTTTTTCATGAAGAATCGCCTCCCGAAGTTGTACCTTCCTCGTAATAGGAAGCTATGACTCCCTTATCTTTATACTTTGATCGTCTTTGGTCCTAAACTGTTCAGAGCGCTATCTCCCAGTCAGGCAGTTGTAATATTGGCTTCGTGATGTATCCTTATGATCCTTTAGCCTCCGGGTGCGAATGCAACCACTGCCAGCACGAGTCCTTTCTCTCCGTGACCTGGGGTCAGGAGAACTATCGACCCGGGCCCAAAGGTCACCTCTTGCTTCTCCATCCTTTTCATGGCACTTGTGGGTTTCCCCGAGGTTAGGCCAGGCGGTCACCATGCTCACCAAGTCCTTCGCGCAAAGACCCTTACACTATTGAAAACTTTAACATTTGCTTTCCGACATGTTGTTTCTCATGGAGCTTGACACAATGGAACTGTCAAAGGTAAAGTCAAGCACTCTTGACTTAACGATTTCGAAAAGATGGAATTTAAAGTCAAAATCAAGCAGCCATTTTGCCGACAATCTAACAGAGGTTATGTGGAAAGTGCGTTATTTTATTGTAGGGTGATTTTAATATCGGTATATTAAACAAAGCTCGTCTTAAATTAAGTAAATGTGAAGAGAAAATATATGAATTAAGATATTTTAATAAAGCAAACAAATGAGTTTTTTGTTTCGAAATAAACAATTAATGTAAATCTTAAGCCTATTTAAAAAAAGGTGCTTAAGATGTATTCCTGGATAATATCATTTTTTACATTACAAAATACGCATTTTTTCGAAGCTCGCTCTAACTTTGCAATATTGTATTGTTTATTGGTGGTTTCGTCAGAGAAAAGGGAACGTAAAGTCAACTACTAAAGTTTTCTATTGTGTAAGAAGCTTAGGACCGGCCCACACGAACCCCGACCTGCCTCACCTCTTCACCGTGCCCATTTCTTTGGGTACTTCACTAATACCCTGATATCGGGCCCCATCGGCCTGGCTGTTATGGAGTCCACCAGCCCACCTTCCGGCCAAGCCACTACTAACTGCCGTAGTTAAGGGGACTATGTAGCTGCGCGTACCAAGGTCAAGAAGAGAGGGAGCGATACGGGCGACACTAACACGCACGCCTAGCGCCTCATCGCTCCTACGCGCTAGGCGTGCAGTGTTTCCATCCTAACGCCTTGCTGTGTAAACTGAATCTGTGACAGTGTTATTTTATTACACGTGATGTAAGTCCACAGATAAAACTACCTGCGTGTAATAGCACTTTTTTCTTACCGCTTAAAGAAACTTCACAGACAAGCTTTAAAAATGCTATATTTGAACACATTCAAGATTTTCTTTTCTCCATCAATACATTAAATATGATAAAAGTATAATGATAGCGACATGGGCAATAGTTTTTTTTAAACATTTCAGGCAAAACTTCGTATTTCCAGAATATTTATCTACCGAGACACGCGTTTAGGCGCAAACAACGATTTCACAGAAAACGTTTAGTACATAGGACCCTTAAACCCTTCCAGTAGGCAGATACCTCTTTCAGAGAGTAAAAAATACATAGGGGAGGCCTCGGATTGACAACGTTTGCTGACTCTCACTACGCGAACCTCCCAGTGTTACCAAATGACATGGACAGGTGAGTGAGTGAAGAAATTTGGGCGGCTCCTAACAGCGAGGTCTTTAGAGCCAACGAGGGTGATTGAGGTGAGTATGGAGCAGCGCCGGAATTAAATGGCCAGGGTAAACAGGATATCCCCGGGAAAACCCGCCGACCAACGGCATCGTCCGGCACGATTCCCACATGCGGAAATCTGGGCGTGATCCTGCCGGTGATTGAACCAGGTTCGCCTTGGTGGAAGCCGAGCAGGTTAACCGCTCAGCCACCGCGGCCCCACGTGGATAGTAATGAGGTCGGAGCACTATTTGGTAAGCAAGGGCTATGAAATGTTTGTATACTTGCTCTAATCAGTTTTTTATGTAATTAGATTAGAATCTGTTCCAGATAAAGTGAGCACTTTTGAAATCAATGTTTAAAAAAAAGTCACTGCCCCTGCCTGCATATATTTCAACGGGCCGCCTGAGTGACATGCGCCCAGAAAAGATGGTAACGATAGATGTGAAATAGTTCCATACCTTAACGTCAAATAAACAGTGTTAGGTAACCATTTGTGCAAACTGAAATAATTTTATTCCTCTCTTTTTTTTTTTTTTTTTTTAATGCGTCCTAGTATAAGAATCAGCAGATTTGTAACATATTTACTTTTCTAATAATTCCACAGTTTCACTTGATCGACGAAAGAATAAAGTTATAGGTCCATGACAATTTTAATTTTACATAAGGCGGAGGAATAAACAACGTGAGTACTAGTAGATCTTAAGCGTGGCTTTCAAAAGTGCTCATTTTACCGTGAAAAGCTTATAGAAGAATGTTGTCCATGTTAACGGGTCAGTTTTATGACAATTAAGGTGTACAACAAACGTTTGCCATTGTTGACAATGCGACTTTAACTGTTGTAGCTGTGTGGAGTAGATCAATGTTGGGAACACATGCAAAAGACAAACAATCGGCCTGCCTCACCTTTGGAGTACGTTATTTCCTTCTCTAAAGACATACCTATGCGAGTGATTCATGAAAGTCGCTGTTGAGCTGTGACCGTACCTGAGGCACCGTGCTTAAATACGACTAGTCGCTATTTCCGAGTACCAGGTCGCTGAAACATTACCTCGGGATTACAAGAATACGGGACTAAAATCCTGGTTTAGAGCTCTATCCTCAAGCTGATTAGTATTCTGGTGTAAAGGATGTTCACGAAAAAGTGAGCACTTTTGAAATCAACCTTAGGAACAGTCGCTACCCCACCTGCATTTATTTTACTGGACGCACTGAGTGACATGCGCCCAGTAAAGTTTGGCAACGATGGATGGGAAATAGTTCCATATCTTAAAAGTCGTATAAAGGTGTTAGGTAACTATATTTGATAACTTAAATTATTTCGGTTTTTTTTTTTTTTTTTTTTTTTTTTTTTTTTTACCTGCCCGACGCATGAATAAAGTCACGAGGCACATTGCTATGTAATTTTACGTAAGGCGGAAGAATGCACATCGTCCATACGCATAGATCTTAAGCAGGGCTTTCAAAAATGCTGTTTTTGCCGTGAAGAGCCTATACAAGCGCATAGGACATTAACTGTGAACTGAGCACTTTTGAAAGCAATGCTCAAAATCTGCTCGTATCTGCATGTTGTATTCTTCCGCCGTACGTAAAACTAACTGTGACATTGGCCAGATCACTTTGTTCCCGCGTCGGAAAAGTGAAGCTGGGAAATAATTAAATAAGTTGGTATTATAAAAAATATCCTGATCTTCACACATGTGTGAATTGAAAAGCGGAAAGCAAAGCAAATAATGTCAGTATTTACAAATTATTACCGAACGCTGCTAATTCCACGTTAAAATATGTAAATAGTTACCCTCTGCTTTCATCAAGTTCATTCGTAAATATATTCACTTTTAATTTACAGAATGTTCAATTTTGTAACTTTGTCTTAACGCTTTAAGTGATTCCTGGTAAATTAAACATGTTTCTATATGCATTGTAAACACGGCCCATGTAATAGGCTATTACAAAGAGTGGCAGCTACAAAGGACAGTCGTCTTTTATAAGCATTTGTAAAAATGTAAAAAAAATTCTCAGCATAATCCACTAATTGTTTTTACAGGGCAGTGTTAGCTTAAAGAATGTTCACGGTAAAGTGAGCACTTCTGAGACCCTAGTTACTTTTTTCCTTTCAGCCATTTTTCATCCTTTAACCGCCTTTTAAAATAAATATTGCCGCGGGAGTAATAAACGCAGTGTGTGTATTCCACCGCACTCGGAAGTTAACGCCTAAGGTTAAAATGAAATAAATTTATTGACTATTAGTCCAAATGAGAGGGCTTTCAAAAGTGACCACTTTACCATGAATAGCCTATAGAGTACTGAGCCCACGCTGGAAAACCGTACATCGAGGGGTGATGGGGCAAGGCAACAATAAGGGCAGAACCCAGGACCTCTTGAATGGGTATAGGCTGTTCACGATAAAGTGTGCACTTTTGAAATCAACCTCAGAAAATGTCACTGCCCCCCACCTGCATATATTTTAACGGGTGCACTGAGTGACATGCGCCCAGTAAAGTTGGTAACGATGGTGAGGATGTAGTTCCATATCTTAACGTCGAATAAAAAGTGTTAGGTAACTATTTGTGGTAATTTTAATTATTTATTTTAAGCCATTGAAGTGTAAAAATTAGCAGAAGTGTAGCATAGTTACTTTCCTAATAATTTCACAGTTTTACATTACGGACGCATGACGAGGCCCTAGAAAGTGCTAATCGTACGTAAGGCGGCAGAATAAACAACGTGCATACAAGTAGATCTTAAGCAGGGCTTTCAGATTAGCTTGTTTTACAGCAAATTGCCTATGCCAGGGGCTTTGCCGCCCGACTACATGCGGCATAGCCGATTTTCCCGAAATTTAAGCACTCTTTAAAACAAAATTTGAAAAAGTGAAATCTCGTGTTCTTGACTGTTGACGCGAAATGTTTACCCAGAACGCGGCGTGGGCGATGAAAGAAACTTCCACGACGCGTTCTGTGCAATTATTTCGGCCGTAGTAGGCGTTGCGGCGACTGCAATTTGCTCAGTAGCAGAAGCTATATTGCTTTCCGCTTTGTGGACGCTGGAAATTGCCCATTACACGGTGTATTATGATTGTGCCCACGTCGCGTTGTGCTGTATGCAGTTTCCTAAACGAAGTGAATTGTTATATACGCTCTTCGCTGTAAAACGAGCACTTTTGAAAGCCCTGCTCAGGATCTACTTGTACGCACGTTGTGTATTCCTTCGCCTTATGCAGAATTAACATAATCATTTGCCTCATAACTTTATTCGCGCGTCGGTCAGGTGAAACTGTGTATTTATAAGAAAGTGTGTTTCAAATATGGTAATTTTTACACTTCCGTGCAAATAAAAAATACAAAATGCGAAATAAATCACAAATGGTTACCTAACACTTTTTATTCGACGTTAAGTTATGAAACTATTTTCCATCTATCATTACCAACTTCACTGGGAGCATGTCGCTCAGTGCGCGCATTATAAAATATATGCATGCAGGGGCAGTAACATTTTTCTAAGGTTAAGTTCGAAAGTGCTCACTATCGTGAACAGCCTTTGCTAATGTAGGCAAACCTAACCCAGCTTAACCCAGCACAATCTAAGCTAACGTTAACTGTACGGAAATTCTCTGGTGAACTTACTAAACTATAATGAAAGTTTTTAACCTATACACTGTATAGTAATAATAACACACATCAAGCTGCAGATATAAGAATGTTTAGCATCGCTACTATACAAAGTTGGGAACTTCCCTACGCATTTGACGGTTTCCTGAGCAATTGCAGGAACGTTGCAACAAATGTAAAGGTGAAAAAAATTACCATTCCCGCTTTTTCGCTAAGCGTATACACTGGTATGGTAATTTTCCGAATAATTTCTTAGGGGTTGTAACGAAACCTAGTCTAACCTAAACTAACAAAACGTAAACGTGGATAAACGCGTATGGTGTAAAAATCAAAATAAAGGACGTTGTGTGTAATTTTGTAGTGGCTACAAAGCGGAAAGCAATATTGTTTCTGCTGTCGAGCGAAGAGCAATTGTGCAGAACGCGTTGTGGAAATTTATCATTACCTACGCCACGTTCTGGGTTGAAATTCCGACCAATGGAGAAATTCGACAATTGCGAGTAGCATGTATATGTTAACGGGCAAACATTCTAGTATTCCGCTAGTTATGTTGGGAGCGAAGTAAGAAACGTTGTTCAAGGTGTAAGCGCCATATAAAAAAGTTGGATATTTAAATTTGTGTACTTTGAATTTATTTCATTTATTTTCTGCAAGCACACATTTTAGTTCCTATAGGCCTAGATTTTTCAATTCACTTTATCGACACATGGCCAAAGTGATAGGGTTTATGGCATTGTTAAAATAACACGTGGCGGAAGATACAAAATGGAAAATAAAATTGAAAATCAGCAGAGTTTTTAAAAACGTTTAGTTTAACCTTAAAAAAATTACATCGTTTAAGTGAAATATACCATCCAAACCATACCGTTGGCAGCACTGAGACAATATGGCTGCTCACATGAGGGCATGTCACGTGCGTAATAGCGAACCACTCCACACTTCAGGCACTGAAACATTCCGCCCGGTAAGTTAAAATCAACCATTAATATGTGTATATTTTTTTAATATCCTGGCTGTCTTTAAAGGCATCGCGAAGCACAGAGGCACACATGGTCGGCGTCGGTGGATATCAAGTCGCCTGTGATACTGGCAGTTGTCTCAGGTAGTGTTCGAATTGGCAGATATTGGTAATTAAATGCTCGCCTCACTTGATTTCGTATTTAAATATGACGATGTGATGGGTAGTGTTTCGTTTATTGCGTAGTGTCGGTCGAAACTTACTGGGTAACATTTTTTTCTGAATTACGATATCGCAAAATCTCCGCCATGTTGGCTTGGGACTGGGAAACAAAGAATTCCAATCAGTGATAACGTAAGTATTTTTTTTAAAACGGCATAATCAGTAAAGCCTTGTTTTAAATGGTCTTGATAATTACTTTCCTTTTCAAACATGAGAAAATATCAATTTGAATTTACTAACTTCCGGTTGTATTTTGAATTATGAAGAAAAAAAATGTTTGTGTTAAGATCAGTACGAATTCTTTAATAAATACTGTCAAACATGTGATCTGGAACAGCATTTTAAAGCTGGATGAAACCTGCCCGAATAGCAAATTACTAAATAACGAACTGATCACTTTAAACAAACGTACAAACATACGTCCATACATACTGATGTGTGCATATATATGTGTATGTATGTATGTATGTACAGCACATACATTCCCCTTTAACATAGCCAACCACAGACAGAACTTTTAATATTTTAACACGGCGCTTTTAACCAACACAGCCATGCCACACATTAGATAGTACACAGAAACAAAATGCCGCAGCACTTTCTTTAGTGCAGGCATACCCAATCTCAGATTGGCTGCTGGAGGCCTTTGGAGCGGGTCTTGTGTGTGATTGGCTACTGCATAGTCTACAAAAGAAGTTATAGGCCGTTCACGGTAAAATTAGCTCTTTTGAAAGCCCTGCTTGTGATATACTTGCATGCACTTTGTGTACTCTCCCGCCCTGTGAAGAATTAACTTTGCAATGGGTCCCATCACTTTATTCATGCGTCGGTCAAGTGAAACTGTGAATTTATTAAGAAAGAAAAATGTCTCAAATATGATCATTTTTCAATTCGATGCATTAGAAAAAAAACAGTAAGCGAAAGAAATAGTTTAAGTAATTATAAATGGTTACCTAAAAGTTTTAAATCGACGTTAATATATGGAACTACTTTCCTTCCATCGATACCAAATTTACTGGACACACGTCACTCAGTGCGCCCGTTAAAATATTCCCAGGAAGGGGCAGTGACTTTTTTATAAGGTTGATTTTAAAAGTGTTAATTTTATCTTGAACAGCCTTTCCCGTTAATTACTTCAAGAACATCGTGCACTGAAATGATTTCGCAATTTAAAAAAATTATCCTTAAAATAATAAAATTTCGGCGTATTTTTTTATTTTTAACCTGTGTATGAGTTTTTGTTAAATACGTTTTGCTAAGTAACTTGAAATTTATTGATAAATATACTTACAGTCACTCTTTTTCAATTTCCGGTTAAGTTTTCGTTTTTTTTTTTTGTTTCTACTTTACAAATATATTAGCATCGTGATTTTGAAATGCCGTATACATGCTGGTATTCTGACATAAAGCAATGACTTCACGTATTTAGGTTTAACGTAATTGAAATTACAGAATTCAGGGCGGGGGGGGGGGAAATGTTTTTTTTTTTTTTTTATATCGAGGTAAGAAAATAATTTTATGAAATCTACTGTTCAAGAAAATATCACTTTAACAATGACACCACAGTTTTACCAAGACGGAAAAAAATTGCTTTATGTTTCTTTGCAGACTTTATTGGACACTGTACAGGGGTAATTAATTTAACACCAGAGAATGACGTGCTCAATCTGATATTACATTTCTCCATTTAATTTTACATTATATTGTACAAGGAAATAATATTTGCCCAAAAAATGTAGACGAGACACCGAGGATATTCACAAGTGTAGGAAAACACATGGCCTATCTGTGAGACTCTATTATCAGTCGACGTAAGTGAAAATTTCTCGATTTATGAATTTGTTCGACAATTTGCACACATTACTTCAAAAGACAGGTACGAGTTAAAGCTGCGTTACCTCCTTCAAAAATGTAATCTCTGCTATGTGATAGAAATTTCCGCTGAAATAGTTTCCGGGATTTTAATTCTTTGAAAGGTTTACCGCAGGGAAATATTCCGTACTGTGTCCGCTTCAATAACAACGATTTACAGCAATCAAGCTGAATATTTGGAATCGTTAATGAAAAAAAAAAAAAAAAAAACAAAGTGGTTTAATAAAACATCCACGCGACATCCTTTACAATTCCGTAGGGCGACTGCCAATAAAAATTTAATAACTAGGATTGCGTTTTGCGGTGGATAAAAAAAATAAATAAAAAAATACGGATTGTTTGAAAAATTTGTGGGCGTATTTTCTGGGTGGAGTGAAACAGTGGCGAATGTCGGTAGACTATTGCGTTTTCACTGAGCTCTTTCTAACACATCCGATTGAAAGCGGGCGAAACGAACGTTCGTGCTCGATGAACTGAGTTGCGTGCTCGCCTGCCTCTGTGTATGTCCAGGCAGACTGCCATGGGAGAGACGACGAGTGAAATAGAGAGAGAGAGAGAGAGAGAGAGACGAAGAGAGGGATGGAAAATCGTGTGCACCCAGTGAAAGGCCGTGTTGAACACAATATAACTTTATCGATGACAATCACGCGGAGAGAACGCCTGCGACATTTTAACGCTTCTCAGCGGCTAGCCGCTCCAATAAATACAGGCCTGTAAATTACACGTTATTATCTTAGGAAATTTTAAACTTAAAACAGTTTCCCTTCGCTATACGTTTGTCATTGGACCTATTCTTTATTTGACACGCACCTGGTAACTCTGCGCCAATAAATGGACGCTTCGCAATCTTGTATCCCAATCACACGCAGTTCATTCAGGAAGGTAGGGATTTAACGTTAAGGCAGCAGCCAGTGGATAAACGACGCCGGCTAGAGTATATACAGTACTTGAATTCTAGCTTGAAGTAAAAGAAAATAACGCGAATTTTGCAGGCCCCTATTAATAAAGGGTTATACTAGAAAAAAACGTGGCTGAATATTTAACGCATATTTTTGCCTCCAGTGTATGTTTACTCAGTGGCTGGACCTAGTCTGAAGTAGAGTCACGAGGGAATACATTACCAGTAAATCTTGATATAAAATATAAAAAAATAACCGATGTTATCTTCCAAAATACGTTGGCTTATTTTTCATCTTTATATGTTCCCAGTGTTCAGTGTACTGACAAGCACGTTCACTTAATTTAAAGGCTTCGCCAGACCGAACGGTTTTGAAAACCTACGAAAAATTATCCCGAAAAGAGAAACTTTCATGAATTTGGCTATATCAATGTTAATCATGTACAATTTTAAGCAAGATCTTTGTTAAAAGTCGAATAATCTAAGAAGTATATATGTGTGTATATATTTTATTAGCCGCTGTCAGTGGTATCCATGGATATAAAATTGCTAAATAATACATCAAAGGTTCCACTCATCTGGTTGGTACGCGACTGTAGATTAACTTAGTGGAAAAAAATATATATTTGTGTTGTGAAAGTACGGATACATTAGCTGTAGTTTTAATGGTCACTGCCAATGTAGCTTAGCAATCGAGAATGACGAGTATTGAATCGTATTCGAGAAACGTCTAGAATTAGGTTACCTCTGGGCATGCGCGAGCGAGAAGTATCTGGGAGGTATTAGCGCAGGTAGAATTACATCCTCTTTGCGTCATACAAGACAGTTTATGGGCGAGTTATGGACAACGATGTCTCGCGAAAGTTCTGGGCCATTCCCCGGTGTTTATCGGTATCGTGGGGACAGCGACCTGGGCACTCGGAGAGTGTGAGTGAAGGTCAGGTAGCGAGGGGGCGATATGGGCGACACTTACACGCACGCCCAGCGCTTCATGTGTCCGTAATTTTACGGAGAGTTTAAGGACATTTCTGGATAAATTTTTACCAGCACTTTTCCGTAAAATGAAGGTTTTTTTTTTTTTTTTTTTTAACAGTGTACCGCATTATGTTCCAGTCTGCGACGTATTATTAAGATGACAGTAGAGATAACTGCCATCACGGACAGATTGCCGTTCATATGGAGTACTTATTCCGAGTTTTCAGGTTTGTGTCTTCACGGGAAAAATGTTCGTTATGACGTAAATTTAACTTTCGTTGGCAAAAATTATATTTTTAACCTCTTTTCGTAATTCCTGGACGCACGCCATTTCAATAGTCAATTATTTAATCTAGAAACTGTTAATGTGAAGGAAAAAAATCCCAGGTTATTCAAACACGTTAAGTAAAGTTTCTCATAAATCTAAATAATTTGTCAAGTCTAAACTTTGAAGTTTTTAAAATTATGTGTTTTTAATTTTGTATTAGTTGATAGAAACAAAAAATGACTGATTACACATTTGGAGAAACATATATAATGTGCAACGAAAAATATTAATTTAAGGTATAAAAAAGAAGGGTTTATACTATCTCAACAGCATGCCGTGTGTTCTTTGCTGTAAATTTCATTTGTAAAATAAGTTACACCAAAAAAAAATAGAATTTCACGCCGTCCCCAAACAATAAGAAACCAGCATTTATTGTTAAGGTTGAAGCACAGCAACTGGCTATGGAGAGCTGCACCCGACTGTACAACGTGAATAACTCGTAAGAAAGTAGTACAGACACCATAAAAATTGTCAGAAAATTGCGATTTATGCTGTGTATGAAAGAAGAATATATATATTTTGCAATATTATAAAAATTTTAATAAATCATACTTATTAAATATAAAGAAATTATCGATTAAAATAGTTTGTATTTTTAACAAACTCAAAACTCATTCCCATTCTGGATGCTTCGTAAAGGAGAATATGAAATAAAATCTTTTTCACGAAATATCGTCATAATATTTACTGTGATCATGTGTAAGAAAATCATAGTAATAATATATCATACCAATTTTATAATTAACTTAATTTACGTCAGTTTCAGCCATAAATGTTTGTGACTAATGGACGCACAAAAAATAATTATAAAAATTATTTCCTGCATTATTAGTACAAGTTTCTTACAAACTATCATATAGTAAACATAATGACTATATTCCATGACGAAGATTTTCTTTCAAACTCTGCTTTCTGGATTATCCAGAACGGAAATGCGCTTAAAGTTTGTTAAAATAGAGTCTTTTTTAATCGATTTTTTTTTTCGTTTAAAAAGTATATTTAGTAAATAATTTTACAATGTTGCAAACTATATACACATTCTTTTTTTTTCATATAAAGTAAAAATAGAACTTTTCTGACAATTTATATGGTGTCTGTACTACTTTTTTATGAGTTCTTCACGCTGTATAGTCGGATGCAGTGTTCCATAGACAGTTGCTTTACTTCAACCTCAACCTCAATAGGGCAACATTTCAAGATATTTTGTGGCAGTAATAACGCTCAAATCGGTTTGCACTCGTCGAAATTTAATACCACTAATATATTGGACTTGCATTGTACTATTTCATGTATAGGAATGTTTCGTGGTGAGACAGCAAAATATTTTGTTTGCATTATAGGTTTTTACTACTAAGCAACTTCTTATACTGGTATTTTTTAAATATTATAAAAGTTTAAGCATCTTCGCTGTGCTACTTTCGTCTTGCAAGCAAATTAACAATCTCGATATCCACTCATACTTAAACAAGCATTGTTCTGAAAACACTAACAAAAATATCTATTTGAATATTTTCTCAAATTAATTATTGTTTGGATGTTTACGTTTGAGGTTCGGAATGAGTGGTTAGCGTAGCGACGTCATACTTACTATAATTTGATTTTTTTTTCTATGTTAACCGACTTTGTTTGATATGCGTAGAGTCAAATAAATATTTGGTTGCACCAACCAAATCTTACTAACCTGGTTAGAACAACAAAATAAATTGGTTACCACAGAAAAATATTTTATTGCCCCTATACAAACAATAAATTAATTTAATTGCGCCAGACAAACTTTGTTCCTTTCAACAATTACTTTGTCTCGACGTAGTTGGTTTTGATTGGTTTCAAAAAAATAAGTATCCAAAGGCTGAATCTTGTGTGTGTGGCGTAAGGCAGAAGGCTGATAGCTAATGCTTGGGTTTCACGGGCTTGTTTTTATCAATTACACGTTCATCGCGTGCAAGTATCCATCTGAAACCAAAACGACAGGAGCATTTGATGTTGGTTTCGCACGCTGAATGGAACGCCGAAATTATGTTGTGAATATTTTAGTTGGAATCCAGTCCGACGAGTGACACCAATAAATGGCGCCATTATTCAGTACTAGTTCGGTGTTATTGCGGGTAAAAAAAAAAGACACCTCAGCGATGGAATAAAGTGACCCGCTGCAGTCATACACGTTGCAAAACTAATTAAATCACTTCGTTTTACTGATTGAATTAGTGCTATTTCTTTCTTGTCCATTCAATCCAATTACTTTCTCATGTTAGTGCTGCATAACTGTAATATCTGTTTCGTCGCAGCTGTTAGGGCTATTTGGATTATGATTGCGTTGATCTATTACAGTTCCACGAATGCCGAAAAATGCGGCCGGCTGCCTTGGGGTTTAACACTTTCGCACAGTCAAATGAAAGAGTTTGTAGAGCCCTGAAAGACAACTGAGGGTGGCTGAAGAGTAAACCTTCGAGATATTCCTTCACTGCCTTGCTCTCGCTCTACAGAGAAAGGATTTCGGACACGGTTTTGGACCGCCACGCTAATAAATCACACACTGAGATTCTAAGGATTGTTCCTGCCCACAAAACTCTTGTTTATATATGGCGAAATAAATATGCAGTTGCCCCAGTGAAATATTTTGTCGAGTAAACAAAGGTGTAAAACGAAAAGAATTGGCTTTTGTTCATCTAACAAAATAATTGCATTAATAAAAGCTTCGTTTGACCTGAAAAAAAAAGTTGGAATGTCAACAATGTCACAATGTCAACAATGTCACAATGTCAACAATGTCACAATGTCGACTCACCCGTACGTGTTTGTTGGGCCACAGACAAACAAATGTATTGCACGCACAAATGAAAACTTTCTGTCAGTGTACGACTAACATCTCTACGAGTCGAACAAATATGTCGCTCCTCATTTACTGCACGGTATTTAGCTAGCTCTTCCTCGACTACTGCAGACAACACAGGCCGCACAAAGACAGCAGACGAGATTATGGTTAGCGTCGCAATAGGTGTGATAGGTGTGTTCGGTTGAGACCATCCAAAACGGCCTTCTTAATCTGGGCTCTGATTACGTTTTCCGCTAGGTACACTTCCTCACCCACACCTCACGATGGTTCGACAACCCCCCCCCCCCCCCCCAACTTCTATAAGGACGAACGACGGAAGCGCCGTGTTCAAGCGACGACCGCAGATGTTGCCTCGACGCTGATATCAGCTGTTCGTACGTGAAGAGTCTACAACTGCGTGACTTTCTTTGCAATGCATAAAACACCGACACGTGGTACCGATGTCCAGCATCGCTGTTTGGGGACCGATAGCAGACGGGGTCCATTTTCGGTGCGAAACGAGTGTCTCTTCGGCGAAAAATATCACAGCCGCCAGTAAACGCTTGAAGGAGAATTGAGGTGTATGCTGTTCACGGTAAAATGAGCACTTTTGAAAGCCCTGCTTTAGATGTAATTGCATGCACGTAGTGTATTCGTATGTAAAATTAGCATTGCCGTGGGCCTTATCAGTTTATTCATGCGTCGGTCAAGTAAAACTGTGGAATTATAAGGAAAGTAAATATTTTACGTGTCTGCTCAACTTTACACTGTAGTGCATTCAGAAAAAAAACAGTAAGCGAAAGAAATGATTCGAGTTATCGCAAATGGTTACCTAACACTCTTTATTCGACGTTAAGATATGTAACTACGTTCCTCTCCATCGTTACCAACTTTACTGGGCAAATATCACTCAGAGCGCCCATTACAATGAATGCATGCAGGGGCAGTGACTTTTTTCTAAGACTGATTTCTAAAGTGCTCACTTTATCGCGAACAGCCTTTACCTGGATAGGAGCGAAACCACGACAGAAGCCTGTATTGAACTTTGCTAGAGATTTCCCAACAATCAAATAATAGATACGTTATTTTTAAGTCCTGTAGCAAAACTCAGCAATACATCACTGCGCTTAGCAGCGATGGGGCATTTGACGCTCGTGGCAGTACGGCCCTTATCGCTCTCACGATTCTGAGTCTCAGATGCAAAATTAGGTCCCGGTAGCAATAAGGTTTCCAACGCTCGATGGCATTGCCTCAGCTCCTAGCTTCTGAGCCGTAAGTATGATTTTGGAGCGAGGTATATACAGTAGAACCCCTATTTTACGCTTTTTAAGGGAGCGGGAAAAAATGTTGCAAAATGCAGAAAAATGTAAAAAGTGGGAATCTTATGCTATAAAAAGAGACATTGGGACAAAGAAAGTGTGTGTAAAATGCCGGAAAGTGTAAAAAGTGGGAATCGTATGCGGTAAAAAGAAACATTATGACCAAAAAAAATGTGTGTAAAATGCAGGAAAGTGTAAAATCAAGGGGTGTAATACAGGGGTTCCACTGTGTATGTGTCTATATTTATCGCTCGTTGTGTTTGAAATAGGGGGTGATGCACAACTTCACTGCAAATATTACAAAAAATATTTCAGATGGATGAACACTGAATATCAGGGCAGTGCGAAATGTTATAAATATCTACAACCGCTCCTGAATACCTCGTTATCTCCCAGTTATTAAGTGAAAATAACTGAGTACCCTAATTCAATTTTTTGGCAACAGGGATAATTAATCTTTCTAATAACTAGATCCAAAATTTGTGTTGTGTTTTCACTATAAACTTTATAGTTTATAAAGAATTCGTACACTTTAATATTTTTTCAGTTACATTCTATTAATTTCTCAAGCAGAGAATGGGAAATGTGCTGTACATCACATTCAAGTATAGTTATTTTGAACATAACTTATATGTACATAATTTATAACTGTACTATGCATTTGACAATTCCCTCAACAATAATGACGGGAAAATTACATACATGAATGGAAGAAAAGGCCTTATTGTTCCTGCTTTCTCAATATTCCTATACGCTGATGTGTTAAATTTACGGGGGGGGGGGGGGGGGAATTCGTAAGGTGTACGTGAATTTATAAACGAAGTCGTGCGATAGTTGCCGGCACGCAACAGAGGTAATACGGTAACGTAAAACGTGGGCGTATTTATAATACATCAATGGGAACCTCTGGTGAAAAGAATAGTGGTCGAACGCATTGTTAAAATATTACTTTTGTAGTATAACAATGACTTCCTCGGAAAGGTTGTGGTTTAAGAAGGCAATGCTAGTTATCCTTGTATCATTTTGACATGCCGGCTAGTAATCCGTTGTTGACATACAAAATGTTTCTACGAGCCACAAAATATTATGTGAAATGAGAATATCATCACTAATAATAACATGAAATATTTTCTTCATGGAGATAATTTTCGCTTTGGGCGCAGACGTTTATTCGGTGGCATAATTTTCAGTTTAATATATTTTTCAGTTACATCATAACTTCTTAAATACTTGCCTATCTGTGACTTTTGGTGCTTACAGATACCTGTGAACCAACATGTCTATACAACTTCTTTCCTATTTACTTAACACCAGTTATAATTACATACAATCACACCTACTTGCTTACCTGACTCCATGCCTTCCAAGCGGCCTTATTATACATATGCTTGCTCACCTTTATGCCTACCTAAATACTACTTACTTAGGTATATACTGTCTACATGTCTTTCAAACTATTAAGTAGCATACTTCAATTTGAACATACTTATCTTGATAATCTCTGCAATCCTTAAACAAAATTGTCCGGCAGGCTTCGATATAGAAAAATATTACAGAATTAGGTACTGACGTTTATCAGAAACATGTTCTTACTTAAATCGAGTGTTCTTCTGAAAAAATCACGAGTAAGCAAATAGTTACTCGGAAACTGTAAGAAATCAAACATTTCCTGTTTGTGTTAGTTCGTGCATTAACTTTGTATTTTTTTTTTTTTTAACATCTGAAACAAAAAAACCAATACAGCGAAAAATAACTGAAAACTCACTTTGCCAAAATGATTGCACCATTCTCAAAATTCATTCCCGCAAGTGTTGGAATACTTCATAATGTTACTACTGTTTACGCGCAATTTAAATGGGAGCACACTCAAGAATTCATACAAAGTGATAAAAAGTGAATAGGAAGTGTCCGATAAAGCACAGTCTCAACAGACTCGTGTCATTAGAATTGTCGCAAAAAATTAAGTCGAAGAAAGCCTAAGGTGTTAACAGCTATGCTCACTCAGTTTTTATATGTTTTAATCAGTACGTCTTCAAATTATTTTACAACGTAATATGTATTGACCGACTTGAACTGTTGAGTTACAACACAAGTAAAAAAAAGTTTTTGCCTCACTGACTGCTGTATACTTAACTGTTACTATAAGTTACAAGGTAGAAAAAATATTATCGACATTCACGAAATACCGTGGAAACCATGAGCAGTAAATGCTCAAAGCGAACAGAATTGCTGGCAAGATATAACCACGCATATGTTTTGAAGGCAAGTTTCGTAAACAGTGGAGAAGAATGGGCTCCTAAAGAGAAGTACATCATTAAAGTACGGGGTAAAGATCAGTGTGGATGTAAAAGAGATCCTATAAGACTTTGAACAGATGGCATATTATACTACGAGGCAAAAAAAAACGTCAAAGTGAAAGGTAAGTCAATAAAGTTGAACTACAGCAAACAAGATACAATAGAAGAAAACATTTCTTATTTTCTTTGGGGCTGTAAGAGATGTCTTATGCACGATAAAGCTTTTGAAGGAAAAAATCCCAGGAGTATCCTTTGAGAGAAAGTATGCAGAAACAAACAACATATGGGATTGGTGTCAGAAAGCTCTTATGTTTTGTGCATTACATAATTACACTATGCGGTATTACATAACTAAGTAATTACCAAAGAGCACGGTAAAATATTATTTTTCTGGATTTAGTTAATGCTCTATGCTTCATTGCGCAAAATCTTAATTGTATAATTATCTCAATTTAACTAATAATAATAAATATTTTCTTATATTATATATTATAAAATTAAGTTTCTGGCGAGGTTCTATGCAACGTGCACAGTGATGTAAATTTATTGTTTTTCGTTAACTACATTAAATAAGTTATCAAATTTTATAAATCAGCTCGATCAGCCAGTATAATATTTGGCACTAGATTCTACGAGCCTTTTCTCTGCCCCATAAGCTTGTACCAGTCTTTCGGAGCCAATAAGGAATATTATACCAATATAAAAAAAAAAAAATATTGTATTTCGATTTTACAGTTCAAACAGCGTGAAAAATAGATGTGCAAAAAAAAAATTTCACCGCCTATTATTTAACATTTTCCGAATCTTTAGACATAAATCTGAAATATAATCGTCATTAAAATACTGAAAAATTCTAGGCCTCCTTTCTGGGCTTCTACTTAATTTTTGTAGTTTGTAAGAGTCAACCTATATAAATCCTAACTTTACATTTAAATCAATATAAAAGTGGCAATGTTATATTTGCCCAAAGTTAATGCGTACTCCTAAAAGAATACCTGTCCCATTAATTGTTCCAATCCTCGATATTTGACAGGAGTGCTCTACGGAAAGTTGATTAAGTCAAACATTTCTATAAATCAAATAGAAATGTGCGATATACCAAGTGTTGTGGTAACTCATAAACCTATCAAAAATGCAGTAGATTTCCTTAATATGAGATATACAGAAATTAAAATTAATTCAATGATGCAATCAGAAAAGGTGAAATTTAATAGTGCTCTGGCTACTACTGTCAATTAAATAGAACTAACTCGTATTCTACTTTGCTGAACATGTAACAAACCTAAAAGTTATTACAGTCATAGGTGCCTAGAAATATAATTCCGCATGGAGAAATACGTATGAAGGGTTCAGGGGAGAAAAAGGATGCTTGTCTATTATTTATTTTTATTTTTTTTACAGAAAATGAGGTTATGGTGTCATCTGATTGATATTTGTCATTACTGTTGGCATGCCAAAGTATAATAAGAGACGAGGGTCCAAGATCACAGGCCTCAGAAGTAACAGTTAAAGGGGAAGGGTTTAAAGCTTCAATCACAGTTTACTCGACACTAGCAAGTATGGATATTTGTCTTTTTGCCCCTGTACCTTCCATAGGGAATTTAAAATGTGAAAAAAAATTAAACTTGGAGTAACTATACAGATGTTGGATATTGTTATCACTTCACATTGTTTGAAACAACCTAAAAAAATTAAAGTTAAGGATGTATATGTTTGCATATTATGTATGTATACATGTAACGGATATTCTAATTTAAAGGTTAATATATATTTCTTCCTAATAAAATATTTTCATGCCACCCAGCAAAATCTATGTTCTGGAAGCACAAAAATTAAACTGTACACGTAGGAAAATTATTTAGCAGCTGGTCAACTACGGATATCAGATCCACTTAAAAATTCACGATAAACAAATTTACAATTAGTGTCAATGGAAAAATTAAATCTGAATTATAATTTATAAATAATATATTTAAACAAAAATAATGAAATGTTGGATTGCACACACACACACACACACATACACACACCCACACTCACCCACACACACACACCCGCACATATATGAACTTCTTCAAGTTTTCATTTTTTTCACTCGCCGGGAAAGGACGTGAAAATAAAATTAGTTTTTAACATGTTGAAAATAAATTCGTTACCTACACTCGCGTTGAATGTATGTGCTTATTATATTTATGTCGGTACAATGTGAGGTTCTGTTTGAACGTGTGATAGAGAGCATTCTTCTGTTGACTTATTAGTCAACCGTTAAAATAATAGAACTACGAAAATAATTAGGAATCCTTCCTTTACATTCAAAAGCAAATTACATAGAGGTTCAATTCAAATTTCGATGTTATGGAGGAAAGAGAGAATGAATAGATCACAAATCTTTCCAGAACAAATGAGCAGAAGAACGAAATAATTACTCTGTCTAAGGAGATTATGTATCATCTGCAAATGTTCTCGATGTAAAAGTGCACATTTATTTCCCGTCCCTTTCACCAGGCTTCGTGATCTTCTTTGTGTTTAATGCGAGAGGACATGGCACAGTTGTTATAGCAGTCAAAGCATAATTGTCGCTATAAAGATACCTCTTAAAATAACAGAATGCTTGAGCTTAGGAGAAACAGCAAATTGACTTGTTCCCATATATCTGCAAATGAATCCTAAGGTCAAAGACGTTGAATAAAGTAAAATGTGATTTCTATTGTGCATTATACATTTATATTAATGATATTAATTTAACAATAATTTACATGAAATTTTTGTTTGTTGAAAACAAATAAACTATGGTTACAGTATGTTGCAACTTTCGACAAATATTCATACTACGGTGATTTCTGCTAAATTTAAGATTCTTAAATTTATGATTTATAATAACAGCTGGTAAAATTCAATCAACATTTGGTACATTTTTCAATTTACAAATATTTATAACGTAAGTAGCTAACTATTAAATTAAATTTGGAAATTCAACAAAAATATAAATAAACCAATTATACAATATTGCTGTTTGATGATTGATATCTTTTTTAATAATTTTATAATTGCCTTTAATAACGTCTATTATGCCAACACTCTTTAGCATTATTTTTAAATTAGTCATTAAAATAAACAAAATTCATATTTCCAATAATTTTGTTTTATTACATGGCATAGAAAACATTTATTTACAGATAAATTCTACAGAGTAAAACATTGCTTATATTAATAAAAATTATATTTTCTTGCAGATCGATCATTGTTAACAATTAATAAAATTAAATATACAAGCTCAACATCAGTATTGCTAGAATAGAATTTTGATTACGCAGTATTGATCGAGTTATTCACTGGTAACTTCAAATTTACAGATATATAAAATTATGTATAACATTTGAATCATTTCATATGTATCATGTTTACCAAATATTTTGGGAAAGGTAAAACTAGAAACAAGCAGTTAAGACGTAATATTACAAACAAAACTACAATATGGTATGTACACTTACGAAATAATTTAAATATAAATTTAATTGAAATAAATTAAAAATTACACTTACTATGCAGTAACAGCTAAGAAGTCAGTAAACACTCTTATAAATACGCATCACAGTATTTTACATTTACTCTGTATGGGTTGGGCAAAGTAAACTGAGGTCACACGTACACATTCATTTTCAACATAAATATGCAAATGGTTATGAATCGAACCATCACCCATTCAGTTTCATTCCCCCCCAACACGTGAAGTCTCTCCGAACAAAAATTCATATTTCCGCTTGCTCGAAGCTGTTGGGCTGGAAGTGGCCCGCCGGCGCGAAATACTCTCTCGTCTTTCGCGGCGGCTCGAAGTAAGCCGTGTTCGGAGGCTTCCTGTGGGAGATCTGCGGTGCGGTATCGTTCCGCTTCGCAATGGACCCGCTGTTCTCTGACTGAAGGTCGGTGTACACATTGTCCGCCGTCGTCGGCTTGTGGGCGCCGTCGTTGCCGGCGCGCCGCTGCAAACAGATCAGGAACTCTGGACACCGTCGAGTAAGAGGCATCAACACACAGGACTGACCTCCGACATCCCAGTGGTCCTGGACAAGGATAAGAGTAGGGTGCGTGTGCACGCGGTGGGTTGAACAGATCGTCCTTGGAGTGCTTTGTGGGAATAGCTTCCATTTGCAGTCAGGTTGGAGCAGTATGAGCTAGTTAGAACGAGGAGAAATGCCTTCCCCAAGTCTATTCCTGTGTAATTGGTGCCAAAAAAAAAAAAGAAGCCTAAAGCAATGTGCAATTCCATCTTGATAATATTCAAGATCGAAGTGAAGTATCTAATTATGTATATACAGGACGCGGTGTCTTCAAAGATTAAAAGTGACGAGGTGACTCGAGAAAAAAAAAAGTGTGTTTGATACTCGGATGAACTATCAAAAAAATTCTCAGGTACCACCAAATTTAAACTGCTGGATCGACATTTGAGTGACCTAATTGAGGATGAAAGGAAAATAAAATGCCATAGACGCATTCCAACATATTCATTTCAAGACTGGGATTAAATTAATCCATTACGCTTGTGCAATATTTAGTACCATCGAAGCCGAAGACTGATGAGGTAAAAAGAAAATATCTTAAGTTCCATGTCCTGACAAATACTTGAGGAATCCACAGGTGATTTAAAGTACATGCTATTGAAATTTGTCTTTCAAAAGAGACACCATATGGTGAAGAGAGGAAGTTCAAATATGTAGGTATGTGCCAACATGTCTCAAAAATTATTCAAGAAGTAAGTGAAAACAAGCAGTAGTGCAAGAGCAAGGAGTAGAAGTGTCTTTCAAGGTGAAAAACAATCATGGTAAATTTCTGAAGTATCCTAATTGACTCGGAAAGGACTTATTGCATAATGCCACATTGAGAGTGAGGATTAAGGAATAGTCAAGGCAAAATAGGGAGACCACCAATGACACTTCATGAGAAGACTTTGGAATAGTGAAGGTTGAGAATGGGATATTTTTTGTCTTCAGGAGTGAATGACCCAGGGACTCTCAAGTCAGAAGCGGGAACCATCCACATTGCGTCGAGTTAGGATTCAGGGACTGTGATAGCTTCGAGTGAGGATCTAGGAATCTACAGGTATAAATGGAGAACGATCCATGTCGCCCCGAGTAAGGATCCAAGGCATTGTAAAGATGAATGCCAGGTTATGTGATGTCGCCTAGAGGGAAGATCCAAGGATAGTCAAGTGGGAACAAGATGACGATTCATGTCGCCCTGAGTAGGATCCAGGGCATTGTCAAGGTGAAAGCGAGATTACATGAACTCGCTTTGAGTGAAGATCCAGGGATAGTCAAGTCAGAAGCAGAGGACGATCCATGTCGCCACGAGCAAGGATCCAGGTTATTGTCACGGTGAAAACTAAGTTACGTGATGTCTCGATTGAATATACAGGGATAGTAAATGCAGAAGCGGAGGATGAACCATGTCGCCCTGAGCAAGGATCCAGGGCATTATCAAGGTAAAAGCAAAGTTACATGATGTCGCCTCGAGTGAAGATCCAAAGGATAGTCAAGGCGAAAGCAGATGAAGATACATGTCGCCACGAGCAAGGATCCAGAGTATGTATTGTCAATGTGAAAACAAGGTTACATGATGTCTCAATTGAAGATACGGGGATAGTCAAGACAGAAACCGGAGGACGATCCATGTCGTCCTGAGCAAGGATCCAGGGCATTATCAAGGTGAAAGCGAGGTCACATTATGTCGCTTCGAGTGAAGATCCAGGGATAGTCAAGTCAGAAGCAGAGGACAATGCATGTCGCCACGAGCAAGGATCCAGGGTATTGTCAAGGTGTAAACTAGGTTGCATGATGTCTCGATTGAAGATACGGGGATAGTCAAGGCAGAAGCGGAGGACGATCCATGTCGTCCTGAGCAAGGATCCAGGGCATTGTCAAGGTGAAAGCAAGGTTACATGATGTCGCCTCGAGTAAATATCCAAAGGATAGTCAAGCAAGGCGGAAGCAGAGGACGACCCATGTCGCCTCGGGCAGGGATCCAGGGACGGTGGAGGTTCAAGCCGGTGGCGGTCCAGACGACTGGGAGGTGCGTGGAGGCGGGAGCGTCGTGCGATGGTGCTACACTCTGGTGGGCGGCTGCAGAACCATCGCGGCGAGCCTCACCTTCATGGCCTCGGGGGAGCTGGCGTAAGGCTGCGGCCGTCGGGTGGGAGACGTCATGTAGACGGCTTCTGCAGGTATGGCGCCCCCTGGGCCACCAAGGGATGGCGGTTCTAGCCTCGGGGTTTTCCTGCCATCCAACTCACTCTTCTCGCTGCAACACAAGCCGAGGGAAATTTTGTATAGTCTGCACTGATAGAAAATGGAACAAAATATTTGTTTGTTTAGGGCCAAATATATATTTAGTTGCCCCGATTACGTTAACAGCGAATAAATAAAAATAATCCTAAAACTTGAAATTATATTGTATATATCTAGATATGGCCAGATACATTTTCAAATGTTGATTTAAAAAGTTTCCAGTGATCAACCTTTCCCTCGTAGAATTGCCGACCTTTGAAAACTGAAAAGATTACAGGTTTTATACCTGCATGTATTCTTCACTCACAAGTTTAACATTTATATGGACAATAATAAAATTATACTGTAAGAAAAAATTCACGAATAGGCTATCATTAAAAATAATTATTTCCGGTAATTACACCCATTCCGAGTAGAATAGTAGAATATCGCTAATATATTTCTCCAAATACATTGAATTAAAAAAAAATCATATTTATTTCAAATAAAAAGTTTTCATAAAATTTTGAAAGCTGCTGAAACTAAAAAAGCAGTGTAGATTAACAGAACTATGAAGTTGTTTAGATTTATGTAACATTTTTGGTATTTTATTTCCTATTTCATATGCCCTTAACGAAAATACAAAATTAACACGTTTAAACGTCATACTTCTTGTAGAACCTGGTGTCATTTTTTACAACTACTTTCCAGCTTTTATTGGGAAAATGTAAATGTTTTATTCCCCTACAGCCAATTAGCAACAACGGGCCTAAATTACAGGACGAATCTAACAAACATGAGAATGTCCTGACAGCCACATATTTACTTTGTGGCTGCGATCGCTTTGGCACCACATTCTTGAGCCCAGGAGGCCGAAACGACAATGGATCGAGCCCAAGTTACGTCATGGTTTGAGAATATCTAAGCACCGAACAGTATTATTTGTTTCCTAGCCTACACCGCGAGAAATTATTAGTAAATTTTCCATGTCAGCGTATACACTGAGTCAGAATGGTTTCTGCTATACATCCATGGTTACATTTGCTCAAGAAACGATAAATGCGCACGAGAATTCCCAGATTTGTATCAGCTACGCTTAACGTTCCTATATTTGCAGCCTGATGTATGATATTATTTCCATACTTTGTATGGGTTAAATACTTCCACTACAGTTTAATAGTTCACCAAACAGATTGTTACAGTTTACTCTAATATAGACACACCACCGTTGTAACTCTACCGGCATTGCTGTGGTACATCAGAACCCAAGATACATCAGAACTATTTTTAATATCTGCAAAATTGCTCTGTTCAAGTAATTGTATTTTCTGCGGTAAAAGCAGTTCACTGCACTACAGGAACCACGCGTATATTTTCATATCATATACGAATATTTCCTATTACATTTTAATACAGATATTACCGAAAGCTCGCGTAAACGCTGTTCATGCATCTCACAATTTCAAAAGCTCAACGTACATCATCCAAGTTTTTAATGGAATATGTTTCATCTTTACTAGTGTGCATGTCAATGTCAACGAGGACAGAAAAAGTTGGACACAATAGTTGAAGCTACAAGTTTCGATTACGCGCAGAGGTTTATCTACTCCGAGGTCTTACCGCATTTTTTTTTTTTTTTTTTTTTTTCATTTTGCTGTTGACATGCAATAAGAATGAATTCCTCTATTACGTGATTTTATTTTAGTGCAACGAAACAACCCCTGTTCTTGTATAACACCATCACTATGTAACGGTATTACTAGAACGTCAGTTGTTAATAAAAAGCTATTTATATAAATAATCAACATTGGTATGATTCGAAAGCATAGGGTTTCTTCATATTCCTCTGAAATATGAAAATAGTTTAGCAAAGTAATGAAGGCTACAGTTAAAGTCTTAAATCTTTTAAAGCGCCGGGCTCCTGCATAGCTGCAGTGCTAGTAAAACATACGACAAACATGTTTTTATAGTCTAGTTCCCGCCAGTTGTAAATGAGGCTTAAAGGAAAACGTTCGAATTTGACTTAGTAAAGGAAATTTTTAAATTTTTTCGAGAGGTAAACAATTTAAATATTTTTATTTGGAGCGGTTCTGTATGTCAGCATTCTCCGTCGTAAAAGTCGGCGGGAAAAAATTATCTGCATCTTTCAAAGCTTGACAAAAAGAGGTGTAGTCTGTTCACGGTAAAGTGAGCACTTTTTAAGGCCCTTCTAAATTTTTCCTTTCATCCAATTTCCATCTTCCTGCTGCTTTTTTTATGTAAACATTGCAATGTGACCAATAAACACAGTGTATACTTTTCACCGCCCTCAAAATTGAATGCCTGAAGCTGCAATAATATATATTTATTAGTGGTTACTGCCTGTTGGGAGGGCCTTAAAAAGTGCTCACTTTAACGTGAATAGACTACAAATGCTAGTATCTGTTGGGTAAACTCGCAGTGATCCAACATAACGATAATTAATAGAATTAAAGTAAAGCATAAAGCAGTGAAGTAATCCTAGGCAGCAGTTGAAAAATCGTTTCTCGATAGGAAACAATCACTTTAGTGTGATTACAGTCTGGTTACATAAGAATATTATAGGCTGTTCACGGTAAAGTGAGCACTTTTTAAGGCCTTTACAACAGGCATTAACCACTAATAAATACATCTTATTACAGGCTCAGGCATTAAATTTCGAGGGTGGTGAAATGTGTACACTGTGTTTATTGGTCACATTGCAATGTTTATATTAAAAAGCAGCAGGAAGATGGAAATTGGACCAAAGGAGAAATTGAGAAGGGCCTTAAAAAGTGCTCACTTTATCGTGAACAGCCCATAGTTGGATTTTCTTTAAAATAAAAGCTGTCCCTAGCACCAGAATAAATAAACACAGTCCTGTAAGAAACTAACGTAAAAAAAAATAGTACTGCAACTTGTATGATTATTAGCGGTAAACATGCATCAAAGTATTTCTGAAGCTTTTTTCGTAAACCGTCTTTAGGGAAACAACAGTACAGTAAATCTTGACAATTATGGTAGCCAGTGTTCGATATACCGAAGCGTAGACTCTCTAACAACGTCCCTTTCCAAAGGACACAGCGCGTGGAGAAGTTTACAAATAGATATGGGACGTTTTCATTTCAAATCACAATAACAAATCCAGCTACAGAAACAAAGCAAACTCACGCAAGTATCTTGTAAATTTGCTTCCTAAGTATTTATTTCATTTCAATTATATGGCGTCACAATATCAACAGCGAATGATATTACAAGTTAAATTGAGGGATTGGGACTATGGTTTTTGTAACTTCGTGAATGTAACGCAGTTTCTTACAATGACATTACTTTGTTATTGTTATGTCATGCAGTTGATATATGCAACAGATCAGTAAACAAGAGCTAGAAGTTAAAATACAATGAAGGTTTTTAGCAACATGACGTAAGGATTTGTCTGATAACGACATAAGAGTGGCCGACTGTATCTGCATCTCGTTTCGAAGCACGGCGACTGCTGTTAAGTATGGTAACATTTGAAGCCGTGGGAACTAACGAGAATAACTTAAACCATGATGCCTCGAACTGCTCAACCCAGCAAAGAGCGAGTACAACTCTCGAAGGTGGCATGAACACCTAGGTTATGGTTCCGCGAAAGAACGTGGCTTTCTTTGCATTCCTGTACGAGAGCTAGAAATTCTTCTGGGAAATCATAAAACGAGAAAACAATCAAGAAATGCAGGTAGCTGCGTTTGGACTCCCATAGAGGGGACGTTCCGACTAAAATGATAAGGGTTAGCACTTACTTGTAGAAACATATGGTCAGGAAATTCTCCAATGATTTTGCTCATTGTCAGTTGACATCGATGTTATTTCCTACGGCAATCCATAGCTTTAAAGTTACGTCAAAATTATTTAAAAATTTTTATGGACTTTTTTTTGCCAAAACCTAACAGGCTGAGTTGAAATATTTATGATGCTGTCCATATGCATAAATATTTAAAGTTTCTTGTATCAAATGAAAAACACACTTTCGTTTCGATTTTTTGTAACTTCCCTTCATGTAGTTAAAACCTACGATCACGAAATTAGTACACTGAGAAAGTTATCAAACTACGTCGTCTGAGTAACAAATTTTGGTATTTTATGGATCCGGGAGATGGAAGCCAGGATTATGGATCAGCTGTCGGTGAGTTAAGGAAATTTAGGTAGGCTATCAAGGAAGAGGTGATGGGAACATTTAAGTTGCTTGCCGTCTGATTAAACAAGAGACCATGTTAGCCTAGATCAGTCCGCACGTACTTTAATTGCTTAGATTTTGTTAAATGGTAAGGTACATAAATCAAATTGACCTAAAATATTGTTGAAAAGAAGTCCATTAGCTATTGAAGTCGGTTATAGTTTAATATGGCCTTTTATAGTGATAGTACCCTACCAAATTTGGCGAGTATACATTGTGCTGTTTCCAAGATATAACTTAAAGCTTAATATTTCGTGCTATTTTCCAAAATGGCTTGTTAATAACAATAACATGATAATCTTTCAAAATACGAAATTTGGTATAAATTGGTGGAAGATTTCTGAGCTATGAAATGCTGCCCTAAAATTAAAATGCCCACTATTTTGAAAACATTACACGATGCGGTAGTAAACTTTTAACTTCGGATAACCTCACTAAGAAGGCATACTTCACATGTACAGAGTTGGTTGAAATTCGGTTCACTGGTTCGGAAGTTATTAGTGGAAGCAGAGAGGACTCCATACATCCCAGACAGACATTCACAAGAGTCCACTAGCCCGATTTTTCAAGGAAAGTTCTCTAAAAACGCACGAAATTCGTCTAGCCAGCCCAAGCGCATCGAACCACAAACACTGCGTGTGCACGCGTTCACAGGCAACAAAACCTCAAACAACGCACCTCGCGATAGTACTCACACATGAAGAGCGTTGAATATCCAGAACAATGAGAGCTATCAGTCAATGATCAGAACGAGGGTTTTAACGGATGTTAGTTGCAGCGATTTTTATTTTCTATCACAAACTAAATTAACGGTAAGTACGAATGAACACATTCATTCTACATACTTCTTTGCATTAAAGTTTTTGAGAATCGAAATAAACTACTACTTGTTCACGGCGACTACCTGGATCAACACAAACCACTTTCCATTAGCTCTAAAAACTAAATTAGGTAAATTAATTTTATACACTATAAACACACTTGTTAAATAACAACCTTTAAGCTAATAACGAAAAAACTAAATTAGGTAAATGTATTTTATACACTATAAACACACTTGTTAAATAACAACCTTTAAGCTAATAACGAAAAAACTAAATTAGGTAAATGTATTTTATACACTATAAACACACTTGTTAAATAACAACCTTTAAGCTAATAACGAAAAAACATCCACGTGCTACCAAAGCGATCGTATTTGCCAGGGTACTAGTACCTCAACGTACAAGCAATTTCTTCACATTTTAGATATTCGCGATCATAATTCCGGCAGACAATATTAGGAATTCACCAGAGCTAAAAATAACCCTCCCCTCCCACCCTCGTTTTAACATGACCGAGGTGTTAATCATTTACGAAGCAACCTGATAAAATGACATATATGAAGTGGTTAGTGGGAGAGTGAGAGAAATATTTTTACGGGCTGTTTTGAATCCAGTTATTTGCGAATATAATATCCTAAATAAATTTGTTACTCTGCTATATTAATTATTTTTGTGTAATATAATAAGTTACTAAGAAGGAACTTTTCTATGATTTTTATGTTACCATCTAAAATGTATAAACAAAACATATCTCTTGTAAATTACTCTAACATAATGTACACTATCACATTAAAGGATAATGGAAGAAGTTCTGAATTTACAACAATGAAATGGATGTAAACTGGAAAAATAAACAATAACAATGACATTTTTGAGTAGGTAATATACAGTTATCACTGGAGCATGCCTATTTTCGTTAATATTCATTAAGCTTACAACGTTCCCCACAAATATTTTCATCTCAAAGTAACAAATATTTTGTAATTGGAAATTATTTAAAACTTTTAAGAACATAGGGTAACAATTATATTTATAAATCTTATGATATAAATTTATTCTCTCCGCATATTTTCTGCACACATGTTTGGCTACGAATATTCATAAGAATGTTAATTTTATAATTTGATTACCGTTTGCTTAATTCCATTTCAGTATAGGTGATGGCAATTATACAACCTATCATATCAACATATCACAGGACATACTTCTGTTAAGATACCACACGATTTCTTAAGCTCTTCGCATTGCGTCTTAAGTTATAATTTCTGCATTAAAATGAGTTAACCTAACATAAATTTTACACTTCTAAAAAGAAAATTAATACAATTCAATTTCTAATTTGTCAAAGTAATTTATCTATGATACAGTTTACCGTAGGATATGGCTCTGTATCAGCTGAAAATATTTGGTCTATTATGTCTTGTTTAGTGAAAACAATACAGTGGGGCATTTGTATGTGTGTGAGTTTCACAAAGATCCAATTGAATGGATGAAAAACAAAATGAAGAAAATACTTTTCTTCCATTAACGAGTCATTGTCAGTTTTCTCGTTGGAAATTGAAGAAGAGTTTAAAGACAAGAACGGGGGAAATAAGTTGTGAGATTTCTGCGGGAACTAGACGATGTCTTCCACTGGAATCACATGGGTGATGAGTCATATAACAGATTCTGACGGCACCTACAAGTAGAAATGTCCGAAATTCGCGTTTTTATTCGAGGACATTTTAAACTTAAAAAAAACTTTTCTTTCGCTATACGTGTGTCGATGGACCATTCTTTGGCACGCCCGTGGTAACTCAGCGCCAATAAATGAACACTTCACGAGCGTGTGCCCCAATCACGTGCAGTTCACTCAGGAAGGGAGTTACTTAACGTCAGGGCAGCAGCCAATGGGGAAACGACGCCGAATCGAGTATATACAGTACTGTGAATTTTAGCTCGGCGCCAAAAAAATAATGCGAACTTTGCCGGTCCCTACTTATAAGCTAAGCTAACGCCGATAAGAACGAAAGGAGATTGGGATGGAGCGGCGAAGGAATTCGGAAGTGAAAAGGAAAGGAAGCACTGGAAGTAAGACAACAGTAAGCGAAAATTTCCACAAAAAAGAACCTGGGTTACCGAAACTGGGAAATGTCCAGAGAGGACCCATGACACTTATAAACACAGGCGGTTGATATCCTATTATTAATCTTAAACACGAGACGACACTGATGCATAATACTGAATATTAACACAACACCTTGTTAACAATAGTCTATTGAGACTAGACGCACTGTACTGTACACAAACGTAAAACATTCTGCCCACTTCAGGAATTACACTCTCTGCTTCGAGTTTTGAAGACGTGTTCAAAAAATCATGGCGTATCATTTAAATCATTCTACGCAAAAAGTGATCATCAGTCCATACCCCCATTATTATAGATATGGCCGCAACTGCAATATCCCATTCTTTTTTTTTTACATGCAACACGTAGAAAATCCGATCAACTTTCAACACGAGAGCTATCCGGGGGAAACATTTTTAGTTGCCAAACATTTAGTTGCCAAACATTTAGTTAGCATTGAGTTTTCCAACCTGAGCTGAATAAACCTTACCTGTATTTAGAGAGGGGGCTAAGTGGTTAGACTGATCGCCTACCACCAAGGCGAACCGGGTCGGGTCACTCCCGGGTTTTGGCAAGTCGTATATTCATGCCGGACGATGCCGCTGACCGATGGGTTTTCTCGGGGATCTCCCGTTTCACCCCGTCCTTTAACTCTGGCGTTGCTTCGTGCTCACATCAATCACCCCCATCGGCTCTCAATACCTCTTCGTTGTTAAGGGTCCTATTTACTAAAACATTTTCTGTGAAATCGTTGTTTGCGCCTAAACGGTAAATAAATGTTCTGGAAATACGAAATATTGCCAAAAAGGATACTTTTATCATATGTAGTGTATTAATGGAGGAAAAAATCGTGAAAGTGGTCAAATATCGTATTTTTAAAGCTTGCCTATGAAGTTCCTTTAAGCCGTAAGAGAAAAGTACGATTATACACAGGTAGTTTGATCTGTGTACTTTCATCGCGTGTGATAAAACCTTACAGTTACAGATCCAGTTTACACAGTAAAGCGTTAGGACGGAAACACTGCACGCCTTGCGCGTAGGAGCGATGAGGCGCTAGGCGTGCGTGTTAGTGTCGCCCGTATCGCTCCCTCGCTTCTTGACCTTGGACGCGCAGCTACATAATACCCTTAATGTCAGCTTTAAAAAAAAAAAGTGTATAGTTACGGGTAGGTACATGGAGGCATCGGTGGTGGCATTCATGCTATAGGCTGTTCACGGTAAAGCGAGCACTTTTTGAAGCCTTCTCATTTGCAATAATACTGAATTAATATATTTGATTGCGGCCATAAACGTTAACTTTCGAGTCTGGTGAAATATATGTACATAGGACTCTTAAGGCCATTGGTGCATGAAAGCAGTATATTTATATAATTTTTGTCATAACTTGTTTTTTCAAAGAGATTGCCAAAATTTTCGCCTCGACAGGACGTAAACAACATCTTCCAGCACCTTTTTACGCTGTTAGATATTCACTGCCGTCATTACTCCCGAATCACTGATGGAAGAAAATCTGCAATCAGTGCTCCAAGAATAACGAACATAGTGAATTTAGTAACACTGTCAGAAGGTGCTAAAAGCTGTTATATACGTCTCGTGGAGCCAAATATTTCGAAGAATCCGCTGTGAAACATGTTATGACCCAAATTATACAAATGTACTGCTTCCATGCACCAATGGCCTTTAAGAGCCACCCCAAATCTCTTTCTCCGACTGGACTGCGACGAGTTCTCGGGATGAGGGGGGTGTAGGGGGGGGCGCGTTGTAACCTGGGTTACTATGAATCACGTGGTCATATCCGACGTGGAGATAAACCTACCGACGAGCAGCGTCGGACCGCTGCAGAAGTCTGGGCGCGGCTGCAAAAACCATCCCCGGAGAGCGAACGGCCTCATCTGCGGACGAGAAGGAAAAAAAAAAATATATAAAGTGCCCGAAGAACGCGGGAGGGCGACCTGAAATTGGAGGCTGACTTGGCGACAAAAACACGTCGGTCGATTGAGTGGAGCGGGGAATGGGGAAGAGAACCGGCGTTTAGCCGCCATGCTTCAACGCCCACCCCCTCCAACAAGGAGCCATCCCGTGTCAAAAAAATAAAGTGGGAATTTAAAAATTGGTTTCGCGCTTCGTCGCCACAAAATTATGAGTGCCTTTGGAATGTTTTCGTGGTGTCAGTTCAGAATGTCTTTCAATCTTCTTTATAATGCGACATAATGCGGCAATGTTGCTAATATTAATATCCGGCTAGATTATTTTAAAATGCAAAAATTGTTAAACATTTAATATATTTCATAAAAGAAATATTTAATTATCTGGAAATTGTTTTTTCAGTAAAAAAAAAAAAAGTCTGAAAAAGTATAGAATGTAAATACTGATACAAAAAAAAAGATAAAATAAAGGACTAATATTTAATGTTTAATGGAACATTCCAAATAAAAAATGCTAAAAAATGATGGACCCATGCCGTCACATGACTCGTTATAATGAAATAATCCTGCAAAAGTTTTTATTGATGTATTATCTCTAAAGGTTTAATTTCTAAAACTGGTCGATTAAACACTACAAGAATTTTTTAACGTTTATGAATCAAAAATTTTTCAGCATAATTAATTACATGCTTCTTTTTTTTTTTTTTTTTTTTTTTTGGAATTTGACTAGTTAAACGGACGTGGAAGTTGTGGGTCACATGATCTTTCGTTCAACTTGGACATAGCCACATTTAAATCCTGTTCTTTAAATTATCCCTTTAAAACCCCAAAAATTATATTACTTAACCACATTCACGACACCAAAGTGTTTTCATTACACCACATCGTTATAAACCCCACAAAACCTAGAATAAATAATAAGATAAATCATTGTCCTTGTGATAAATAACGGGATATATTTCGTGATCGTAAGCCGAAACCAACTTTACGAATTTCGTAAGAAAAACGTTTAAGTTTCTTTATGTATATTATGTATTTAAAGAATTGTCTGATTTGCTGAAAGTGTGTCCCCAATGATCATCAACATTCTGAACTTCGCTCACACCCCACCAAGAATAACATCGACTCTATTAAGGTACCTATGTCATTGGTCCAATTCATCCTAGTTTCCTCTCCCCCACCCCCTCCACACAGCGGCTTGCATAATAAAACATAATTTGTAGTATTCTTAGGGTTCGGATGGATCTCCTGTCGACTCCCATCATGACAAGCCTTTATGACAAACTTGCATTAGTGGTGAAATGTATACAATGTGTTTATTAGTCTGGTGGCAATGTTTGTATTCAAAAGTTACAGGAAGATAGAAATACAACGGAAAGAACAATTCAGCTGGGCCTTAAAAAGTGCTCACTTTATCGTGAACAGCCTGCAGGAAAGCTGTTTCTGCTTGCGGTCTGTGAACACACACAGCTTACGTCGGGACCTGTTCGACTAACCAACACGCAATCAGCTGCTACTTGCAATGGATGCTGCGATCTGGTTTCACACACACACCCGTTTCCATGTTCATTAATTTTCTCTCTGCGTGCGACGGTTTCAGCCAACACAAACTGAAAGGTCTTGTTTGTGTCTCTATGTTTCCTCAACGGAGATGATAAAATTGAAGAACAAGGGACACCCCCCCCCCCCCCAAAATGACTAAAATGAATTGGGTTTAACTTGTAAAGCTACAACTGTCTTAGGAGAAAAGCTAAATTTCAATACTTTGTTCGCTATGTAAATGCTTGCGTGGGTGTAGCCCACAAAAGCAATACCTAATATCACGTCACGTGACAGGCACTTTCCATGAAAAATGTTCAATTTAATTTTCATTATAGCAACAACATTTGCTTTTATCGATCTCATTACCGTGTGCTCGCCGTATGGGCGTAATTGTTACGTTGACCATTAAAATAATATTTCTTGATGTATATTAATTTTTTTTCTAATGATTGAGGAAATATCAGGAGGAAAAAATGTCAAACGAAATTAACTATGACTTTGTCTGGTGAAAGATTTACTAATTACTATTTAAATGTGATGTAAAACGCCTTTTTAATGTCCCCCGGTTTTAAGCCTGAGAGCTTAGCAGAGGACGGCTTATAGACTAACTTATAACCTAACTTACTTTAACACCCACGCCCTACTTGGGATTCGAACTCAGAGCTTCCCGCACCCCAGATCGGTGGCGCTCCAACCGACTGCGCCACGGGAGGTCTGCAATTACCATTCAAACAGCTGCAGTTTAGTGCTTTTAATGACAACTTAAATCGTCTATCTATTCTCGAGGAGTTATTAAAGAAAATTTTAAACATAGTAATAATGTATTCCAGAAGAAGTACTCGCATACTAATGATGCTATAAAAAAAGGAGGAATTTTCGCCGCCGTGTTCGTCCAAAAGACATTATCTTGTATTTTTAAGTGACCCAGCCCCTCGTTTTTTTCTTGATGACGTCACACCTAAAACGTTCCCCCGAATAGAAAGACCAATGACTCCATTAGCAAATTTTAATGGCGTTCCTTTCGGTGCGAGTTTCAAAGACACGAAGGCGCCAAAGAGTTATATTACATTTTACGACAGCGAAAAACCTGCCCGTACTAAAAGAAAATTTAAGTCTTCATACTCGTGTGTTATTTTACCTTTGAAGGTGAAATTAAAACGAAATTTCCTATAATTAACTTATGTAACAGGTATATTCTGTTGATATTTCCGGTCTTTCGTCGTTTTAATTTCCAAGCTAAGGTGTATCAAGGCTACATCTAACACTAGAAACTTGTCCGTTTGATATTTATGAATGTAACAAAAAATGTATTATTAATTTCAATTGAGTTTCAATTTCGAAATTTCTGACACTGCAAATTTTTATTTTTGGTTAAGTGTCATATTACGTGTACAGAAAGTGCAAAAGCTGAAAGGCAAAAATTTAAAATTTTAAGCTAAAAGAATATTTTTTATGTGGCTGTTGTATTCATTTACGAAATATCCCCGAGAACATACACTGTTGCGGGAAAAGTTTTTCAACTAATAGTAACAAGGCTGTGATATAAAAAAAATGTTATAAACATTTCACCTACATTTCATTAACACGAGCATTCAGAAAAATCATGAAAAGGCGTATTTAAATGATGAGTTGTACGGGAAAGTGTTTTATAATATACAATATTTGGGGAATTTAAGATTATAGATATAATATGAAAGATATAATTTCGTTTTTAAAACCACTAAGTTTGTCTTGCTTGTTTAAAATCTTAGTAATAATCTCTGGTAACTTTCCCATAAATACAATGTATGCTCTTAAACCCTCCTACAAAAATGATTATAATCATTAACTTTGCTTAATATGGTTTTGAGGCGCTGTCTATATAGATTGTCTTGGCTGCACCAGAACACCCGAATATAAATTTAAAAACTAAAACATAAAATAAAGTTATATAATTTGATTCATCGCACAGTGGGGGAAAAAAAATGATACAAAATCCTCCGGCTCTATTGAAAGAGGGTTGCAATTTTTATATTTTTCTTTCCTAAACTTCGCGAAGTGAGAGTCTCTCACTATATGTTTTTTTTTTTTTAATATTGGCAATAATGACTGCACCGAATGTGTGTGTCCTAGGGTAATAGTATAATACCCAATTTAGTGCTCGCCTACATTGGTGGCACCCATAGTTTGCCATCTTTCTTGAAACTACAAGTGTAATGAGAGTCTACAAGGTAAATGACGGATTATATTAGTAGGAACAAACGGGATACTCCCGAGAAAACCTAGAAGCGTTCGCCAACGACTCGACGCACCTCCCAGGCACGAACATGAGAGTCCGGGAATCGAATCAGGATTGCCGTGTTCGAGTGCCGTGCCTACAGTGTATGCTAATAAAATTGTATGCGTTTAATGTAAAAATTTTTTTAAGGAAACTGGGCACAATTTCGGCCTGTAATCGTCGAAAACCAAGTCGAAGTACAGAAATCGTAAACGGTTGGAAAGAGCATCTCAAAATCAATCCAGAGATACCGATAAAACCCCCATATGATCGAGTGAAGCGGCGCCGGGAACGTAAAATAAACATCGAGGCGTCCGAGCGCGTCAACGTAGACGTATTCACGCAAAACAAACGTCCGTGTCCCCAACGCAGACAAAACCCCAATATTTTTAAACTGAACTTTCTCTTATGTTTTATAATTATTAATAATTTTTACTCATAAATATGTGAATAAAATACAGTCAGAATACCAGTGTGTTGGTAAAGGCTGTTCACAATAATGTAAGCTCTTTAGAAATGAACATTAGAAAAAAGTCTGCCCCCTACATGCGTATGTTTTAATGGGTACACTGAGTGACATTCACCCAGTAAAGTTGGCAACAATAAATGCGACGTAGTTCCGAATTTTATAGCCGAATAAATAGTGTTAGGTAGTTATTTGTGATAAATTCTAATTATTTTTTTTCAGCTTTATGTTTTTTGAATGCTTCGAAGTGTAAAAATTTGCAGATTTGAGAAGTATTAACTTTATTAATAATTTCACAGTTTCATTTGACAGACGCATTAATAAAGTGATGGGGCCCATGGCAGTGTTAATATTACATAAGGCGGAAGAATACACAACGTGCATACAAGTATACCTCAAGCAGGGCTTTCAAAAGTGCTCATTTTACCGTGAACAGCTTATAATGCCTAGTAATAAATAGTTGGTAAGCAAAATACAACTAAGCTTAGTGCGCACGAATGAGGTGCGTTGTTTATTTAGTGGTTAGAATGCTCGCCTCCCACTTAGGCTAACCGGGTTTGATCCCCGGCGGGGCCGCTCCCGGTTTTTGCATGTTTGGAATCGTGCCGGACGATGCTGCTGGTCGGTGGGTTTTCTCGGGGATCTCCCGTGTCCCCCGCCCTTCATTCCGGCGATGATCCATACTCACCTCACTTCACCCTAATCGGCTCTCAAGACCTCGACGTTAAAAGCCGCCCAAATCTCTCTGCTACACTCGTGATTGCTGTACATTTCTTGCACGATTCAGTCTTCGGAATATACGACCAAAACATATGCAACCCGCCCAGCATCACTGTCAATAGGGATGCCCGCGTTTTATCTGGCAAGAAGAAACAATTTCTCAATTTGAGCTTCTCGTTGCCTACGCGCTGTCTAATGCCCGGTCGCACCATCGTGGTTCGAAACTCGATCCGAGATCGGATCTAAGATTGACACAGAAAACTATTGCACCATTCGATTTCAGACTGGACTGGAGATCGAGATGAAGTTCATTTCGAACCGCCGAAATTGGCGGTTCGAAATCTCGATCCGAGATCAGCAGCTATCGTCGACAAATGTAGTTTTAAAGTACGCTAACAGATAGAACTACGTTCTATTGTTTTCTTGGAAAATAAAAACAATATTATACACACTTAAATATTATTTAGTAAAATCCGTACAACAATAATTCACTTAAAAAAGATAAAACATCGCACATCTATTTATATCTATAGTGAAAGATACGCCTACTTCCATGACTGCATATATCACAAACCAATAGCAAAATTTGTCTCACACTTAATCTCGATCTCTCACTTTGGAACCAAGATCGACGAATCGGAGATAGAAAACAATGATATTTCGTTGGAACCAAGATCAAACTAGATCCTGATCTGGAACTAGGATTATTTGATTTCGGATCGAGAAAGATGTTGGTGCAACTGGGCATAAGCACGCTTAAGTTTTCTGTCAACGAGTTATTCGACGCATTAGCAGAAAACGAGTCCGGCCCGCTAAGGGCGACAATGCCACTATCATCAAATGCGCCGTTGCCTCTACACGCAGTTTGATGTGCTGGCTTGCGGTTTTTTAATTCCTTCGCGTTGTGCGAAAAAATGATATTTTAACGGCGACTGAATAACTTCGTGGGTAAGAACATTTTTCATAGTTTTCCCACGGTTCAGTTCTCTCTGGTAGCAGACGTGTGGGTATCATTTTACCGCATGTGAAATTAATATTGCTACACATCTATTCATTCGTATCAAGTGTCACTAAAGTAGCACCATATTATGAATAAAACAATTGTTTCATTTATGTAGGTGTTAAACCTTGCCTGAGACATTATTCTCATTTCTTCTGATGTTCAGATAAGATTTTAAACACGTATCACAAACGTAATTAGAGTATGACTATTTCCACGTACCTATCGCATTTACGCGTGTCGTGCGAAAATTAGCATGAACTTGGAAGTGCCACGCGCATATGCGCCATTTCCTCTATAATCCATTCGCGGTTACTTCGCGCTTTTCTGAAGCCCTGCTAAAGTTCTACTTTCAAGAGATTCCTCCGCCTTGTGTAAACTAAGCTTATCTCGATAGACTTATCTACAAAATTAAACTACAGGAAAACGCACCAAATTCGTGCGCACTCAATTGAAATAAAATTATGCATGATAACTATATATTTTTACGTGCAACGAACACAGATTTATTCTCGCGGTTCTTATTCATCGCGAAATATTATAGTTTATAAATAAAATATAATTAACACTTCAATTTAACAACTAATATGTGAACAGATGTATTAAACATGGCATATTTAGGAGGTAACTAAATACGTCAAACATGGGGTGATTTTTCAAAGTTTTGATTCAAAATGAGTTGCGAATACACAACAGCGCCGAGGCGCTTGAAGGATTCCCGACTGTCACAGGTCATTTGTGCTAATATTTAATCTTCGAAGGCATGCATGTATGTGGAGCGAATTTTTGTAACTGTATTCGGAACAATTATTTTCCGTTTACGTCTCCTAATGACATTTCGCGTGGCCTCAGTACAGTTTGTCCCTGACGTTCGAAGCTACGAGAAATATGGGGATGTTGTGCGCGTGTCAAAACTGGGCATACAGTGGTTAGCCCGTTTTTTTTTTTGTCATTATGGTCAGTGTTTCTATTTTTTTCTATTTCTTCATTTATGTGTGATTAAAACTATCCAAGTGCTGAACGGGGAAATTTAAGCTGTCTCTATAGGCCTGAAATATATTCGATAGATATTAAAAATGGATTGACATGTTCTGGATTCATCATTCGAGGGTTTACGTTTAGGCTGAATAATCTATTTTTTTTACGCGCAGTTCTAAAAAAAATGGAGTTAAACGGAGTATATTAAAATATATCTATAGCGCTGAAGTTGATACCTGTCGTCAATGAAATGCTATAGAGATTTATAATACAGGAAAATAACACAAATGTATTTACACGTTTTGGACTTAATTTTGCTTATTAATGTTCGTCGGTTATGGGGAAATATACGTGATAACTATACGCAGGGCAGTATTATGTGTTATAGTAAAACACTATAAACACTATTCCCTAAAGACGAACGTGTTCTCCGTTTCGGCGCCAACTTCGTGTTTCCTGTTCTGCGGCGCGGTTTTTGTCGTCGCCGCGCAGTTTGTTGCGAAGCCAGGGAACGTATATCTCGCTTCTTCCTCCGCCATAAGCTGACAAATATCTGTGCCTCGCTTCTTCTCTGAGGCGAACTCGACATCGATCACGTGGGCCGAGACGCACCAATCCTGGGAGAGTCCTGTCGGCGATGAGTGAGATGCCGAAAGAGCAGGACAGTAACAAAAACGTATGAAGTGGGTAGTGGATGAAACCGCTCCTTTCAGTCGAAACACGAGATGGTTTCATACGTCTACAGTCCGTTCACGGTAAAGTGAGCACTTTTGAGGCCCTAGCTACTTTTTTCCTATAACCCATTTTTTTTTATCCTCCCTCCACTTTTTAAAATAAGTACCCCCATGCAAGTAATAAAAACCGTGTACATATTTCACCAGACTCGAAAGTTAACATCTAAAGATACAATGAAATGTATATATTGACTATTATTCCAAATGAGAGGGCTTCAAAAAGTGCTCATTATACCGTGAACAGCCTATAGCTAGAGACATGTTAAATTCGCGTTATTATTCGAGGACATGTTAAACTTAAACCTCTTTTCCCTTGCAATACGTTTGTCATTGGACCAGTCTTTATTTGACATGCCCCTGGTAACGCTGCGCCAATAACTGAACGATCCACAACCGTGTGCCCCAATCACATGCAGTTCACTCATGAAGGGAGTGACTTAACGTCAAGGCAGCAGCCAATGGAGAAACGACGCCGGCTGGAGTATATACAGTACTGTGAATTCTAGCTTGACGCCCAAAAATAACGCGAAATTTACAGGTGTCTACTTATAGCAAAAAATAACAGTCTTTGGAAAATTATCCTGACTGTTAAATGAGTAACTCAAGTTGAATATCCTGATTACGATTAGTACGAACTGCTTGGAGTTATATTTCTGAAAATAAATCGCGACGATTACAATATTTACTTAAAAGTACGGTATTTTAATTTTCAACACAGGAAGCGACGTGCAGTTTAAAAATGTTTACATGAGAAACTACCTCAGCTTACGAAATGAAAATTGGCGTGGTTCTAATACTTATAAAGAACAACATCGCGACGTAAGCAGACAATAAGTTGACATAGTCTCGTGTAAGAAGGGGTATTAACTGAATAGAAATTATTTTCTATGTAAAGTTGTGAAATTTTTTGTAATTTACTAGGTTTTACACAACGCCCTGTAAATCAGCAATGCGACAATTAAAAAAAAAAAAGCCACAGAAATAAAGGCGTATCAGATACATGTATATTTCCGATCCTACGGTGTACCAACTTTCTAATTAAAAAGTTGCACGTATGCAACATGAATGATAATCGACACGAAGCATGTATAATTGGATGACACATGAGCTGTTGTTCACACGCGTGATTTGACTCCTTAAAATGCGTGCTCCCAACGGTGGCCAGGAAATTGTATTTGCATTTTTTTAAAAGCAGTATCGGAATATTATTGGCTTACGAACATACATAAAATTCTTTCACGTTTTTTCCTAACTCTTTGACGAAGAAACAATAGCTAAGATAACTGTGCGCTTGTTGTAGACATCTTACAAACCGACAACATGGAATAGTAGTAGAAAGCACTTAAATTACCTTTTTTTTAATTTGCCAATATAAAAATGTGCATACAATTATGCAAAAAAAAAATCCGGACCATAGGTTGTTCACAATAAAATGTGCACTTTAGAAAGCCCTGCTTAAGATCTCCTTGTACCCACGTTGCATATTCTTCCACCTTATGTAAAATTAACATTGACATGGGCCTCATCACTTTATTCATGCGTCGGTCATCTTAAACTGTGATATCATTAGAAAAATGAATACCTTTCAAATCTGTGTGTATTTTTACATTTCGATGCATTAATAAAACAGGAAGTGTAAGAAATGATTTAAGTTATCTCCAATAGTTACGTAATACGTTCTATACGTATTTAACGTATGGAACTAGATTCCATCTATCGTTACCAACTTTACTGGGTGCATGTCCCTCGGCGCTCCCGTTAAAATTCATGCAGGCAGGGACGATGACTTTTTTTTCTAAGGTTGATTTCGAAAGCACTCGCTTTATCGTGAACAGGAAATAACACCTTTAAGTAATATCTACAAGCTGAGCTGTTTCGTTAAGGCGGCCGCGGTGGTGTAGCGGCCAGACGACTCGCCTCCCGCCTAGGCAAACCGGATTCGATTACCTGCAGAGTCGCCCCCCGGATTTCCGCACGTGTGAATCGCGCCACGCGGTGCCGCGGTCGGTGGGTTTTCTCGGGGGATCTCCCGTTTCTCCCCGCTCTTCCGTTCCGGGGCGCTGCTCCTCACGCGCCTCACTTCACCTTCGTCGGCTCTCAACAGCCACAAAAAAAAAATATCTCCACTCCATTCCACTTGTCGACCTTCTCCTCTCTTCTTGTCCATGTTGATCATGGCCCAGATACTTAACATAAACTACTTCGAATTCAGATCCGAAACTCTTACCTTTCTAGATCTGTCGGCCTGAAGTCGCCCGTTCCTGCAGACAAACACAAAAAATACGTCACTCAGTAATAATTATTGTATCGATTACTCAATGTAAAATATTTGGCATCTCTTTCATTGCCAATTTAGCACATTTTAAATGTAAGAATAGACTTTATCCTTACGTATATAGGCTGTTCACGGTAAAATAAGCACTTTTGAAGCCCTAGTTACATTTTTATTTCAGCCATTTCGTTTCCTTTAACTAGGGATAGGAACATTTCGCTAGTTCATTTCAGGACAAGATAGCCGTCAAACAAGTGTATACTGAAGTTGAGATTGCAATTGGATAGCAGTTTATCAGACACACCCTGGACGACTCTGAGCCAATAGCAGACTTGCAACAAAACCAGTAGCGAGTGTCATACTGCCAGGTGTGAAATAACACTGGCTACTCAGTGGGGCAGCAGCCAATGAACAAACATCTGAGGCTCGAGTGTACACATCACTGTGGAGTCTAGCCTAAAGGTCATTGAACTCGCGAATTTTTCTCATCCCTACCTTTAACCACCTTTTAAAATAAATACTGCTGTGTAAGTAATAAACATAGTGGATATATTCCATCGCACTGGGAAGTTTACGCCTAAGGCTCAAATAAAATATATTTACTAACTATTATTCCAAACGAGAGGGCTTTCAAAAGTGCTCACTTTACCGTGAATAGCCTATAGTCAGATATGTTCATACAAAACAATGGAAGGCAGTATTACGGACAGTAGAATTGCCAACGAATAACAATACAATTGTCGTGTTAAAAAAAATACAGAAAACTAAATTCGTTAAATTATTGCTGAAGAATTTGGCGACTTTCTGCATTTTTAACATGAAAGTAATAATTGGCCTAATTTCGCCGGCATTTTATATAATTTATATATCCAAGTATATGCAAAATTGTGAAATGAAACAATTGACCGAAAGAATAAACTATAGCAAATCTTTGCAAAGATGTTCAGCCATCGAACTAGCTTAGTAAACAACTAGTATCTATGTATAACCTTGCATAAGACAGCACCTCGCCTTTACATACAAATCATCACAAGTTAATACCTTAGTAAATGATAACATTTCTAAAATAGAATAAATAATTTTGGGTATTTGTACGGCAGCCTGGTCAGTAAGTTACAAAAATACTTACAAAAATTATGTAAATAGTAAGACTGCAGCTTATTTACCAAGAATAATTGAAATCCTATCTTTCGGTTGCCATCTGGTTGCCCAGTCACCCTAGGATGTCAGAAAAATGTTTTTAAATAAATAATGTTTATTGAATTTTTGTTTTTGTTTTGTTTTTATGTTCATGGTATGTAAAACTTCTTGAAGCTTCTCGCATTTCAAATATGTAATTACTAGAGACCTGCAAAATTCGCGTTATTATTTGGGGACATGCTAAACTTAAAACACACTCTTGGGCGACTGCGCCAATAGAGGAACACTTCACAATTATGTGCCTCAATCACGTGTAGTTCGGTCAGCAGCAGCCAATGGAGAAACGACGCCGGCTCTAGTGCATACAGTACTGTGGAGTTCAGGCTGGGGCCAAATAATAACGCGAATTTTGCAGGTGTCTGCAAATGACACGTTTATCGTCTTGGTACTACCGAATACTCTTTACCTGGTGCGTGCATAATTTATTTCTGGTTTCCCTCTTTCTTCTTTCTGTGCCGCCTTACTGAGGGCAAAGTTTACTTCGACGACTCTCTGTGCAACACAATTTGTAGCAGAAAACTTCCACAGTATTGGGATTTTAGGCTGTTCGATGTTAGTTGAGCACTTTTGAGAATTAACATTTTTGAACAATTTCTTTGCCCCTACCTGCATATATTTTAATTAGCAGACTGACTAGCATGTCCTCAGTATAGTTGTTAAAGACGGAGAAAAAAATACCCCCATGTCCTAAAACAATGAATTTAAAATTTGAGTTAAATAGTTATGAATTAACAAATTTGTGAAATGTTGGCATTTGCAATAATTTTACAATTGCACTTTACCGACGTATGAGTGAAGTGATCAGGCCCCCGGAAATATTAAATTTACAAATGGTGGAAAAATATATTATGTGCACACAAGTAGATCGCAAGCAGGGCTTTCGAAATTGTGCGCTTTATCGCGATAGCCCATACAAGCGTGGTTATATCTGCGTAAGCTTATTTAATAACGTGGATATTTTCTACTTAAAATATTTCCATGTGCGAAAAACCTTTACAGTGTTTTGTTTAACTATTACGTATAGGAATTTATTACATTTATCTTGTTTAGTTATTGACGTTATAAAATTGTTCCTTGTGATGAAATCAAAGCTGGACACTATTAAATTAACGCGCTGCATTGCTGAAGTTAGAACAAATGCAAAAAATATATATGTCAATATACTTAATTAATCTACTGTCTTCTACACATATATGCATGTACTTGTGATTCTATGTTCAAAGACAGCGTGTGTTATAAAATCAAATCAGAAAGAATCATCCACAATATTTGATAGTAATCGGTCGAGTATCTCCCGAGATATATTTTACTATAAACAATAAATAGGGATAGGAAAATTTCGTGAATTCATTTCGGGACAAGATATACGTCAAACACATATACAGTGAATTCACCTTACAATTGGATCACAGTTTATTATACACGCCCTAGACGCCACTGAGCCAATAGCGTAGTTGCAAATAAACACGTTGCGAATCCCATACTGCCACGTGTGGGTCAACACTAACCACTCTCTGGGGCAACAGCCAATGGACACACAGCTGAGGATCCAGTGTACACAGGAGTGTTGATTCTAGCCTACAGGTCATTGAACTCGCGAAAATTTTATATCCCTAACAATAAAATTTTAGAGGCGGTACCACCCAGGCTTTACTTTAAAAGCCGTATTGTTATAGAGTTAGTATTGTTACATGGCCGCCTGAAGGGCGTAACTGAGTTAGTGAGGGATGGAAGTCTTAATAAATGTAGAAGAACTGAATCTGATTTTTTTATGTATTCATTCACCTTTTATTTACAGCATTAAACTCTGTCTCTACTAGAACTCTTAGTGAGCGCAATATATGCATATTTCAACGCTAATTAACGTCCTTCTTTATTTCTCTGTTTGGGGATTGTTATTTAATTCATACTTGTCATTAACATGCGTTCAGTCTGTCTGTTGTCATCATTTGTAATGTCTTTCACTCACTATCCAGTCCAATAGTCCAGCCTGCACTCGTGCCCTTCACTGCTCTGATGTTTGCAGTCGCAGATTTCCCACCCGCTGGCCACTTCTCTCCAGTGGCGTGTAGCGATTTTTTTTTTACAGTGTAAGCAATTTCTACTAACAACGCAACTTCCATCTTTGCTTACCATCCAAGTGTATTTGCCGTTTTATAATACCTAACATTTATTATAAAAACAGAAACGAAACTAATTTAATTATAATTAAACTAAACACTATATAGTGAGCATGTTACAAATTATAAAAATTTCCCCGTTTTCCCGAACTCTTTCATCCACTTTCCAAGTAAAAATGTAGGACTGGAGGACGCAAACAGAACGGATGCTTACCCCGCCGAAGGAACGCGGTCGAACGTGTCGCGTGTTGTTGCTTGTGAATTCGATCCATCGCTAGTTGGTCCCGTTTGTGGAAATAAATACTAGATAGCAGCACTATGCGTGTACAGTGGCGGAATTACGAAAACTCTTGTTTCTCGAATCGGAAACGGGACACTCAGAATCAAATAGGTTTAAAGATAAGGCGAAAACTATAAACGGTCAAACATTTCCAATATGTATAACGTAAGCACTGCATACCTTGCGTGTATGGAATAAACGCCACTGTTTCTCTCGCCGCGCCCTTCTCTTCTCGCTAGTCGTCTATCGCCGGAACTCATCCATTCAACAACTACCCCCACCCCGGAGGCCCGCCGAAATATTGATATTCTGCTAGCCTTGACCTTGAAAGTTTGACGCACATCAAGTCATGCTGACAGAATCTGGGGCATGCAAACCACTAGAAAATTCCTCATATAAATGCAGAAACTCAATACTACCAGGGACAGCGGCGCACTCTGCAAAAGTGATTATCGTGTCGACTTGCTTTTTGTTACAGATACGCTATCCGCTCGCCTGCCACTCAAAACATTCGATTGACTTAGGGACGCCGCTATCATATAACTACTTTGTCCTTCACTTCCAATCGCATTATTCACAAACGTTAGTGTATTTTAGACAAATAGTTTTTTTACGTACTAATAATTTAAACCGGACTTTTTTTTTTAATTAAAACATTTTAAAAATGCCGCGGAAGACAAACAAACACAGATCCATCGTCTTGCATTGTATTACAGAATGCGTATTCACGTCTTAAGGAATGTCTTCAGAAGGCAGTGGCTCTTCCATCGGTCCGTCGAAAGTTGAAATTGGGTAAATTTTTGACGAATGGGCGAATAGGAAAAAAAAAAAAAATATTGCCCTACACGATTGGTTGAAGATTATGTGAGCGACGACTAACAGATGCGGCGGACTATCGTGTGTGTGTCCAGCCTAAGGTTAATTCTACTCCGGATGGGAAGCTCTAAGCGTTCAGTTCGGCAACTAAAGTTTTTCACCGCGCTAGGTGAGCGCTAGCCTTGCATGCGTGCCGGAATTGTTTTCTATTTCCTAAGTTGAAAAGAAAAATAACTGCAATCATCGTAAATCAAATATAAAATAACTACTTAACTAAGTAAAATCTTTCTCTTTATTTAATCAGGTAGTTTAAAATTTTCATTGAGAGTGACCTCTCTGGAACGCTAACTCGTTTTGCTCTCAACACGAGTAAAACTAACTTTAGTCCATCCCAGTGATGTTGCGATACTACTGATATGATACTGTGATCGATACTTTCCTTACAATACTGGGTATTTTGGAATCGATACTTTTCTTTTTATTTTTTTAATTGCCTCCAGCTGTTAAGTTTTAACCCTTTCCATCAAAGTGCCCCAGAAATATAAAGATGTGTTTTCCTCCATACAATAACAATTTGAATAATAGTAGGCCGTACGCACTAATTGGAATGATGCCCAAATATAACTAATACAAATAAGTGCTGCGCTCTGTATTTTTCAAAGCAAACATCAAATATGAATACCAATTCTGTAGAGACCTTGAAATGATAGAACGATATAGGTATTAGATTATTAAAAATATAAATAAGTGTACATAAATGTAAAAATATTTTATATAAAATAGATTTTTTTTATGATACTGCTATGATACCAGTAACAATACTTTTGTTATAACACCGGTATCGAAACAAGCTTCGATGCCATTCTTTCGATCCCTCTTCCGATCCCAGTATCGACACTTTCACGGTATTGCAACATCCCTAAGCCTAAACCAGCACAGAGGACTGCGAGCCGGGTGCCGGACTAACTCGGGCTATGGCATGCAGAGCGCATTCACTCCGCTCTTATCGACCATCAGACACGTCTGAATGCATTCCTGGGGCTGGGCTGTTAGCCCCGACGTTCGTGTGCAGCTCCAACTCGCCATCTAAACGCTATTATCTCTTGGCTTACCCACCGCGGCGCTAATGGCGCATGTTTCCATTACTGCCTTAGTGCCGCCGCGTTGTCGCTGCCGGCTAGGGATGTTAGATTACAGCGCGGTTACTATTAACAGCCGATATTTCACTTCGATTGATCGATATATTTTTTTTTTTTTGGAATCGACTGTTATTCTTAAAATTGGTGGGCTTTTCTATTCGTTTCATTCGATTATTTTTCGATATTTTGACCTTTGAAATCTACAATAAATATATACTATTTGTAAAATTGCACTTCCTTCTAATGCATATGACAAAAAAAAATATTATAACGAGCTTAAACATGTGAGCATTCGCTTGTGTCCACTTACTTCTTTCCTATCTGGAGTAATTTAAACACACCAATAAAAACGCTTTTTTTTTGTTGAGATTTTTTATTGTTAAGAGCACAAATCACACTATTTCAGCTTTTTAGAATAGTTTTAGTTTTATTATGAACTTGGAATATCATAACTAACATTTTAAAAAATAGTGGAGTGGAGAGATTTCGGCGGCTTTCAATATCGGGGTCTTGAGAGCCGATGAGGGTAAAACGAGGTATGAGGTGGCGTAGGAATGTAAGGGCAGAGTAAAAAGGATATCCCCGAGAAAACCCGCTGACCAGTCTCATCATCCGGGGAGCGACCCCGCCGGGAATTGAACCCGGTTCGCCCAGGTTGGAGGCAGTGGTCTGACCTCTACAGCACAGCGGTCCCTATTTGAAGAAATAGATCAATAGGTTGAGTGTGTAATCGATTATTCGATAATGATTGATTAGTTTATTAATATTATCATTATGGTTTAATTTATAAGTTAATCATCGATTATTTTGTCTCGATTCATATCCATACAGTTGTACAGTTGTACGTTCCGCCATAGAGTAGATAAATACACAGATACGAAATTGCATGGCGTACTCTGGATACGCTTGGTTCTGGGAACGGATCTTGTATCTGATTGGCTGCTGCGTTTTACATGAAATAACTGAAGTATAGGCTGTTCACGGTAAAACGAGCTCTTTTGAAAGCCCTGCGTAAGATCTACTTGTATGCAAGGTTGTGTCTTCTTCCGCCGTATGTAAAATGAGCGTTACCATGGGACTCATCACGTTATTCATGCGTCGGTCAAGTGAGAATAAGACATTATTATCTTCTCATTTTTACACTTCGATACATTAAAATAAAATAAGCGAAAGGAATAGTTTAAGTTACCACAAATGGTCACGCGAGACTTGTCATTCGACATTACGTAAGATAAGGAACTACTTTCCATTCATCGTAACCAACTTTACTTGTTATATATATCTCTCAGTTCGCCCGTTAAAATGCATGCAGGTATGAGCAGTAACAGTTTCCTAAGGTTGATTTCAAAAGTGCTAACTTTATCATGAACAGCCTTTAATTATAATTTTTGAGTACCAAATTTTTTTTTTTTTTCTTTGTCCAGCGGAACGGGCGACTTCAGGCCGACAGATCTAGATACGTAAGAGCTTCAGTTCTGAATTCCTATGTAATATATGTTAAGTACATGGATCATGATCAACATGGACAAGAAGAGAGATGGCAGCTGCCATTCGGAAATTTGGAACTTCTTCCATCGTACTTCTGTTCCGTCAATATTCTTTTAAGTACGGGCTGTCCACGGTACACTGAGCACTTTTGAAAGCCCTGCGTAAGATCTACTTGCATGCACGATACGTATTCTTCCGCTGCATGCAGTATCAAGACTGACACGGGCCTGATCGCTTTGTTCCTGCGCTGTTGAAATGAAATTGTGAAATTACTAGAAAAGTAAATAATGTTCGGATCTGCTCATTCTCACAATTGGATTCGTTAAAATTAGGAAGCGAGAGAAATAATTTCAGTTTTCACAGATTATTTACTCGACACTTTTCTTTCAACGTTGCCAACTTGACAGGACGTGCATCACTCAATGCGCCAGTTAAAATAAAAACAGGTAGGATCAGTGACATTTCTCGAAGGTAGATTTTACGAATGCTCACTTCATCGAGAACAGTATATAAGAGGATTATGTACGGATACATTTTCTGTGAAATCGACGTTCGCGCGCAAACGCGTATCTCGGTAAATAAAAGTTATGGAAATACAAATTTTTGCCAGAAAGGATTAGAAACTGTTGTCTATATCCCAATATTTTTACTTTGGTAATATTTAGTGTATTCTTGGATTTAAAAAAATCCTGAAAGTGGCCAAATATCGCATTTTTAAATCTTGCCAATGTAGCTTCCTTAAGTACAAATATACAGGCGTAGTTTAATTTGTGGTCTTTCATCGCGTGTAATAACACCCCTATGCTACAGATCTAGTTTACACAGTAAAGCGTTAGGACGGAAACACAGCACGCATTGCGCGGTAGGAGCGATGAGGCGCCTAGGCGTGCGTGTTAGTGTCGCCCGTATCGCAACCTCGCTTCTTGACCTTGGACGCGCAGCTACATAATACCCTTAATGACAGCTTTTAAGAAGAAAAAAATGTGTATAGTTACGGGTAGGCACATGGAGGCATCGGGGGTGGCATTCATGCTATAGGATGTTCACGGTAAAGCGAGCACTTTTTGAAGCCTTCTCATTTGCAATAATATTCAATTAATATATTTGATTGCGGCCATAAACGTTAACTTTCGAGTCTGGTGAAATATATGTGCTGTGTTTATTACTTACGTGACAACATGTATTTTCAAAAGTGGTGGAAGTTAGAAAAAATAACTATGGCTTCAAAAGTGCTCACTTTACCGTGAACAGCCTATACTTGCCTTGCACCAAGGCGATCAGGTTTCGGATTACTGGCGACGTCGGCCCCTGGATTCTCTCATGTAGGCAACGTGGCGGACGCTTCCGTAGGCACTCGGGTAACACCCCCTCCCCCACCCACTCGACGGCACTAACATTCCTCCGCTGCTCCATGTTTCCTTCATATCACCCTCAGTTGGCGCTCGACTGATCGTTACAAACAATTCATTGCTTACAAGCACTAGTTCCTCGCCATAACAATTTTTATAGGGAGCATGTTTTTGGCATACTGGCGTGTCAGAAACACAATATTACTTTTATTGGTACGTTCAAATGATATAATCTAACTCACTTGCCAAAATGAGGTAATTCATGTTGCAACAAGATAGCATTCGTTACTTCAAAAAAAAATTTGGAAAGACACTATGAACTGTTTTCGCTATTTTTATAAATTACCCATCGAAATAAGGACAATTTTTGGGTATTTTTAATTCCTAGCAGTTTATAATTTGTAAAAATTTATTTTGCTCAGCATACCATAAAATGAATTACGACGTGACCAATCAGTCAAGCTTGTTTAAATTTCTGCAAATGTTTTCGATATCATATTTCTGCATTCAAAAAACAATAAAATTGTGATTCTGAAACGACTGATGCAAAAACTATGCGATATAATTACTTACATGTGATGCCTGAAAGTTGACCCCTATTTCGTATGGATATATATATATATATATCCATACTTTCGTATGGATATATATATATATATATATATATATATATCCATACGAAAATACTATATATATATATATATATATATATATATATATATATATATATATATATATATATATATATATATATATATATATTGTATACAGCTCCCTTAAGCGCCGACCAAGTCCAACATACTCAAATAAAATGAAATTAGATAAGCTGAGTTAAGGCCCTTACAAAGTTGAAAAATTTAACTTTTGACTTTACGATTTGACTTTATGTTTGCTTTCCGACATGTTGTTTCTTACGGAGCTTGGCACAATGAAACTGTCAAAGGTAAAGTCAAGCATTCTTGACTTTACGATACCGAAAAGTTGAAATTTAAAGTCAAAGCCAAGCAGACATTTTGCCGAGAATCTAACAGAGGTTATGTGGAAAGTGCATTATTTTAATGTATGGCGATTTTAATCTCGATATATTAAAAAAAGCTCGTCTTAAATTAAATAAATGGCAAACAAATATAATGCGAAGAGGAAATATATGAATTGATATATTTAAATAAAGTAAACAAATGAGTTATTTGTTTTGAAATAAACTTTTAATGTAAATTTTAAGCCTATTTTTAAAAAAAAGGTACGTAAAATGCATTCCTGGATAATATCACAATTATTTACATAACAAGATACACGTTTTTACGAAGCTCGCAGAACCGATGTTCAATTTTCTGAACTCTGACTTTACAATATTCTATTGTGTATTGATGGTTTCGTCAGAGGAAAGGAAACGTAAAACCAAATGCTAAAAGTTTTAAATTGCGTAAGAAGCTTTAAACTTCGCGTCTGTTTCAGGTTAAATGCGTGAAGTAATTTTACGTATATAAGATGGTTCTTTTGCAACAAGATGGGGGAAGATAAGGGACACCCTTATCCACCACAGCTTATCACGTTTCCTACATCACTATTATCAATTTTTCTTTCCTCTTCCGTGTTCTCTCTCTCTCTCTCTCTCGCTCTATCTCTCTCGGCGTATCTGCGTCAAAGACACGCCGGCGAGAGCTGATGGCAGTGTAATCGCGCAGTATCTGTTCCAGGTCGCTGATCCGGCAATTTTCCTTCGTCGTGCTCCTGGAACCTCTGGGATGGCTTCCGCCTCCCAGCCTCCAGGGTACATGTTTGCCTGGGACGTATCTCCTCCCTTCGAAACGAATGGTTGCTAAGTCGTTCAATCCCGAAGCTCAGGGTTCGCCTCGAGCATTAGCCACCATTAAAAGTCAAGTCGTTGAATGTGGATATGGGAAGACAATATTTTACTTTTTTAATGCACGTAAGCCACACCGAGAAAAAAATTATTTGTTGAACAAAACCAAATTTGTGTAGTGCAAAGAAATTAACTGTTTAATAGGGGCAATTAAATTTTGTTGTTGTTCTTATGTGGATGCCACAAACTGTAAGATTTGGTTCTAAGATTACATCAAATAATTTCGATTATTATAAAAAAAAAGTAGACGAATAGCATAATTTCTAAGCCGAATCATTTCTGCCCTGGCAACCTCAGCTAAGTGACTACAGAAAAAACAAGATTGCTTTAAATATACACAATTCAAATACTGGAAAATGCACGTGAATAAATATTTCAAAATTTACCGCATTTAATTTTCAGTTTCGGTTGAAAATGTTTTATTGGGAATTTTACACCATTACTAAATATAAATAAATGCAGAATCATGGATTGCTGTGGAGTGCGGAGGAGGGTTACGAATTATTGTCTTGGATTACTATGCATTGCGAAGAATTTATGTGTAGTAGTATGGGTTGGCGTGGATTGGTGTGGATTGGTGTGGATTGGCATGTGGATTTTGTGGATCGGTGTGTAGGTTGGATTTGGTATGGAATGGTGTTGATTACTGATTGCGGTGCTGATTGTGGTGGATTTGTGTGGATGGGTGCGGAATTACGTGTATTGGTGTGTGGATTGGTGTGTGTGTTGTGTGGTGTTGTACTGATTGTGTTGTGTTGTATTGTGCTGATTGTGTTGTGTGTGGTGCTAATTTCGGTGCTGATTGCGGTGCAGATTGATGGAAATATTGTGAGGTTGATCAAAAGATTGATGAATAAAATTCTTTAATTAATTTTTTTAGTTTTTAATTAAATTTTTTTTTTAATTCTTGGGATTTTATAACAAAAATAGATATTTATTTTTGGGTCCAAGGTTATCCATGGTCATTGACCCGGGGTCAATGTCACAGATGTGAGGTCAATGGGTATTTCACCCAGATCTAACATGTTGTGGTGAGACATCAGTGCCACATACGAGTAGAAAATGTAAACAAATGACAAACTAAAATTTAATGGCTACATACGATGGAATGAATATTTGTGAGGGGGGTTGATTCCAGGCGATTAATTAACCAATGAGAAACATTAGAGGCGGGCCAATGGTCTGCTGGACGTGGTGCTGGGAAAACCTCCAGATATGTCGATTTTTTAAGTAATTTATTTAATACTAATTTTTAAAGTAATTTTTTATAATAATTTTTTTATAAATCTGTTACATAATTTTTTAAAAACATTTTATGCGTTTGTAGGTTTCTTGGGATTTTTTTAGATTTTTTTAAAATCAAGATCCTTCAAGGTTATGGGCATTGGGTTAAGGTCAAGGTAATAGGTCAAGGTCACCTGCATCCAACATGGCTGGCGAGATGTACACTGGTTGACCTGGAGAGGGCCGCTCATGTCGGGAGCTTAGTCGACCCACCTGTCATCGAACCCCGGACCTCCTACATGAACATTTCCAACAATTTTTGAAAAGTTTTTTTACAAATTTTTTTTAATGATTTTATCATTTTCCTGCATTTTGTTTATTTTTGGGTTCAAGGCCATCCAAGGCCAAGGGTACAGCGTCAAGATCAGGGTCACAGCTCAAGTCCACCTGGATACAGTAGGGTGATTGGGTGACGTCACAAAATGGCGGCCGGCCGCAGCTTGGCACCTGCTTCTCCCTGATCCCTCTGTGCTCCATTAGAAATACATTGTGTTCCGAACGAAGATAATCACTATACTCTCATTCTCTATCAAATATTGTCGCGTGTCACCAGTTTGCATCGCAATCCCTTGCCCGTCCTGCTAGCGAGATCGAAGGAATGTTTGAAGGCCACAGCTCTAACGTAAGAACAGCGGGCGGCGATTACAAAGGCCAACTGCCGCGTGCCGCCAAGATAAGCCATTTGCAAAGAGCGCGCTCCTGACCTTGGATGGATTGAATTTCTGCGGTTATCAGGAAAAATAAAATGTTCTGGTTCATTGCTCTTGAGCTTCTCAGCGTTTCTCGGTGTTGATATAAACCTTCCAGATAGGGCGACTGAGGTTATTTATTCCCGGCGGTCCTCCGAGCCGAGAATTTTCGAGAACTGAGAGTTTGGGCGATTGTGAGATCCTAAGCGACACTTTAGCGAAACGACGAGCCAGGAGAGATTCAAGTGGCAACGAAAATGACCAATGGTAAGTTAATTTTGTACACAGCGAGGAATCTGTACAGTGGGGAGAAATACTGGTATAGGCCGTTCACGGTAAAATTAGCATTTTTAAAAGCCCTGCTCAAGATATACTTGTATGCACCTAGTGTATGCACGTGTTCGGTCAAGTAAAACTGTGAATTTTTATCAAAGTAAATATTATACAAATAGGCTCATTTGCACACTTCGATGCATTAAGGAAAAAATCTAAGTTTTCACGGATGGTTACCTAACACATTTTATTTGACGTCAAAATATGGAACTATTTTTCATCCAGCGTTACCAACTTTACTGGGCAAATGTCACTCAGTACGCTCGTTAAAATATGTGTGTTCAGCGGCAGTAACTTTTTTCTAATGTTCATTTAAAAAGTGCTCACTGTGTGGCGAACAACCTTTAGGCGGCAGTATTTAACTGGATGCGTGTTTTATAGGAAATTTCAAATTATGGGAACAGACAGACTGAATATGTGTTACTAATGAGCTTTAATTAAGTGACTATAATCAATGTAGAGCCAATCAGAATGACTTTAATTCGAAGTGAAATAGACTCAGAATAATAATTGTAATAGTGGAAACAGATACAGTAGAGAGATGTTGTAAATAATATCTGCATTAGTAAATTAAAATAAAATTTTGTTATTTTTTTTATTAATACCTCCACCCCTCATGAACTAAAAATGTATGTCTGGACTGTATGTTTTTACATAACCTAAAACAGCAACATATAAGTAGAAATTATTTTTTTTGGATATTTCAAAACTTGACCCACATTAAATAAGTCTTACATGCGTACATAAACCTCTTGCGTCGACATACAACGCAAGTATTGGGGAAATGAAGGCAGTAATGCAAGGTGTTAAGATAGTATTTAAATGAACTCGTGTACTGTCACACAAAGTTTAATACTTGCCCCTCAACACCTATACAAGAAGTTGGCGCCTATGTTTCGGCTGGATGTTGAAAATTATTCATTTGAGAAAGAAGTAACTGCAACTGAATATAATCGCAACTAAATATTTTCTGTAATGCATATTTAATCACTGTTTAGTGTAACCATCGGGATTTGGACACTGAATCACTGACTTTCTGGATTGTCGTCATAACTAAATTACTTTTCATTTACTTATTAAAAAACTCTTTCGCAGACATTGTGACCTACTCGTGAATATTCAACACGACTACAAATATTACACGCTCATAACTTTTCCGGGACACGAACCAGTAAAGGGGCCAGGGTGGCTGAGCGGTTAGCCTGCTCTCCTCCTACCGAGGCGAACCGGGCTTAATCCCTGGTCGGGTCACCGGATTTCCCCAAGTGGGAGTCGTGTCGGTCGATGCCGTAGGTTGGCGGGTTTTTTCTCGGGGAACTCCCATTTACCCCGTCCCATCATTCCGGCGCCGCTCCAATTTCATTTCAATCACCCTCATCGACTCTCAAGACCTCGCTGTTAGGAGCCGCCAAAGTCTCTTCACTCACTCACTCACTCGAACCGGAAAAACCTTCGCGGAGTAAGCCAGCACGCAAACGATTGCAAAACGGAGAGCGGTCAAATTGTCTACCGAAAATCAAATTGTTTATGTATATTCATTTAGTATTTGATTGGTATGTTTAACCATTGTTCGACACGTTATCTAGAGTCTCTGCGGAAATCATTATTTAATCCGTACCGACTCTGTAACTCTCTGAAAATTACCTGCATCGCAAAAAAAAAGTAGGTATGGTTTCGCTGCGTTGAATGCGAAAATCTTCACGTCGAGTAGTAGAGTAGGGATCCATTGTACCTAACCCAGTAAGTATCTGGGATTACAGCGCACGCGAGTTCAGATGAGACGTGGGTACGTCGTAAGCTACAACAAGCCTCGTGTTCCAAATACCGCGCTAATAACTTACATTTTGCTTGGCGTCTGTGCAGGTTATGGCTTACGATGTCATGGAAATGAGAAGGCATTTAGCACATACGTGATAAATTTAAAAATTATTATTTTTTTGCTATAAACCTTGCATGTACTAATATCGAAATGTGTTCCTGGAACTTTCACACCTACAAAAACACATTTAAAAGTACTGTAACAGACATTTTACGTTGAACAGATATATAATAATATATAATATAATAACACATAATATAAAATAAATAATACCATATGATATAACATAAAATAATATAATACAGCATAATATAATATAATAATACACAATACAATAACATTTAATATAAATTGATTTATAATAATAATTTAACACATATATATAATAAAATAATGAATAGACGTTTAGATAAGCAAAAATATATTGTTGAGCAACATGCCAACAGGGTTGTAACGCAGTAGAACTGCAACTACCACGAAAAAATTCGTGCACGAAAAGGAACACTTACAATGCATTACACTTCCTATTATGACCTCGTTAACGCATGGACTCACGTTTAGCTCATCCATATTTTGAAGACAATATATACTTTTTAACAGAAAACTAACGATAGTTGCTTGCGTGTTAGTTTAAGGCTCGAAGGGTTTCGGGTTCGAGTCGCAGGAAATATACGAGTGTCGAGTTGAACGAGTTTGTATCAGTAACTATATCATGTGAGATGTTTCTGAACTCGGCACGTGTTGTAACATGTCGCAAACGAATTTCAGAAAAATCTTTGGTGGATAAAAGTTGTTCGGACTCTTTGGTCCGTCAATTCTGAGGTCCACATCCCGCAGAATACTGTAACAACCACGATATTTCGAATGAATTGAGGTATTTGACATAAGTACTGGCAAAATACTAGTGTTTTTGAGTATAAATCGAAAGAAGAATCCCGAAGGAAGAAATTTACACAGCTGTTAGAACAATAGACCATATAGTAACGACTGGGTAACCAAATGGAAACGGTGAAAAACTTTAAAAATTCGTATCCCACGTTACTACGTGTTTTGTGATGTTACTGTATGATGAGACGGGAGCTTTGTGAAGCTGGAAACAAAATACACTAATCATTCCTGGTCTAGCAGTTTACCCTAGCATAAATATTACATGTTTAATTCAGATACAGGCCGTTCACGGTACAGTGAGCACTTTTTAAGGCCCTTCCAAAATGCATTAACCCCTAATAAATATTTTTTAATGCAGCATCAGACGTTAACTGTCGACAGTGGTGAAATATATCCACTGTGTCTATTAGTAATATTGCAATATCTATATCAGAAAGTGGCAGAAAGTTAGAAATTAGTTGAAACGAAAATCTTAGCAGGGTCTTAGAAAGCGCTCACTTTACCGCGAACAGCCTATATTTTACTGGATGCTTCGGTGGACAGGCGATTATCACATGGGATTCCCCAGCATGGCGATTCGGGTTCGATCCTCGGCTTATCCGCACAGATAACGTGCCGGAAATTGCCCTAAGTCCGGTGAGTTTTCTCGGGTTTTTTTCTGTTTCCCCTCCCACACTAAATACTACAGCCTGTCCACCAGAACTCCACCTCATCAATTCTCCACGCGCCTACCTCCTCGACTCGAAATCATGTCTACTGCCTCAACGTCTGTGTCAACGTGGAAATATTACCTATTTGTATATACGGGCTGTTCACGGTAAAGTGAGCACTTACGAGCCCTAGTTACTTTCTTTCTTTCTTTCAGCCACTTTTTATCCTTGAACCACCTTTTTAAATAAATGCTGCCACGGAAGTAATAAACGCAGTGTGTATATTTCACCGCACTCGGAAGCTAACGTGTAAGGCTGAAATAAAATGTATTTATTGAATATTTTTCCAAATTGGAGGACTTTCAAAAGTGCTCAGTTTACCTTGAATAGCCTGTATGTAATTGTATTTCAGTTAATTTTTATTTGTGTACATAATTTAATATTTATTTTCATTATGATTTATTTATAGCTTTAGTTATTTAACTTAATGTCCCCTAATTATTTATTTATGTATTTTACTTCCATAGTTATTTACTTATGTGGTTGTTTAATTATATTTATTTATATACAAACAAAATTTAGCACTGTGGTGGCATGTCTGCAATTTGTCCGTGTACAATAATTTCAACCACCTTCAAATATTCGTGGCACGTTGGCCTGTTGTATAACAAATTCAACAGAATCAAACCAAGCGGACAAATACAGAAATAACCACAGACTAATCAGAAAAAAAAAAAACTAACTCATAACACGAACGAACAGAAAAAAAAAAACATGTTTTTACAGTACCAAAGGGGACTCATGAATGAAGTTATTCGCTCGGTGAACCGCGTGTATAGTGTGTGTGCGTGTGTAGTGTAGATGTGTGTGTGAGGGTGAGTATATGTGCACTGTAAAAAAATTGTACCGTAAATTTACGGAAAGTGCCGGTAAAAAATAATCCAGAAATCTTCGTAAAAATACGGGCACTCCGTAATGTAAATATACGAATTCTTCGTATATTTTACGGAAATGTCCGTATTATTTCTCACCACGACGACTACATGATCTTAGAAGTGAATATTAGTGTGTTAAGTGATTGTTCCTTCTGCCCGTCCTACCACTGAGCTGTTACTCCTACCTGTTTCTGGTCGCTGTTATTTCGGAGCACGCCTCGGAAACGTAATAGAAGTGAATATTAGTGTGTTAAGTGATTGTTCCTTCTGCCCGTCCTACCACTGAGCTGTTACTCCTGCCTGTTTCTGGGCGCTGTTATTTCGGAGCACGCCTCGGAAACGTAATAGAAGTGAATATTAGTGTGTTAAGTGATTGTTCTTTCTGCCCGTCCTACCACTGAGCTGTTACTCCTACTTGTTTCTGGGCGCTGTTATTTCGGAGCACATCTCGGAAACGCAATAGAAGTGAATATTAGTGTGTTAAGTGATTGTTCCTTCTGCCCGTCCTACCACTGAGCTGTTACTCCTACCTGTTTCTGGGCGCTGTTATTTTGGAGCACACCTCGGAAACGCAATAGAAGTGAATATTAGTGTGTTAAGTGATTGTTCCTTCTGCCCGTCCTACCACTGAGCTGTTACTCCTACTTGTTTCTGGGCGCTGTTGTTTCGGAGCACGCCTCGGAAACGCAATAGAAGTGAATATTAGTGTGTTAAGTGATTGTTCCTTCTGCCCGTCCTACCACTGAGCTGTTACTCCTACTTGTTTCTGGGCGCTGTTATTTCGGAGCACGCCTCGGAAACGTAATATTACTTTAAATCTAGTCACTGGAATTAATCCATATTCACAACAGGAACGCAAAAAATAGAAACGAAACTTCCACATACATTCAAAAACGGCTAAAAACTGGTAAAAATGTATCCAGAAGTGTCCGTAAACTCTCCGTAAAATTACGGACACTTTGATTTTCAGAAACGGATTTTCCGTAAATTTCACAGAACCTTTCTGTTAATTTCCAAGTTAGTTTTCCGTACTTTCCGTTTAAAATAAAAAGAGATAATGAAAATGTCTTTTGTTTTCGTTATCCGGGTGTTCTACAGTGTATAAAAATGATCAAAAAAAGTTGAAATATTTGGTACATATGCAAGGTTTGAACCGAGTCAACAAACTACCAGACCATTCACCTACAACTCTCACTTGAAAACTGTGGTATAACTTTTATATTTGATTACAGACGCCTGATGCTATTTTTTAGTGTTTGGAAGAATAGGTCATAGTCGCGTGGATAACCTTAACTGCAGCAGAAATAATAATTTTCTTGTTACGGTGGCGAAGAAAGCTTCGTGTAGAATCGGCATTGTTCGTCCCCGTAACTCGAAGCCAAAGGGAGATTACAGAGACTTCGTATTTTGTATTTACGGACTGAACTCCGTTTTTCGTCATCACGGATAGCCTTTCAGTATATACAATGTACATTTCCGTCAAACATTCCGTAAATATACGGGAATTTTTAACAATGCGTGCAGCGATCAGTATCTCTTCGTATCAGAACCTGCACGTAAAGTTCAAATTCCATTCTAAGACTGGAAGGCAACTATGAAGGCAGAGACATGCGCCAGCTGTTACATATTAACGCGTATCGTGACGTCAGAATATGTCAAGTACTGGAGCCGCAAACAGCCCGAGGATTAATCAGAAGCCGATGACATTTTCCAAGCACAATACCCCGGTGGGGTTTCCGATTCAATTCCCCACGTTCGCAATGGACATGTCTCTCGCGTCTATCTGCAATCTGCATAACGTCTGATTTCCCGATATTGGATGGGAAATCAGCCTCCAGGAGGTTCCAAAGACTGTGGGGATACAATAAACTTAGAATATGGCAAACGACGCTGCATGTTAGTAATATGTCGTATTTCCTTATATGCCGAAAATATATACTAAAACAATCTCTAATGAACAATATAATCCAGGAACATTTTTACAGCCTTCTCGATGCGCAGGGAATTTCTCAAATATGTTACAGTTTCTATAAAAAGTTTAAGACCACCAGACTTTTTTACACGATGTATCATAGTACTTGTACAATTAAACGCTTTCATGCCACAATTAAAAAATATCAGTTTTATATTAAGTTATTATTTTTAAGAAATATTAGAAAAAGGTAGTACATTTTTTAGTTTAAAAAATACTCTACAACAAATGCTACTGGGTGAACTTGCTTAATGATTATACACAACGTGTATTGCACAACAATAAAATGATGTCCTAAGTTTTAGCAGTAAGATAAGAGTGAAAGCTTGTTTTCTACCCGATATAACATTTTTTCATTAAAAGAACACTAGGTAAAATGTACTTATTACCGCTATAATGTTTATGCCAAGCAACACATTGCAGTCGTTCCTGGATCAGGAACTTAATTTAATACACAATTTTCAACGTTCTGTTTCACAAATGACCTCGACAGCTTTCTTGGTATAAATATATTAACGTCAGTAAACATCCTTTACATAATATTGTGTTCTACAATAAAACATTTTAAATAGGATCAAAAACTAGGTTTCAAGGCTAAATTGCGGCTTAAGTTTAGGGCGTAATTTCCTTGTTGGGCAATACACGATGTATATAAATAATTAACTATGCACAGCAATTAGTTTTGTTGATGATTCATTTTGAAAATATATTACACTTTAAGTTTTTTCGTAATAACTTTTAAGGAAAAACTGATATATTTAAATTTTATTTTCATGGACATGATTTATTTTATATGTACTGTAATAAAAAAATTGTCCAAGTTAATTTCCTCAAAAGTTTAAGACCAATGACACATTGTGTGAAAATGGCTGGTGGTCTCAAACTTTTAGTATAGACTGTATCTGCGATGTGGGAATTATCAACAGTCTTGTACCAAATCCAGACGTGTAAGAAAGCATGCCGCATAAATTAACTAAAAAAATGGGGGGGGGGGTGGCTGTATTGGGGACACGGCAGCTTGTTTTGCGTGAATACGTCTACGTTGACGCGCTCGGACGCCTTGATGTTTATATCACGTTCCCGGCACCGCTTCACTCGATCATATGGGGTTTTATAGGCATCACTGGATTATTTTTGAGTTGTTCTTTCCAACCGTATACGATTTCTGTATTTCGACGTGGCTTTTTGACGAGTATAGGTCGAAATTTTTGTAAGTTTTTTTAGATACAATTTCGCCATAACCACGCCACACATATGTTGTTATACACGCAATCGATTGATCTTCACGAGAGCTGTCGATTGAAACCTAACCGAGCGTCGTAGCTTCTCCTAGTCAAAAATTATACTATGCAGAAGTTATGAGACGCGGTAAACGAGCTCATAATTGCGTCCCCCCCCCCCCCCCTCCATTTTTCCCAGTTCGCACTCAACATAACATATTTTTTGATCCTATAGCAATCGAGTGGTGTAATTTAATTTTGAATGTAGACGATAGATTCGGAGCTGCAATTCCAAACTCTACCCTCCGATTTTGTTAACTATAGCCTAAAAAGTGCTCGCTTTACCGTAAATAGCCTATACATAAGTTAAACATAATTCTAGCTCTATAGCGGATAACACATATACTGCTTCAATTCTGCTGAATTGACTGGAGTTCAGTTGAAGGCCTTAATAAGGGGTAGCGAAATTTTGCAAAAAAAATTTCAAGACACTTTATAAACCGGAACACTGCACACGTATCCTGAGTGGCTGAATTACTTTGTAAAGCGTGTTAACTGTCTGCACACGAATCACATAGGATCTGAGCCGATGTAGCTGAATAATTCTGAGTGGCCCGGTCAAATACGAAAACGCCTTCTCAAGCAGACAGCAACCAATGGCAACAGACAAACTCTGCTGTTGGTTGCTCAATAGTCTACCGTTTACTCATATTTCCTCGCAAAAAATCGCTAACTCGAGGCATAATGTTCTGCTATAGACACTGTAGATACATTTGGACCTGCGCGTACTATTCTTTTCGTATTATTGTCTAAACAAGACATTTGATTGCTGTCCCTATATAAACAGTTTGAAATGTCCATTCCGTTCTTGATGAACCATATTTTATTTATCAACTAAGCAGTGCCTTCAAAGGTATCACACGCAGTCTATTCGGGGTTACGCCATTTTTTTTCTCAAGCCTTAATAAAGTCATATTTTCGGTCTACATACTAAGTATCCTCTGGCACGTGTAAACAAAACGTACGACTGGAAGGAGACGGCATGGAGAAACCAACGCACTGTGTTTATCCGCTGGACAGATAAACACATGTAAACATTTCGATACGCAGCGGGGTAATGTGTGTCCTACACTTTCACTAATAAAAACAAAATTACGGCATTTATAGACAACGCGGGAAAATTGTATTTATACAATTTTGCATAAGAATGACTTCTAGCTAGCCACTACTAATATAATTTTATATCTCTCTTTTTCATTCAATTTGCAATTAAATAAAAACCATAAAAACGGAAGTATACATGTCTGTGAATGATGATTGATTTAGGTAATAACAGAACAGGTCATGGGTAGGTAGATTTTTCGAAACTTTTATTCGGGAAGTGTGAAGTTATCGTGGACAAGTCACACTATTTGGCATGACCTGTGTATTTGCGCGAGACAGTGATACAGGCAGATAACGGCTGCTGGCGATAAAATTAGCACTTTTGAAAACCCTGCTTACGATCTATTTGTATGCAAGTTGTGTATTATTCCACCTTATGCAAAATCAACATTGCCATGGGCCTCGTCACTTTATTTATACGTCGTTTAAGTAAGTGAATCATGTAAAATTATTAGGAAAGTAAATATTTTACAAATCTGCTAAGTTTTACACTTTGGTGCCTAAACAAAAAACAGAAGAAAAAATACAGAAAGTGAAAGAAATAATTTAACTTACCACAAATGATTAACTAGCATTTTTTTATCCGACGTTAAGAAATAGAACTACTTTCCCTCCATCGTTACCAACTTTACTGGGCGAATGTCATGCAGTGAGGCCGTTAAAATATATGCAGATAGGGGCCAGTGACTTTTTTCTGAAGTTCGTTTCTAAAGTGCTCACTTTATCGTGAGAGGCTTTTAGATGGATAAATATATATGGAGAGAGAGAGAGAGATAGAGAGAGAGACGTAAACTCACGGGCGAAGCAGCACTTCTCTCTTCTGACGGAGTAGACGACGACGCAGATGGCCGCCAGAAGCACCAGAAGACTGCCCGCCGCCAGGCCGAGCATCGTCGCCGTAGACACCGGCTCTGCGACACACGTGTATACGTATACATAGCAATAGCCGTAACAATAACAATGACGCCAATTCCATTCTCATTTTGTCCCATCTGTTTCCACCTCTGTTTATATACTTTAACTGTCGAATGCATGCAGCCGCAAGATTCTCCTAGGAAAGAATGTACAGTTATTGCTAGGGACCTGCAAAATTCGTGTTATTGTCTGGGGACGCGTTAAACTTTAAACACGTGTACCTTTGCAGTACTTTTGTCACTGGACCGTACTTTATCTGACACGCCCTAGATAACTCACCGCCAATAAGTGATCACTTCATAATTGTGCGATCCAATAATGTGCTGTTCAGAAAGGGGAGTGTCTTCACATCTATGTAGCAGCCAATGGGAAAAACACGCCGGCTCCAGTACACACAGTAGTGTGAAGTTTAGCCTGATGCCGGATAATAACGCGAGTTTTGCATGTCTCTAGTTATTGCATTCGTCTTCTATATATTCAACAGTTAATGAAATAGTAGCTAATTCGTATAAATAGTTTCTAATTAAATTTGTGAATTTTAAAAATTATTATTATGGAAATATATTTTATCATAACATCAATTAATGAAGCACTGATCCAGTTTTCTTTGGGGAATATACCATTTAAAACGTTTCTAACACGAATGTTCATAATATCGCAATTATCAAACACAGAATAATGTACATAACGATTTAAGTTCCCTTTTCTGTTTGTTGGAAATTCAATAATGTAAAGTCAGCTATATCATACTGAATACGTTAACTGTATCTTTGGTACCCAAATATATAAAGGAAAGTAGGTATTATATAATTTTCTAACTTAGAGCACTACTTAATAATTAAAGTAGGTTAGTTTTTTATTTTACGTAATACATAGGGACCTGCAAATTCCGCGTTATTTTCTGGAAGCACGCTGTAATTCATCGTCCTGTACGTATTTGGGTAGGAGCCATTCGTTAATTGGCTGTTGCAGAAGTGAGGACACATTTACCCTTTTTACTTGGTCGAGCGTGATTGGGCCATCCTCTCGTTAGTGGTTTCCTATTGGCCGAAAGCCGTCCAGGGTGTGCCCGGACAAACTGTAGTCCAGTGACAAGCTCACAAGTGTTTGAAGTCTAGTCTGTCTCTAGTATAGGCTGTTCACAATCACAATAAAATGAGCATTTTGGAAATCCCTGCTTCAGATCTACTTGTACGCACGTTGTGTATTCTTCCGCCTTATGTACAATTAACATTGACATGGGCTTCATCACTTTATTCGTACGTCGGTCGAGTGAAATTTTGAAATCATTAGAGAAATAATTATTTTACAAATCTGCTCATTTTTACATTCCGACGCAGTAAAATAAAACAGAAAGCCAAATAAATAATTAAAATTATCACAAATGGTTAGCTAACACTTTTTATTCGACGTTAAGATACGGAACTACTTTCCATCCATCGTTACCAACTTTCCTGGGCGCATGTCACTCAGCGCGCCTGTTCAAATACATGCATGAGGGGAAGTGACTTTTTCCGAAGGTTGATTTCAAAAGTGCTCGCTTAATCGTGAACAGCCTTTAATACAGCTAGTAAGTTCGTGGACGTTGTAACGAGTGGCTGCATACATTCGGGTTGCCAGCTAGTTCACTAACTTATTGCCAGTTGAAAACTTTAAGTTTCTACCACTAGATTAAAACATGCCCACGTATAGGAGAACCTAGTTCGACTCCGGGCAGAACCGCTCTCGGATTTTTTTTTTTTTTGCTCGTGGGAGAACAGTGCCGGACGATGCCATTGGCCGGCGGGTTTTCTCGGCGATGTCCCGTATCCCCCGCCCCTTGCATTCCTCTGCTGCTCCGCATCCGCCTCGTTTCGCCCTCGTGGGCTGTCAGGACACCTCCATCTCTTCTCCACTCCTCGCGACATTGGGGACGACGGCTGTGTCCTGTGAGAAGGACGACGGATCCTAACAAGCTTCGTTCTGCTCTCAAATTTATCATCGATCCTGCCTCGAAGGAAAAATAAATGCCGTTGACTCATTTTATAAACACAAACTGCCGAACTGTCTACGCGCTGGTAAATGCGTCAAATTTTTTCCTCGGGAATGGACCAAGCAGACATCCAGTAATTAAACTTCTGCAAAATTCTCTTTCCTTCAGGCAGGGATAACTCGAAGAGCAGGCAGTGAGTGAAAAACCCTACGGGAAGGCACATGTGTTTTTTTTTTTTTTTTTGCGAAAAGATTTTCAATACCAGTTGTACTGCAAAACACTTTAGTTCGTATGCACTTTCGTGGTTGGCTAATTTTAAATGCCACGGGCCTCGAGCGTCTGTCCGCGAATCATGGACGTTCGGTATCGGAGCACTTTATTACGATTGGTCCAGTCAAATAAGAACATGTCTTCTCACGCAGACACGCGGCCAATAACCAAAGGGGTGTTGTGGTTGTGGGAGTAGGATATTGGAGTATAGCATGTTCACAAATATTCTCGCGACCCTACCAACAGGACCAAAATAAAATTTGTTCTCTGAGAATAAACTCACGCATGATATCTGAAACTTGGACGGGAGATACTGAATAATGATAGATTCATGAAACTCTAGCTGATAAACTCTCATATGATAGCAGAATGAATTCCTTTGGGCTATAACATTCAATGTCACATTAACAGAGACCTGCGAAATTCATGTTATTATCCGCAGACAAGTCGAACCGTTGAAATTTAAACACATATACCTTTGCAATAAGTTTCTCATTGGACTATACTTTATTTGACACGCCTTTGTTAACTCTGCGCCAATGAATGAACACTCCACAGTTGTGTGCCTCAAATCACGTGCAGTTCAGTCAGAAAGGGCGTGGCTTCGCATATGTAAAGCAGCCAACGGAGAAATGACGTCGGCTACGGTACATACAGTACTGCGATATTCAGCCTGGTGCCAGATAATAACGCGATATTCAGCCTGGTGCCAGATAATAACGCGATATTCAATCTGGTGCCAGATAATAACGCGATATTCAGCCTGGTGCCAGATAATACCGCGATATTCAGCCTGGTGGCAGATAATAACGCGATATTCAGCCTGGTGCCAGATAATAACGCGATATTCAGCCTGGTGCCAGATAATAACGCGATATTCAGCCTGGTGCCAGATAATAACGCGATATCCAGCCTAATGTTTAGGTGTGACTAGCAAAATCATCGGGCTTCTTCATTTTCTTGAAGAAAATAGTTTTCCGTGACTTATACGCGAAGAGAAAAAATTTCCGCACTCCCGGGTACGACAGAAATTACGCAGACTAGTATAGGTTTATCACAAAATAATAGAAACACTGAAAAAATAAATAATAACTTCTTGTTAGAGTTTGATTGCATGATACTGATACTACTATTGGCAATCGTCGGTTATCATGAACGCAGGATGAAATGCAGTGCACCTTATCTTAAATTTATCGTTCAACCACGACAAAAAAACGAGTAACTGTGGGCATTCAACTGTCTGGGAGCAGTGTCGACAACTAAACAGATTTTGTCACCAAATTTGCGACTCGTTATTATATATATATTTTTTTTAATTGAGTCAGATTTGATTATTGAACGGACTTGATTATTTACATTATTTAGATACATGATCATATCTAGTTTACGAGTTTAAAAACCAAATTTTACAATTTAATTTACAGAAATGTATTAAAACCATTTACTTACTCCGTGAGTCGGTTTTGTTGTCAGAGCCGTGAAAAATTTGAGAAAACGATCCCCGTGGAATTTTTAGATTCTAATAATCAAGAATGATGAAGCGTTAGACAGACGGGACTTTCAACATTCATATTACTGGGGACACCTGAATCGTCATCGGGTTGGTAGTTATGTTTTTTAACTTTGACAGTTAAATCTACTACGAGTTATTTGTATGAGGAAATAATAGAATGTGTTGTTATTGTAACTCTTACGTGAATATTTTGTTAACTAGTACGAGGTTAACGATCGTTACGATATCGTGATTTTGTAGGAATTTTCATGTGGCAAATTAAAGATATTCTGTCACTAAAGTTGGCAACTTACTGAGAGCAGAGCTGCGCCTAGGTTGGCAATATGCAGACAAGCGATGAAGGAGGCTGCTTGCCTTGCAAATGAAAGCTCTCTAGTTCAAGTACAGGTGCACGCGATATTGACCGTTATGTCATACATACACCTGCAATTGTGCGAGAATGTGTAGTTCGGTTGAATAAGTAAGCGGAAGCACAATTCCCGTTACGAAATAGCGTTTTAAAGAACGTTTTGGGTTATAAGAGAACGAATAGAATATGATACATCTTTATTTACAACTACATGCACCAACCCGTTCCGCTCTTTCATCTTACAAATATTAATGATACTTACAATTCTGCTCGTTTAACCCATGTTGACAATGTGGTTTCCTAGCAGGCAGAACCGCGTACCGAAAAAACATAAAACCTACAAATATATGATAGACCCTGCAGGCACACCGCATAATCAAGATCCACTTAACAAATGAGTACACTTACAACCAAGTTACTGATGTATAAAGGCTGTTCACGATAAAATGAGCACTTTTGAAAGCTCTGCTAAAGATCTACTTGTATGCATTATGTGTATTCTTCCGCCATATGTGAAATTAACATTGCCATGGGCCTCATCACTTTATTAATCCGCGGGTCAAGTAAAACAGAGAAATAATTACGAAGTAGATATTTTATAAATCTGCTCATTTTTACATGTCGATATATTAAAAGAAACAGAAAGCGTACGAAATAATTTTAGTTACGGAACTACTTTCCATCCATCGTTGCCACCTTTGCTGGGCGAATGTTTCTCGGTGCGTCCATTATAATGTATGCAGGCAGGGGAAGTGACTTTTTTCTAAGGCTAATTTCAAAAGTGCTCACTTGATGGTGAACAGCCTTTATCATCGCTTCTGTACAAGTCTCGATTATGTGACACATGCGGTTATGGCGCCACGACAGATCTCATCTAGGGTGAGAATCGCAAAGTGAGGAAATGCTGTTCTTAGCAACAGTGATAGATATTGATCTTTTTCACGGTTTTTCTAAACAGCTGTCAACGGTGAGGAAAAAAAAGTCTAATAAACTCGCTTTAGACTCTCTCTACTTAGGTTTTGCAGAACTTTTATTACTCTTATACCTTCTTAACCGTTTACACTTAATTTCGTTTCCTCGTAGATTATAGTTTTAACTTACTATCTCCATTATCGTGTGTAACTAGCGACACAATCTTATTATATTATAAAATATTTTTTTAAAGTAATAATATTCCCCTGCAAGCGAAAGTGATATCCTTTCCCGAAGAATAATGATTCATAACAATTAATAAGGCGAATGGTTCCCTCGCACAAATTATAGCAACGAAGCTTGACATCGACTTCAGATGGCGACAACACGAGGCCACAGACGACTACACTGACTGCCAAAACAAATGTTTTCTGTGTAGTGCAAAGTTTCTTGTCGCCCTTAGTGTACCGACCAAGGGGCTAACGGGAACAGATTGGAGACGTAACACTCGAGTTTGTTTATAACCTAAAAGTTAGTGCATATTTCTATCATATAATATCAGTAAGGATAGGAAAGTTTCGCGAGTTCAATGACCTGCTGGCTAGACTCCGCAGTCCTGTGTACACTAAAGACACACATGTTTGTCCATTGGCTGCTGGTCCACACAGTAGCCAGTGTTACTACACGCCTGGCAGCATGGCACTCGCTACTTGTTTTCCTTGCAAGTCTGCTATTGGCCTAGAGTCGTCCAGGGTGTGTCCAATGAACTGTGGTCAAATTGAAATGGTTACTTCAGTGTACACGTGTTTTACGTCTATCTTGTCCTTAAATGAATTACGGAATTTTCTTATCCCTAGGTATTACCAACTTTGCTGGAAAATGCTGTTTACTAAAGTCTCCCACTCACTATAAAAAGCCCCCCCCCCCCTTTTTTCCCCCTTTTTTTCCACCCACCAGCAAGACGTTTAATTCGCCCCATGAGAATAATATTATTCGCGTTATTATTTGTCATCAGGCTGAACTTCACAGCACTGTATGTACCGGAGTCGGCGTCCCATTCTCATTCGCTACTGCATAGATATGAACCCACTCCCTTTCCGACTCAACTGCCCGTGATTGGAGCACACTAATGTGAAGTGTTGTATTTATTGGTGTAGAGTTACCTAGGACGTGTTTGATCAAGTATGGTCCACTGACAAATGCATTGCAAAGGTAAACGTGTTTAAAGTTTGACGTGTCCCCAAACACCAATGCGAATTATGCAGGTGCCTAAATATTATTTTAATCAAGTCTACGGTCGTGAGGATCTTTATGTCGACAAATTTGGTTACAATAACACGTCCACTGTTATTTAAGCAGTTAAGCCATTCAAAAATCTTCCCCGCTCATAATTACGTATAATTTTACAGAAAGCATTTGAAAATCAGCCTCTCAAATGGGCTAATTTAAATTCGACCAAATTGTAGCAGCTGACTTCTGAGGTAGTTTTGTTTAGCTCATTATTACGATAAAAATAACGCCTACAGATCACTCATTATATGTGTCAGTTATATAAAATAATTATATGCACTTTTTCCATTGCCTAATGAGACTAATAAACAGGACAAAGCAAAGAAAAACTTACACAAAATGAGAAAAAATATCAACTATTGAAAAAAAAAATCCAAAACAAATAAATCCTGAAGATAAATGTTTACCAACAAGCAGGTAAGAAAGAAAAAACGCTTAGAAATAAGTAACTGGAACGTCGAAAAAATAGCAAAATGGATATTCACAAAAACTTAATGAAAAAAAAATACCACAATACTAAACTCAATCAATCCTGGTGTTTTGCCTTGAAAGTAAGCCAATAATACACGTAGCAGTATGAACGAAGAAAGACCACGACTTAATACAGAACCAAACTACAAGAAAAAGCATATCAATAGATCAAGGATACCTTGTCAGGCACGGAGCGACATGAAATAATGTACAAAAAAATCATAAATCAGACTTAAATACAGCAATGAATTTGAAACAGCTTAAGGAAAACAAGTTTAGTTATATTTGTTACTCGGTGGTATTATTCCCTTCTCATGTGTATGATTCCTTCGCCTGGTATTTTTATAGTCGCTAACTTATAGGCAATGGGTCGAATAAATAAATAAATGTCGTTTGGGCAGTGCACCCAAGCAAGGTGGCACTCTCCTAATGACGGACTTAGGTAGTGATGGGATAATCACATAATTTTGTAATTCGAATGAATCGATTACAATTCTTTTTTAATAATCGAATAAATTATCGGTAAAAATAATCGATTGTTTGCTCTAATCCATATATAAAAATTGACTGCAAATATTGTATATTTCTATAAATTTGTTTAAAACTATTCTCGCCATAATTGTTTCTGTTTATTAAAAATAATTTCTGCTATTTTGGAAATTTTTTGTTTCAAAATTATATTTTAAATTTTCTATAAATGTGAAACACGCAGGTATCTGCAAAGTTTTGTATCGTTTAAGTATAAACAGCTAGTGATCGTTAATAATCTAATTGTTTTAAAATAATCGATGAATCGATTATAATTAAATAATCGAATAAGCGACTATTTTAAAAGCGATTATTCCATCACTACATTGTACGTACCCGTCATCCTTGGATATAACATGAAATGAGATCCTACGATGGAGCGCTGATAGATTGCGAGGGAGGGGGAAGCGGGAGTAACCAGAGAAAACCCTCCCACAAGCGGCATCGTCCAGCACGATTCCCACATGCGAAGGTCCGGGAGAGAACCCCGTCGGGGATCGAACCTGACCGCCGTGGCGGGAGGCGAGCAACCTAGCCGCAATGGACAGAACACAATTGAATTTTAAACCAAACGTAGTCACTTAAGGGGGCCGCCTACCTGACGCAACATGGCACAGGAGCGAGTAAACGCCAAGGGCGACACTGACACGCGCATAAATTGCCGCATCGCCACTATGCGCGAAGCACTAAAATTAGCGCGCAAGCTTTTCGCCGAACCGTTTTTTCTATGGGACTTTAAGCGGAGGCTATATTATTTTACCGATGGAAAGTTTAATGCAAAGTTCAATGTAGGATTGTATCTGAGTTTCCCGTAGATCCGGTCAGCACATTTTGACATATGACAGTCTTAAAATGCTGTTTTTAGCTATGTTGGAGGTATTGGAAATTTTGGTTCTGACATGCGTAGTGTCATGAAAGCGACATTCCGTCATCACCTGAAGTTTGTTTTACTTTCGTAAATTAGCACATTGGGCGCACGTGGAATAGTTTCGTAAAAAAAAAAATGGATTTGTCAACACACTACAACAAATTTCTAGCGCCTAGTAGGCAGCCCCCTTAACTGCCTCTGCAAAAAATAGAGAATAAAATCTCAGTTTAAAGCCGAAAGTAATAGGAAGCGAGAAGAAGGCGGCGAACGGCTGTGGTTCAGACTTGAGCTGATTCTGCTCCTTGGATGCAGCTTTTTATGTGTCTGTCTGTGTGTGTGTGTGTGTGTGTGAGGGGTGGTAAGTAGGTGGCGTTCAGGGAGGCAAGGCGAGAGAATCAGGTTATGCCGGCGCACGTGACAGACATGATGCCACCTTGAGGGGCGGCCTCGAACAAGCAAGCTCTTTGAAAAGGGCTCGCGAGAAATGCCGGGTTCACTTGCGTTTATTCCCTTCGCGCGTGTTCTTCAAGCTACCGAGTAAAATGTTTTCTATGCACGAAACGTGTCTTCTTGTAAAACTACAGACGACACCAGAAGACGTGAAAGGCACGGGGCGAGGACATGCTGCGGGATGCCATCGAGAGCTGTGATACTCTTGGCCTGGAGTTCTTCGAGTGCGTGCGGGTTGTCGTTGTAGACCTGTCCCTTTAGAGCAACCCCGCAAGAAAGAATCGCAGACGGATAGATCTGGAGAACGGGGAGGCAGAGGTTGGTTTGTTCCGCGGCTGGTGTCGTCTGCACACCTGCCTCGAGGTCAATGGCGGCCACTTCCAGCACCTACTTTAGGTATTTTCTTGTCTCACTGGAGTGTATTTCCTCAATCCCTCGCTCCGTTTCACACATGTCCCACGGGGCCTCTTTTAAACGACTCACCCTGTACACACTTTTTCTTTTGCAAACCGACGATAATTGTTTAGCGAGAAAAGGAAAGGACGTGTGTAGGAAAACATATTGATTCTAACCGACCTCAAAAGTATGTAATACATTTTGTAGTATACGCTATTAAAAACCGTCGCTCACGTAAAAATATTAAATGTACGCTCAAGAAAGAAGGGAAGAAGAAGTTGATTAAGTAAACACTTAATACAGTAAGCAAGATGACAAATTTAATTTAATAGGTTAACAAAATTTTAATGAAATCTGACATTTTAGAATGTTGTTGTGTGGCAGATATAATTGGCGAATTATTGGTACAGCCTCTCGAAGCCCTAGTTACTTTTCCCTTTCAGGAATATATATATTTTTCCCCTTTAACCACTTTTTAAATTATATATTGCCTTGTGCGGAATAAACACAGTGTGTATATTCCACTGCACTCGTAAGTTAGATGCTAAGGTTACAAAAATACATATTTATTACCTATTATTACAAACGAGAGAGCTTTCAATAGTGCTCACTTTACCGTGATTAGCATATAGTTCGTTTCTGAAACACTCGTGCAAAATGCGACTTACAAAATTTACTGTGTATTTTTGGTAGTCTTACAAGAGTGCACGTTGGGACAAGTGAGAAACTGGCCGTGGAGGTGGCAGCACAGGATAGTCCTCAATGTGATAGTGAATCAAGTTTATACTCCTTTTTTTTTCCCGGTCGTACGGTTTTAAAATAAGCGCTTTTCTGACTGACTGTAGTATCGCTTATTTTATAAAATTTTTGTATATTTACTTTATTTTTAAATTAGTTTTTTTTAAGAATGTCAGTAATTCTTCTCAAATTATCGGGATTGAGCTTCATTATTAAACAAAAACAGCTGATATATGCATGTGCCCTTAAAATATACAACATTATATGATTTTTAATTTGATGTGCGTAGTATGGTTTATACGTATAACTAGGGGAATGTACTACTTCATTTATAACATTTTGTTAAATGTTATTATATAAGGAGATTTAAAGAAATTATTTCGCACAAAGCCATGCCACAAAGAAGACGCTCTGTAAACCAGGCGACAACCCAAACGTGCAAGTTGAGTTTGTTGCATACCTCCAGGTGTTTACGCATTCATCAAATCACATTGGTACCGAAAGACGAGACACGAAACACTAGACCAATGAACACATATCTATATCCCCCCATTCGACCAATGTAATGAGAGATTAGCAGTGTTTTAGCAAATACGCTGTAAGGATAAAGTAAGACACGAATTGGAACGAATACCAATAAAGAATGTTCAAGGAAAAGTGAACACTTTTGTAATTCATGATTAAGATCTACGGTAAAACTGTGAAATTATAAGATAAATAGATATGTTGCAATTTTGATATTTTTTCCCTTTTACACCCATTAAAAAATACAGAAAGTGAAACAAATAATTCGAGCATCCTCAGATGCTTTCCCGTCACTTTTAATTCATCGTTAAGTAATGGAACTACTTTCATTCGGTCGTAACTAACGTTAAAGGGCTAATCTCAGTAAAGGTGGACTCACAACCATCTGTTTCATCCGTCAATCACCTGTCCGTGAGGCTGTGACGTGAACTTCAAACTATTGCAGGGCAACTTTTTTTTCCCCCCATCCGTCAATCCGTCAATATATATATCTCAAACTTTTGACGGACTGGGGGATGGCTCACCGCCTTGTAATATCGTTCCTGGATCATGGCTGGCGGCAAAAAAAAACAGGCACTTGTTTATTTGTCTGAATAATTTATTTTTAAATACACAAGGCAGTGAAGTTGTTTACTTTTTACGTTTCACATTTGAATCGTACTGAAGATAACTTGTGGGTTTTCAGAGGAAATGATGACGAATGTATTTTAATGAGAATTAATACATTTATGACATTCATTGAAACATTTCTCTCTGCGCGAGAAATTTCGTGTTGTTGGGTGGTGGCACTGGAAATTTTCCGGCTAGACGGATCAACGGAGTGAGTCGCTTTCAATTGACGGGCGGAAAATCCGACGGATGACTGACGGATGGTTGTGAACCCTGCTTAAGTGTGCCCGTTTAAATACACGAAGGTAGGGCCAGTAACATTTCCCATGAGTTGTGGCCACTTTACCGTGAACACACTTTAAAACTATGCTGATATCTGTAACCTAAAACACAATCGCGTAATTTTCTCTTTCTTTTTTTCTTTAGAACTATTGAATCTACATGTTTTCAAATATTTTCATAACTATCCATTGTAACTGTATATCTACGTCTTTGGATACCACATAAAAAAAAAGTTATTTCGGTGCCGCAACGTCGTTTTTAGCGCTTGTCGTAAAAATCTATCTCTGTAATTAGAAATCTTGTGTGTTAACACGTTCTGGACTACGCTTGAGCTAAGTTCGAGCAACGCCAGTTTAAAAATTTCTTCGTCCTAGAAAATAAAACTCGCACGGTTATAGATTCATTGTTCTGCTAGTATTTAACAGGATCGTACAAGAACAATACAACCCGATAGACTGTAAAACTTTTACACTGCAAGAGACATTTGATTGAGGCATAATCAGTGGCTGATGATGAGCCAATGATGAACGTTGTAGAGCACAGACAGCACGCCATGTGTGGTGTGGACCAATAGAAGAGTGGTTAAGTGGGAATGCAGAAACCAACAGAATAGACGTTCTTACAGCAGTGTATACAGGTGAGACACTTCTAACTTGTCTTCAACTATGGTAAATATGTGCAGACATGAATGTGTTGAATGTATTGGAGAACTGTTCGTGATGTAGAATTGACACAAGAAATTGTAATTTAAATTACCATTACTTATTTTATGTCATAGATGATCTTTTTCAGGTATAAATATGTCACGTCTAGTTACAAATTATGCAAACAACTATGGGGGAAATCATGTTTGTTAAGAGTTCCTTCCAAACATGTATAGGTTTAAGATAAATACGAAATACGTTTTGACGAGATCGGCGGCGTTGTCAAATTTTCTATTGGGTTTTATTTTCGACTTCCGGCGTACAACCTGCTGGAATTTCCTACTTTAATGTACTGAAAAACGCTTGATAAATCTGGGACTATTAGAACGGCGATGCTGTGTTCTGAAATATTAGTTGTTTGATCTTCTTGAATACTACTATAAACTACTCGATTTCGAAAACAATATATTTTATTATTTTTTCGAAGCAGCATACACATGCGAATATTCATATATGAAAAAAGTAAATCGATTCTCAATCAACATACACAAACACAAACACACACACACAAATGCAACTGGGGATCAGTGGGTGGTGGCACGGTAAACAGTAAAAAGTAAACAAAAGTAAAAGTGAACGATAATATTTATTTTATTCTATATATTGCGTACATTGGGGTACTGAAGAAAGCCGTGAGCAGAAAACCCAATTATTAATTAAAGTTAATTACAACGAAGACCTATACTCGTATACTATAGAGAGGAAAAAACATTAGTTTATAAGCCGTTCACGGTAAAGTGAGCACATTTGAAGCTCTATTTCCTTTTATCTTTCGGCCATTTTTTTTCTTTTAACCTTCTTTTTAAAATAATACTGCAATGGAAGTACACTATCGACCAAAAAGTAATTGGACACCTGTCCGCGATGTTTGCTCGGTGGTTGTCACCCCGTTAGAATCTCGTAGGGCCACCTCTTGCGGCTATAACAGCAGCCACCCTGTCTGGCATGCTCTCTAAGAGTGTTTGCAGGACATCCACGGGGATTCGTCGCCATTCCTCTTGCAACCATTCCATGAGTTGAGCAATGGATTTTGGCCGCGCCTGACGAGCCCTCACCCGGCGATCCAATTCGTCCCAATGATGTTCTATAAGGTCGAGGTCGGGGCTCTGGGTGGGCCAGTCCAATCGGCGAACATTTTTGTCGGCGTACCACTGCATAGTAGCCCTTGAAACATGGCACCTGCCATTGTCATCCTGGAAGTAACACGGGTCCATTCCGTAAAAACGCCGCAATGTTGGGAGCATTTCATTATCCAGAATGTTACAATAGGCCTCTGTTCATGCTACCACGGACAAACACCAGTGGTCCTACGCCTGAAGGCCGTGAAACAGCCCCACACCATCACTCCACCACCACCGAATCTCCTAGTTGGCACTATAACCTCCTGCAGAAGACGTTCCCCGGGTAGATGCCACACCCATACACGTCCATCGGACCGGAATAGTGTAAACCTCGACTCAACACTCCACAGAACCGATTTCCACTGCTCCAGTGTCCAGTTGCGACGCTCCAAACATCACCTGAGTCGGCGAGCTTTATTGCTTGTCGTGACATGGGGCTTATGCGCAACTGCTCTTCCGAAATATCCAAGTCGGTGGTCCTCTGTACTCAATGTTCCAATGGAAACCGATACTCCTGTTGCTGCATGAAACTCCTGTAGGATGGTAGCCATGGGTTGTGCCCTATTTTTGACAATTTCACGTTTCAGGGTTCTGCGATTTCTGTCGGTCAAGATTGGAGGTCGCCCAGAACGTGCAGCATTGGCACGATGCCCATCGACCTTCCACTAACGCAGGACGAATGCCACCGTTGATTTGGGCCTGTTTACCTTCCGTGCAATCGCGCGGCTAGACAGCCCACTCAGACTGCAGCCCACAATCACGCCCTTATCGAAGTCCGACAGCTCTGTACCTCGTGCCATCTCCTTGTCAACTGGTTCTACACCGGCGTGTAGCGTATGGCGGCCACACAAGTCAACTGACGAACTGAATTACCGATCTTCACGGCTACCCAATTACTTTTTGGTCGATAGTGTAATAAACACAGTTTGTATATTCCACCGCACGCGGAAGTTAACGTCTAAGGCTAAGATAAAATACATTCATTGAATATTACTCCAAATGAGAGGGATTTCAAAATTGCTAACTTTACCGTGAATAGCCTATGCTCGAATGTACTCTAAACTGAGATTTTGTAGATAACGCTCGTCAATGATAGAGCTTGAAAGCTCAGAGTGGAGGAGTGAATACATGCACTGTTGCTGGTGGTGATGATACGGCAGTCACCTGAAACAAACCGCAGTTTGTTTCCAGCGCTGGCCACATTTTCTTGCATGGTAGTTGGGGCGGAAGGCCCGTGTACTAATTGCATGGTCACAGAAGTCCATGAAATGTTAACTATAAGTCATTATCAACATTTTTTTTTTTAGCTGGTTGTTATGCAAGAATCTGTCTTTCATGTTAAATTCCGTTTCCCAATGCCAATGCAAATAAACGTAATTCAGTTGCATCTCCTGTCTGGGGAACGCATACTATACTCCATATATGGCAATTGTATTGCGGGCTGAAAGTTAGTTGACCACTTTTCAATGTGAAGCTTAATTTTTTTTCTCCAGGTTTTAGTACGTCGACCAAGTGAGACACATGAAATTTCAAGCTTATTCTTACTCTAAAGTATACAAAACAAGACATACAAAGTGTTACTTACCGTGAACTACTCATTAAAACAGGAAAATTCATCCTTCTGTTTAATACAAAATATATACACGTTACAATACAGTATTCAGTTAAATGTATGAATTTTATAGGCTGTGGGTTATTAATTAAGCCCTTTTGAAAGCCCTTTTGAAAGCCTTTTTTTGAGGCTCGGCTGCACCTCTTAAGAAGAAATTCTTCGTTTCCACGTCATAATTTCGGATTCATTGTAATTACTGACAATGCACGGTTATAGGCTATAAAATTTACATCATACGAGTTTTTAACATTTTATTGGGTAATTTTAACTGTGTGTTATTTGCTTGTTGTTAACAATCAAGAACATATTTATATTTTATGAATAAGTTCCTGCCTTTTTACAAACAGTGAGTAACATACAGTTAAATTTAGATACAAAAGTTTCAAACAACTAGCAAATTGTAAATTTTTGTATAATAAAACGTTTCCAATCATGGCTTTGAAATTGACATTACGACACGGAAAAGAAGAATTTCTGCCTGAAAGGTAAGGTCGAGCCTTCAAGTCTACTTTTCTCCATATTTTGTATCATTCAAACTTACGAAAAGGTTTACATTGCCATTTAGTTTGGAAAAGGGGGGGGGGGGGTGGATTGGAGATATATTTGCGGGCCCGAGAGCCGATGATTTTGAATTGAGGTGAGAATACAGTGGCGCGAAGGGTAAAGGGAAACGGAAGAACCCGAGAAAACCCGCGGACCAGTAGGATTTCCCGGCACGATCTCCGCGTGCCAGAATATGGGAGCGACTCCGTCGGGAATCGAGCCTTGTTCGTTTTTGGGGGGGGGGGGATGTGGTTCTCTATCCGCTGTGTTCACTGCGGCCTCTATAATATCGTCGCCCTAATGACTAAGGAACTGCAAAATATCTTTAGGTTTATCCATTCGTTGATAAGTGAAAATGTGGAATTGTTAAAAATAATAATTGTTTCTAACATGGGAAAAAAAAAAAAAAAAAAAAAAAAAAAAAAAAAAAGTTGGTTTTGTATGGACACGCGATTTTCATGGGGGGGGGGGGGGAAAAAAGTTAGTTCGTGTTTAATTATATTTCAAAACACTTGATCTCGTATCTATTCCCGCATTTGAATGGTTTTTTGCTGCTGCGAATCGTAAGTCCTTTCACACGAATCACGTACGTTCAATATTGCAGCAACGTAATTATGAATGACCACTGAAATGCCATGAAGTTTTCTCGCAATGCAACGCTGTCGATAACCACACGAAGCCTGGTCTAGGAACTCGCGTGTATTTATACACGGAACTGGAGAGAAACCACACGACTCAACCGTTCGGATGAGACGCCCATCCTGATTGCAGTTCTGACAACAACAGCTAGCGAAATCGATGAGAGATATATGATTGCGTGCCCCACTAACCCACAGTGGACAAACTGTTCCTCGCCCAGAGCTGCCTCATCACGGACGGTAAGCTATGCTTCATCTTACTATCAAGTACCACCAGGAGCGACTGCCAAAGTTTGACTTCGTATGCCCGGTTGCACCAACATCTTCCCCGATCCGAGATCGAAAGATCCTAGTTCCGAAACATGATCCAGTTTCATCTTGGTTCCAATGTAAAAGCGTTGCACCAACGAAATTTCATGATTTTGGATCTCCGATTCATCGATCTTGGTTCCAAAGTGAGAGATCGATAGTAAGTATGAGACAAATTTTGTTATTGGGTCGTAATATATGACGTCATGGAATAAGGGGGTCCCCCCCCCCAATTTAAGGTATAACTAGATGTGCGATGTTTTATCTGTTCTAAGTGTATTTTTGTTGTACGGATTTAACTGAATAATATTCAAGTGCGTATACGTTGTTTTAATTTCCCAAGAAAACAATCGAACGTAGTTCTATCTGTTGGAGTATTTTCAAACTACTGTACAATCGTCGACGATGGCTGCTGATCTCAGATCGAGATTTGGAGCCGCCAATTTTGGCGGTTCAAAATGAACTTCATCTCGATCTCCAGTCCATCTCTGAACTCGAATGGTGCAACAGTTTTCTGTGTTGATCTTAGATCCGATCTCGGATTAGAATTTCGAACCACGATGGTGCAACCGGGCAGTAGAGGTCTGCACAGATGAAGTTATTACCAGTGGTGGGAATAGTTTTTGAGTACACGAAATCCTCCAAGGGGTATTCACATGTAATTTGAAACGGACATGGAATTGCATAAATGGATTTGACTAAATGTTACAGGTTCTGGCGATGGGAACTATGTGGTTGGCGCGTTGCTCGCTCGATAAGAATGGGATGAAGATCACCAGATGGCTGCCAGAGTGGAATGGTTTCAAACAGACCGCACAGTTCGATAGACTCCTTGTATCAAATGTTGACCTGATTTGGGGAGGGTGCGTTGGGGAATGGCACTTTATGGTTACCGAACATGCTCGATAAATTTTAGATCGATTCTCTCTCTTCCGCCAATCTGTCGGAGATAACGGTGATACTTCGATATTTCCTTTATAACTTTAAACTTATTTTAGATTCTATAGCAGGTCATTTAAATGTGTTTGAGTTATTTTAAGCGTTGTTTTTGGCCACTATAGGAGTTATAGATTGCACAATTCCCTTCCAAACCTTAAAATCTGGGCCAAAATGAAAGATGTCCTTTGGTTTGCTTTTTTAACCTACTAAACTTAGGCAAAGGAAGTTTTATACCAGGAAGAAGGCCGCAGTGATGTAATGGCTAGACTACTCACCTTCCCGCATAAACGAACCGGGTTCGTTCCCCGGCGGGGTCACTCCCGGATTTTCGCATGTGGGAATCGTGCCGGACGATGCCGCTGGTCCGCGAGTTTTCTCGGGGATCTCCCGTTTCCCCCGCCCTTGCATTCCGGCGTTGATCCATACCCACTTCGCTTCACCCCTCGTCGGCTCTCCAGACCTCGATGTTAAGAGCCGCCCAAATCTCTCCACACCACTCCAGGAATAGCACATCGGAGAAGGTATCTGGAGAGGCCAGTAAGACCGTGAACTTGGTCGTCAACCTCCTACAATCATACTCAAGGTATGCTTATACTGTAAAAAAATTCTGGTAAACTTCCTAAACTGTAATGAATGTTTTTAACCTATGTAGTGTATGGAAATAATACTTCCTATCAGGATGGAAATATGGGAATATCTAGCATTGCTACTATACAAAGTTGGGAACGTCCCTACGTATTTGACTCTTACCTGAGCAACTGTAGGAACGTTGCCATGAATATATCGGTAAATAATTTATAGTTCGCGCTTTGTCACTGTACGTATACACTGATATAGTACATTTCCAAATAATTTCTTAAAGTGTACACTGTTAAAATTTTCCGTACATTTACGGAAATTTTTACGAAAACGCACAGTAAATATACGGAAACGCAATCTGTAATTACAAAAAAAACGGAGTTAGGTGCGTAAATACAAAATACAGAAAACCTCCGTACTTCCTACAACTTCGTGTTTCGGGCACGAACAACGCCGAGCCTACACGAAACTTTCTGCGCCACTGTAACCAGAAAACTATTGTTTCTGCAGCAATAAAGGTTATCCATGTCACTAAGACCCGTTCTTAAAAAAAAAAAAAAAAAAAAAAAAAACAGGCGTATGCAATACTTAGCAACACTTAAAATTTACTAACTTTAACAGAAACTTAGAGTTGCTTATGTGTCTACTATAGAAATTCAAAATTTATAACAAGTCTACCACGAGAACCTCGTAGGTAAGTGGTTAGAGTCATAAACTTGTAATTATTTGACTTGGGTTCAAATCTTGCTTAGGTATAAAAATCTTTAACTCTTTTACATATCTTTTTTATACACAGTAGAACACCCACATAATGAAAATTAAGATAAAACAAAAATTAAAAGTTATTTAAACTAGAAGTACAGAAAACTAACTAGGGAATTAACTGAAAGGTTCCGTGAATTTTAAGGAAAGTCCGTTTTTGATTATCAATGGGTCCGTAATTTTACGAAGAATTTACGGACACCAGTGGATAAATTTTTACCAGCACTTTTCCGTAAAATGAAGGAGTTTTTTTTTACAGTGTACCTGTGACGGCGAGATGTACGGCATGACGATCCTCGCCCTTGTCGTTCTCGACGGCGAGGTAGTAGTTGCGGGCGTCGGCCGTGTCGGCGCTCGCGACGTGCAGCCTCGCCTCGTAGCAGTCCTCGCGACGGTCCTGCGCCAGCTGGTCGGCCCGGTAGCGACCCAGGTCGGCCCCGGCCTCCAGCTTCAGGCTGCCCCACTCCCAGGACGCGTGACGCGGCCGAGGGTCGGCGCACACCACCAGGCTGAGCAGCGCATCCTGACCGCGAGACACCACCACCTCGCCCGCCTCCGCCTGGCGCAGTACCTGAGGAGCCCCTGCACACACACACCACAACACATTCCCGTTACATCCTCCCCATCAGCTATACGCTGCCACACCCTCTGACGGTATAATGCTACCATGGGCGCACACCACCAGGCTGAGCAGCGCGTCCTGACCGCGAGACACCACCACCTCGCCCGCCTCCGCCTGGCGCAGGACCTGAGGAGCCCCTGCACACACACACCACAACACATTCCCGTTACATCCTCCCCATCAGCTATACGCTGCCACACCCTCTGACGGTATAGTGCTACCATGGGCGCACACCACCAGGCTGAGCAGCGCGTCCTGACCGCGAGACACCACCACCTCGCCCGCCTCCGCCTGGCGCAGTACCTGAGGAGCCCCTGCACACACACACCACAACACATTCCCGTTACATCCTCCCCATCAGCTATACGCTGCCACACCCTCTGACGGTATAGTGCTACCATGGGCGCACACCACCAGGCTGAGCAGCGCGTCCTGACCGCGAGACACCACCACCTCGCCCGCCTCCGCCTGGCGCAGGACCTGAGGAGCCCCTGCACACACACACCACAACACATTCCCGTTACATCCTCCCCCCTCCAGCTATACGCTGCCACACCCTCTGATGGTATAGTGCTACCATGGGCGCACACCACCAGGCTGAGCAGCGCGTCCTGACCGCGAGACACCACCACCTCGCCCGCCTCCGCCTGGCGCAGTACCTGAGGAGCCCCTGCACACACACACCACAACACATTCCCGTTACATCCTCCCCATCAGCTATACGCTGCCACACCCTCTGACGGTATAGTGCTACCATGGGCGCACACCACCAGGCTGAGCAGCGCGTCCTGACCGCGAGACACCACCACCTCGCCCGCCTCCGCCTGGCGCAGGACCTGAGGAGCCCCTGCACACACTCACCACAACACATCGCCGTCACATCCTCCCCTAATGCCCGGTTCAACCCATAGACTAAAAATGAAGTAGACCGCTTATCCGTCTTGCTGCGCATGTACCCAACATTGACCTACCCTAATCCTATGCAACTGTCAAAGTCACATGGTCAACAGTGATAAACATGTTAATTTCTAAATTACAATCACTATTATATTAATAAAATACTTTTAGCAGTTTGAATGTAATCAAAAAGCATTACAAATTGATTATAGGAAGCATAAAAACATCTCAACATCACTTATCTACTAAAAAGTGTTCTAACCTCACATCCAATCCACGCCATTTTTGCTAGACGTGTAGGTAGAAAAGCAGATCAATGTTGGGACATGGAGATTGGTTGTGCGCAGCCAGCGAGATCGGTATACCACTTCTTTGGTCTATGGTTGCATCAACATATTCCCCGATACGAGATCAAATGATCCTAGTTTCGAACCAGGATCAATTTTGGGCTTGGTCCCAATGTGAGAGATCGAGATTAAGTATGAGACAATTTCCTATTAGTTCGTAATACAGGTTGAGTCCTTTAAAAGACATGTGTGTAACGGAGCGAGGGAATAAGGAAATACAGTCTAGTGGGGCCTCTGTATATGACGTCATAGAAGTAGGTGTATTTTCCACTATAGATAGAAATAGATGTGCGATGTTTTATCTGTTTTAAGTGAATTATTGTTGTACGAATTTTACTGAATAATGTTCTAGTACCTATAATGTTGTTTTAATTCCAAAGAAAACAATCGACCATAGTTCTATCTGTTGGCGTATTTTCAAACTACATTTGTCGACGATGGCTGCTGATCTCGGATCGAGTTTTGGAATCGAATCTCCAGTCCAGTTCTGAACTCGAATGGTGCAACAGTTTTCTGTGTCGATCTTAGAAGCGCAACCGTGCGAAAGCTGCCACACCCTAAGGTGGTATGGTGCATCTGAGGGCGCACACACTACATCGGATGTGAACATTTGCAGGCTGCTTCTTGTGCCAAGTTCTCAAATGGCGATCATGAGGCGGGGCTTAGAGATGAGTCGGTACACTCATTTACGGTCAGTGTGGCCCAAAAGCTGAATCTCGACGTGAAGAAATTCAAGCTATTCAAGCTATGGAAATGGACCACGCTCGGGTTGGGGTATCAGCCCAACAAGGTGAAGAACCCTTGCGGAAAGGAAGGAGGTACACGGGAGGGTGGAGATGTAGTCACATCCCTGAAGAAAGGGGTTTGTGTCCTCGGATTCGCCTGCTTCCACCGACGTCCAGAGGTCAGATTGAGGAAGGACTCGTGCTGGCAATAGGGAGTTCTCAGGTTTTTAACCCGGGTATCCATGGTGGTAGTAGATGGTTTTTCTCCTATTCAGGAGAAAGCAAAGACCAGGTGACTGATGGCCTAAAAGAGAATGACCCTGTGTGCTGGAAGTCGACATGGGGGCCCAAAGGCCGGGCATTTTCACTGCTAGGTCCGAGGGGACCTGTGCCAGTGGAAGCCATAAAATGGGGAGAAACAGTAGAGAAACGAAAAACCTTGGTATGGCCAAGTGCTAAGAGGGGTCGAGAGCTCAAAGATTGTTTTTGTTGTATGGAGAATGCATTGCATAGACAGCGAGTGTGTCCACTGTGCTGAGTGCAAAGGTTGGGCACAGAACGTACCAGCAGGACAGAGAACATGCTGGTGGGCATGGAATATGTACAATGCAAAAAATTTCCTGCTCCTGTACTAAGTATGTGTATTTATACTGCATTAATAATAATGTTCTTGGTTTCAAGGCTAATCTCGTTTTGTGCATAATAAACGCATGATTCAAGGGAGGTGCTCAAGCCCCCCTAGTCATCATTTCGATACGCCATAGAATATGCCTGTTGGACAGACAGGCTTGTAGAGCACAGTTTATGAGTGCTGAATGTAGAGTATGCTTCTAAACAGAAAGCATGCCCAACATTCAACTGAATTTAGCACACTCGCTCTACTCAAACAGAGGCTACATTATACTAATGCATTATTTTTGACTAAGTTGTAAAGCAACTGCTAAGTAATCAAGTTACGAAAATTTTACGAAAATATGTGCGTTTGTGGTTTACAACCAAATTTTGAGCAGTAGTTACATTATTGTTGAAACACATGAATTTGACATGTATTTTGGCACACTTACGCCACGCTACATTACACACTAGACACGAACTTAGGCAGGCACCTACTAGGCCAAGAGATCAGAGGGCTGAGATCAGGCCTGTCAAACAGAGCATGTTTTCTGGGCACAAGATGCATAATTTTGCTAGCGAATATTTCCATTGGGTTGAGAACATGCATTAGACAATGAGCACATTTTCAGTGTAGAGATGAATCTAAGGCTTAGAATGTGTAGAAAAGGAAGAGAAGGTAGAGGCTTGCTGAGCTGAGAAAGTGACTATTGAGTACAGAATGTGGGTTTTTGGGGAAACAGATTGCTTGTCGAGCACAACCCATACCCACTGGACTTGCACAGAAACCGACCAAGATTTCACCTATTCTGCCATATGTCAGACGTAAACGAGTAAACTCAAGTCTGTCTTCTCTAACTAACAACCTACTTTCTTCAGCCCCAATCCAGTGAAAAGGAAATAACGTTTATCCTCAGCAACTGTCGCACAGTTTTTCCCAGTGACCTCACTGCTTTAACTCGTTTGCTGTGCCCTTCCATATAGACCCTTCTTCCTTCGGATGTGTCCATGGCTACAATTGCGGCCATGGCACCAAACAGCCCTGCTACAGCCGCGATGCATGCGTCCCTTTTGACATAATAAACCCGACCTAAGGAGTAAAGGGCGTGCCCTGAGACGCATCCCATTCTCCAACCGTCCTAGCTACTAGCATGCATGCCGGAGGGAAACACAGAACTGTGAAGGTGCTCACGCTGGCGTAGCGGGGATATCGGGGCTCGCCAGAAAATTATAGAAAATTGAGTCTTGAATGTGATTTATGGAGAGTAAAGCTGGATACCCCGACGAATCCGACACGACATCCCCGACGCGACGAAATTTGAGTGGCAGCCAATGAAAAGCGAGGTCACTGTGACGTCAACCCGATAACCCGACAGCGCGAAATTAGTCGGTTCTATTTCTACTTTCCGTCGTGTCGGGCTCGTCGAAATGCAGCAAAAAGGTTATAAAACAAATTTTCGTGCATATTTACCTTCTGCAATTAATATTAACTTACTTGTCACCAAAATAACATCCCAGTTTGTTTTTAAATACATTCTTTATAGTGACTTTTAAAAATTGTATATTGTATATTAATAGGATAACTTGCCGTTTTAGAATTTTTCAAGAACCGACTACCATACTGGTCGGACAGATTCCGTCGTGGTGTTGTGAGCACTGAATAAATATGTTATTGTAAAGGGCTTTTCCAACGTCCCCCGGTTTTATGTTAGAAAGCTTAGCACGGGACGGTTTACAGACTAACTTATAACTAGAGATATGCCAAATTCGCGTTATTATTTGGAGTCACGTTGAACCGTCGCAATAAGTTTTTCATTGGACTATACTTTATTTGACACGCCTTGGGTAACTCTGAGCCAATAAATGAACACTTTACAGTTGATGTGCTCCAATCACGTGAAGATCCGTCAGAAAAGACGTGGCTTCACATCTATGAAGCAGCCAATGGAGAAATGAAGTCCTGCTCCGGTAAATACAGTACTCTGGAGTTCAGCCTGATGCCAAATAACAACGCGATTTTTTCACGTCTCTACTTATAACCTAACTTAAATTGACACCCGGGACTCGAACCCAGAGCCTACCGCGCCACAAACCGACTGCGTCACGAGGACGTCGGCGTGACTATAGAATACAGCGTGTGAACTCCCGCGGAGTTGTAACGTCGTGTCGGGGGGGGGTGCCGCGTCGTGTCCGTCGGGGGGGGGGGGGGGGGGGTTTCCGCCCGCGACTCCCACCGCTGGAGGAGACTCACCGACGACCTGGACGGCGATGGGCTCGCTCTGCGCGGCGCGCTCCCGGCCGCCGATCACGTTCGTCGCCTTGCACACGTACTCGCCCTGGTAGCCGTACGTGACGTTGGCGACCTGCAGCTTGGGCTCGGCGCCGCGCAGCAGCACGACGGCGTCGGGCGTCGGCGTCTTCTGCAGCCACTGGTACGTCGGCCTGGGGTTGCCTTCCGCCGCGCAGCTGAAGGTCGCCTCCGAGAAGAGCGGCGCCGTCACAAGCCGATCCGGCCCCACGCTCACGATCTGCGGGGGATCTGCACACACCACGGCGACTACAGTACCGGTCAAAAGTTTAAGACCACGGCGAAATCACGGAATTGCGCTTAGGACCCAAACTTTTGCCGCAACAGTCGTTTCAATTTTTTTTTCTACCTCTAATGCATATGGCAACGTTTTTCTCTTAAAATTTCATTCGGTTAAGCTATGCAGTTTAGATGTTATGAATCTTGCAATATTGTGATGTAACACTAAAATACCTCCACTTTCTTACATAAAAAAAAATGTGTGGTGTAAGTTGTTGCACAATGACAGTTCCTTAAGACATACTGTAATGCTTTTATAAAATCCGTAAAAAAAGGGTATTTTTCATTGTTATTCGAAAATATTTTACAAGCCTTCTGAGTGAGCTATCGAAGCCGGCGTTATCCACAGAGGTAGGTCCACGTCTGCTCTACCTGTATGGATAACGCCAGCTCCGACAGCTCACTCAACTGTTTAGTAAAATATTTTCGAAGAACAATGGAAAATAGCTTCTTTTTTTTTCACGGATTTTATGAACAGGTAAAAGGTGCAACAAAACATTACAGCATTTTTGAGGAATTTTCATTATAGTTCCAAAACGACATTATATATATATATATTAATTACTACATTTATCACAAAATATTTGTGATAATATACGCAACAACTTGTAACACACGAATTTATTAATTTAGGAAAGTGTAGGTATTTTAGCGTTGACTTACAATATTACAAAATGCATAACTTCTAAACTGTATAGGTTAACGCAATTGAATTTGAGGAAGTACATTTTTATATTCCTAAAAGATAGTAAAAAATTTAAACCACTGATGCGGCAAAAGTTTAGGTTCTACATGCAATTCCATAATTTTTCACCGTGGTCATAAACTTTTGACCGGTACTGTATACTCAGAGACCTAAAAAATTCGCGAGTTCAATAACCTGCAGGATAGACTCTACAGACTTATGTACAAATAATGCCCATATCTGGGGACACCCAAATTGCGCGAAAATATTTCCGCACATGTTAGATTACATAACCCTGCGGGCATGTCAGAAGTATTGCTTTGCTTATTGGCGGCGCGTGTTTGTGAGAATACATTTTGAAACTTGACTGGCCAATCAGAATTACGCTACTCCGCTACTGCACGTATGTGATTCGTGGGCAGACACATAACACCTAGATCGACCAATCGCTGAAGTGTATCTGAGCTCAAGTGCTATTAAATACAACTGGTCGTGAAATCTTTTCGCGGAAATCTGGCGCATCGACTGTACATTGGATGTCTGCCGCCACGTTGGAAGGCGACGATTGGTTCAGTATTTTCTCCACGAGGTGTCGAACACCGTGCGGAACCAATGCTTAACGGTATATAAACGCACCTGTTTTGAATTTAGAATGTCTCAAAATGAATCCGCGAAGTCTTCAGGTCTCTTACTACTTTTAGTGTCATTGCTCCTATTGCAGTAAAATATCTGTAAAACAAATCTGAAGGGACCTACGTTTTGTGTATTTGTAATAGAGGGGTTCTTTATGTGTTCCTTTTTTTTTTTTTTTTTAATCATGTAGTCAATTTTGAATTTAATTGCCGCTGTAATTGAGTAGCATTGGTTCTTTTTTATTGATTTATTTGAGAAAAGTATTAAAAGGATTTTATTTATGAAAACATATACAGTAAAACGTTATGGCCACTACTAATAAATTACCATTGTCGTAAATAAAAACATGCCACTAAGTTTGTTTGGAGCAAAATTATGTAAACGAAAAATGTGCAAAATTCTTAAATTTTAAATAACAACTGAAAACTCTTCTACAGTAGTTAAAAAACATTATAACTTTTGTTAATTTTAATTTTTAGCTGAGATGTGACAATTGTAGGATTTTTTTTTTTACAATTATAAGTACAAAAAAAAGGAGCATTATTAAAGTAGAGTAAATATAATCAGACCTTTCAGTGTTTGCTATAAAGATGTTTCATGCTGAAGAGGAAAAAACAATTTGTTATAAAGAGTAGAAAATGCATTGTATCATATACAGTTTTGACCGGACCAAACACAGATTTTGCTATAGAGAGGTTCACTATGTAGAAGTTTAACTTAGACAACTTCAGAATTCGCGTTATTATTTGAAGACCGTCGAAATTTAAACACATGTACCTTCGCAATAAGTTTTTCATTGGACACGCCTTGGCTAACTCTGCGCCGATAAACGAACTCTTCACAATTGTGTGCCCCAACCACGTGCAGTTCAGCCAGAAACGGCGTGGCTTCACATCTGTGAAGCAGCCAATGGAGAAATGACGCCGGCTCCGATATTGTACAGTACTGTGAAGTTCAGCCTGATGTCAAATATTAACGCGAATCTTGTATGTCTCTACCAACTACAGCAGAGTGAAGAGCGTGAAGTGAGCGAAGAGATTCGGGCGGGTCTTAACAGCGAGGTCTTGAGAGCCGATGAGGGTGAGGGAGGTGAGTACGGAGTAGTTCCGGAATGAAATGGCGAGGGGGGAATGGGAGATCCCCGAGAAAACCCGCCGACCAGCGGCATCATCATCCTGCATGATTTACACTTGCGAAAATCTGGAGTGCCCTGGCTTGGGGATCGAACCCTGATTCGCCTCGGTGGGAGGCGATCAGGCTAACCGCTCAGCGACCACGGCCCCTATTACAGTGGAAAGTCTATTAAAGGCTGTTCATCATAAAGTGAGCACTTTAGAAATGAACCTTAGAAAAATGTCACGGCCTCTGAATGCATATATTTTAACAGGCGACGCGAGTGACATTTGCCCAGTAAAGTTGGTTGCAATAGATGGGAAATAGTATCATATATTAACGTCGAATATAAAGTGTTAGGCAACAATTTGTGATAACTTAAATCATTACCTTCGCTTTCTGTAATTTTTTCAATGCATGGAAGTGTTAGAATGAGCACATTTGTATAATATTTACTTTACAAATTATTTCAAGTCTTACTTGACCGATGCATGAATAAAGTTATGAGGCCGGTGGCAATGTTAATTTTACATAAGCGGAAGAATTCTCCAACGTCCAGTCAAGAAGATCTTTAGCAGGACTTTCAAAAGTGCTCATTTTACCGTGAACGGAGTATATCATAACGTCGGTTATACGGACAACCAGTTATCCGAACTCGTTTTAAAAATAATGAGAGAAGAAAAAAAAAACAGGAAAATCTCTTTGGTCACAGTTGTTTACCTTACCCGCGGAGGAGAGACAAGGATTTGTGTCGGATCTTCTGAATTGCCCTTTCACGTGTCGTTCACAGTAAACATGTACCGTAAAAAAGGGGGGGGGGGTGGTTACTTGTTAACTGATTTATTTATTTATATTTTATGTACAATTTCTGCTTTGGATAAGAGTGCTATGTTCTGTGCATGTGTAGTAAATTTATACGTGGTGTGATTTTTTTTTTATTTTTTATTTTTACAAATTATTTGTATTTTCATTTTCATCATATTGTCTTTATCCGGATTTTCGATTATCCCATATCCCATCTACCTTTGGTCCCTATTAGACAGGATAATACATTTTAAATTTTATTATTATTGGACTGGATTGGACAGGGCTTATAAACGTCCCCCGTTATTATACCTGAGGGCTCATGAAGGGACGGCTTATAAACTACCCTACGAACTGACTTAAACAAACACCCATGCCTTACCTAGGATTCGAACCCAGAACCTCCCGCAACCCAGACCAGCGGCGCATCAACCGATTGCGCCACGGGAGGTTGGCTTTTATAATTATTATAATCTATTCGCCGTTTCTTCACACTATTTGAGTCAAGAAGGAATAGAGTAAAAAAAAAACGGAAAACAAGACTAATTACGAAAAAATAATGTAACATAGTATGTATACATATATACAAATAACCAACAGATATAGGCTGTTCACGGTAAAGTGAGCACTTTTTAAGGCCCTCCCAACATGAATTTACCACTAATAAATATGTTTCATTGCAGCCTCTGACATTGACTTTTGAGATTGATGAAAGTATACACCGTATTTATTAGTCACGGGACAATGATGATATTCAAAAAGGTCTTAAATATAAAAATTGGCTTAAAAGAAAAATTTGGAAGGGCCTTAAAAAGTGCTCACTTTACCGTGAACGGTCTATGATATATAGAAAACGACACAGGCTAGAAACCTGCTTGAAAAAGTTAGGACAATACTGACAAAATAAGTAGGAACAAAATGGGATAACATAACAACCAAACGTACTCAAATACGGCAGTTTTACCAGATACGACAGAATACAAAACCAGGAACAATCTTTTCCTATAGCCTGGTAAACAAATTTTTAAATTGCTCTCGCCTCTAACATTTTATAATATGTACCAAATCTCCGCAATGAACTTTTGTTTCAAACTTCTCCAGCCAGTGATTCATCAAAACGGCTTATTCTCAGAAGTCCTGAGCATTATTTGATGTGAGGCTCAAGGTCACATACTCGAGGGTTTCCGTTGTTTTGTAAGACTGAGTTGCTGGCCGAGGGCGCATGTAGGAGTGCAGTTTCATGGACCATTTGATCGAGCTTAATATTCATTTGCATGTATTCGTTGTTTAGCTATCATGGGATATTTATGCAAACATCCTAAATTTGATTTCTAAAAGTATTCATATTCTTATTATCCTCTTATTCATATTCTGACAACAGATAGTAGTTCTTCCATGATTGTTTTAATTGTAGGATTGAAGGGTAGTTGTAATATGTTGCCCTGTGTAATGTTAGAATTGTCTATTTACTAAAGTTATAAACTGGATTTTTAAATGAGCTTTCTCTAGGTAGGGCCTATCTTAAGGTTGCACTATTATATAATTACTAGTACAAGTTTCTGCCATTATGACCCTAGAAAGCATTATGATTTAAGGTGATAATTCTGAAGGTAAAATTTGTTTTTTTCATACTTTTTTCTGGAATAGAACTACTAAGAGATGTTCTCAAATATACTAGTGAAAAGGCGCCCATACCTCTACATCCATGAACTACACTCTTATAAATAATTCTGCATTAAACTCTACACCGGAATATATAATATTTGTTTAAAATTGAAATATGCTATTTACTGATGTCCATTGGTTTAAAAAATAGTTCTGTGTTTAAATATATATTATACATTATTTGCTGCGAGAGAGAAAGAGTGGCAAATGAGATGTCTTGCGGTTTTCGAAACGGTCTCGACGCCAGGTTAGTTTACACTTGAACAAACTTTGTTTTGATGTTATACAGTTAATCTCTGGGTCTAAAAGTTCGACAATGCACGAAACTACACCCGAACACATGTCAGCAACACATGGCCATAGCTCTGCGAGGAGGCACAAAGGTGAAACATCTTGTATTTCAACTATATTTTTTTTTACAAGTCATGGGACAAAGTCCTTTACCTGCTGTACTACTGGAACTCATTCACTACTTATCTTCCCCTTGCCTCCTGACCGACATCCTCGTGGGCCGCTCCGTAATACGAGAGTGCTTTGGTTATCGTGCATTAAGATAGCCTACAATGCAACCCGCAATAACCAGACCGCATAGTAGACAAACAATGCAGCCCTGTTAAGAGATTTGGACGCCTCTTAACAAAGGGGTATTAAGATTCGATTTATGAGTTATGTTTAGCTAGGAAACCCTAATAAATAATTAATAACACGATCACGTTCGTTTATTGAACTTGTCGTTTTATTATCATTATGTGAGTTGTTGCAAGTGTTTCGCGTATTTCAAGCTTGCAATACGTTTCTTTGTGCACCCATAGTTTTTGCACAAACAGCTTTATACGGTTTTTGCGTTGTCGAGTGTCCGCCATTTTGCTGAAGCTCGTGGATACGGCTCAGTATAGTACAAACATTTCCTAACACGGACCTCGTAGTTCTAGAAACGAGTAGTTTAACAAGGAAATAAATATTTTTCTAAACCAGCTCCGGCCCGGTATTTTCACTAGCTGCTAAGGAAATGTTATTTTAAATAACCATACTGGAGAGTGCTACGGTTCTGAAATAAGAAACCCCCGCAGGGGAAGACGATCGGGGGGGTGGGGGCTCTAATTGAGAAAAATTCAATTTTTTTTCTCATCATCTCCGATCATCTCTTCGCGTCTGCTGAGATCGCAACGAACAGTATTTGGATAGCCTGGGTCCATAAGCGGCGCGGAGATCGAGAAAGAAAATAAAAAAAGAACATTCATCTTGTTATAGGCTGCTCATGGAAAAGTGAGCTAGTTACTCTTCCTCTCAGCTATTACTTATCCTTTACCCGCCTTTTTTTAATAGATGTTGCCACGTGTGCAATAAACACAGCGTGTGCATTCCACCGTACTCGGATGTTAACATATAAGGTTAAAATGAAATACATTTATTGACCATCGGTGCAAACGAGAGGGCTTTGAAAAGAGCTCGCTTTGTCGTGGACAGCCTGCACGTCCATTCCTCTCGTCTGCTCGCAACCACGCCTGGGTCCATCTTCGTTATCCGGGAGAGTCCCTTTGTGGATGTGCGCAACTATTTTCTATCTACAGGGCTGTTATTTGCGTCGAACGTGCCGAGAATGCACGGCTGCCTTTGTCACTGACAGTCGGGACGGGGTAGGAACTCATGCGGAATACATGAATATAAAGAGGCAGCTTTGCAAGTATAAAATAGAGACGGACGCGAAAGCTAGATTAATCGGTAAAAAAGCAGATATTCAGTCGCGTATCAGTATATATAAAAAAATTTTCCCTGCCAATGGTTATTCAAGCCTGAAATGTGGTTTTGCACAGAAACATCTAAACATGCATGTTTCTGCTTCTTTTTTTTTGGGGGGGGGGGGTGAACTTCAGCACGCTGTAGAACGTATTTTTTTTTAATACTAACCAAAGCCACTTTTGTGATATTTTTACTATACTTTCATCAGTAGTTTTTTTTTTTTTTCGCGACATATATTTTCGTTATAAAACTAGCAGCACCGTTTAAGCACTGATGCGTAAGAGTTCATATTAATAAAAATCACCAATAAAAAAAATATCCTCGCGGGAAAAAACATGAGTTCAAAAATTACTGATAACTTAAACGAACACTGGTATTAATTTTACTACTGCATCATTCGAATCTTAAAACACGCATGTATACTTCAACTGAACTTGACTATGTCTAATAAAAAAATCATATATAATAATAACATTTTCGTATAAATCAATAAAAAAAATGGCTAACACTACAATAACCGGTTTCATATATGATCACAATAAATTACATGATTTTTAGATTGTGTTCGTTTAACTGAGGCAATCTACGTAAAAATTGCATGTATTTGTGCAGTTTGGCATGTGAAAAATTGTGATAATTTGTAGCGTACATAAACTGTGGTTTCCTCGGGCAGCATATTCCGCGGCTAATAGTCCAAAACGTATCTCAAATAATTGTTTTGATTAGATATCAACCGCAGCCAATAAATTTACTCATATTTTGCTAATAATTACCAGAGAACTAAACATATAGGATAATTTACTTAGGGATTAGAAAGTGAGTTAATATTTAAAACTTCATGCAAAAGTAGAGATATGTGACAAGTGAATGTTAACACATTTCAGATGGTTCTCTGCCTGTAAAAAAGCATTGGCAGAATTTTGGCTATACGGTAAATGTTAATAGCTAATTCCATTAAAAAAATTATATTTTTTTTCGATTTATAGGTACCATTGTACATATACATTAAATCAAATGAACCGTCTTTTTTTTAATATAGCATAAGTACTTATTACAGCATAAAGTACCGTGAATAGACTATATCATAATTACTAAAGTTTATTTTTAGACAGTATATGTTTTCATAAATGTACTTAGCGTCACTCGTGTGGCTACGGAAATTGTATTTTATTAAATTAAGTTTTAATTAACTTGAAGGAATCAGCAAAAATATTTAAACTTACGAACTAACTAGACAGAGGATATCTTTTTCCCAAAAAAAATATACTTTTTTTAATATTACTGAACTATTGTACTCTTAACCTTCACATAATTTAGATTTTATATTAGGCCCTACCCGGAGTCTTTGGAACGCAAGTGGGATTTTTCTGATTTATGCGGCTACTAAAATTGGACTTATCGGTCGTATAAGTTCTTTCGACTGGACTGGAGTTGAGTTGAGGGATTTGGGAGGTTCTTAATAACGAGATCTTGAGAGCCGATGAAGGTGAAGCGAGGTGAGCATGGAGCAGCGCCGGAATGAAAGGGCCCCGGGGGAAACGGGAGATACCCGAGGAAAATCGTCCGGCACGATTCCCACTCGCGAAAATCCGAAGTTAACCCGGCCGGAGACTGAATTTGGCGGGAGGGAAATCAATTTTGTTAACACCTTATCATGTTGCGTGGCTCGACCTCGCGCTGTAGAGATGTAGTTGTTGAGATGAAGTAGATCTCCGTCGACAATGCGGCCTGATCACTGAAAATGGCGAGTTGCAAGAACTGAAGTCTTAGCCAGATTTCCCAGCAGCCCGTCAATGATCGTTTGAATCTCTGCAGTCGTATAATGTTCTGGTACCACCGAACATTATAGTCCGTCTTTTAATGATATAGTCGAGTGTTATCAACCTGGAAAATTTACCGTTTCTCTCAACGGAATGTGCACATAGATTGTCCCAGGGGTGGTAGAAGAACTTCCTTCATAATTTTTTCTTCGATTTCGTAGTGAAAATCTTGGGTTTAGAAATTGAAACATGTCTGATTCGCGCAAACGCTGTGACACACTTGTCGGAATAATGTTGATGTTAGATGGTTGCCTCGCGTGCCTGAAACAGTTTTTCTGTCCTAAATGAATCTTATATCAACTCATTTTACTCTCTAAATGCTAATAAGTGGTAAACAACTGATTGTTTCGAAGAAAAAAATTTTCATTGTTAGAAATTGGTGACGTGAAATTATTTCACTGATTGAATAAGTGACGGCCGACTACAGTGGCGAATTAAATATTGTTTTTATTTAATGCAGCCAAATAATTACGTGAAATAAATATGTTTACAATGGTTTACTATTTATATTGCGCAATTTACCGTTATTTAGAAAAGCTAAAAATATTCCAGAGGTAGCCAGGATTGGACTCACACCTTACATCGAGTCTAGGCTGTTGTCTTGCTGTCTGCGCTACTTCGACAACTTGAAAAAACGAGAGGAAACTATTCTGAAGATTTCAATAGTATGCTCTTACTTTCCATTTTTTTTTGGTTTAATTGGTTCCGTTAGGATTGTTAAAACGTATAGTATTAATAAGTACCCTCTCTTCATCACATTATATGCTTAAACCTGCAAAAAGAGAGCTGTGGCAATTACATAAAAACGAAATGAAAGACGAAAATACATAATGCATCGCTGAGTGTTCCTATTACCTCATAAAATGGCGTTTTGAATGACGAAACACATTTTAGAAAGTATTTTGTATTGATTTTATTAGTTTATGTGTTGTTATTTCACTTGAATAGATTTGTTTGAAGGCCATTTTTAAACGTTGTTTAACGGCCATTTTTAACCGCTGTTTAACTGATCCATCAGTCAAAAATAATCAACCGAGTATACAGAGAAAAAAATAACTGATGAATCAGTTGAAAATCTCATTGAACCAATAAGTGAAGGAAATTTGGCATTTTTCACTGATTCATCAGTTTAATCCACTGAAGTGACTGTTGAATCAGTCAGATACGTTTGACTGACGAATCAGTGAAATTCTCTCTGATTCAGATTTAGAGTGTACTTTTCCGTAGGCTACAGTACATCCATGTACCTCTTGAATGTAGTTATTCGCCACGAGTTGTTTTCACTAGCCTGTGGTTACGGACTGCTGGCCACGTATTACGAAACTCGCTTAATGTTACCCACGAACTTGGTTCTCCGACAGATGCAGCACGCTACCGCATGGCTGGCGCATCACGTAGGGATGATGGGATGGGTGTTGCGCGGCTAACCACCACGATGTTGTGGCGTGAGCGAGCCCTTGCTTGCCGCTCGCGTGAACCTAGCAACACACTCAGCGGGGAATCATGACGCCAGTGGTTGCGTCAAACGGTAGACAGCAAGCAGGATGACGATACATCAAACAACGCGCCGATATAGATCAGCGAGCACTTTTCATTCGACTATAAGATGTGGAACTACTCCCCATCCATCATTGCCAACTTGACTGGGCGCATGTCACTCGGCGCGTCGGTTAAAATACAGTATATGAAGGCAGGGGCAACCTATTTCTAAGGTTGGTTTCAATAGTGCTCACTTTATCGCGACCAGGTTTTAAACATAATTACTACCCTTTCTTTATATAACGTAACGACTGTAAAGTTGTACTCTTGTGAATTATTGAGTTTTATATAAAGACGATTAACGAGAAACCCGTCTTAATGTTGAGGTTCGCCAACCCATTCTTAACAGGTTCATATTGCACAGTCGGAGATGACATTACTAACAAACAGTATATGTATATTGTCTGCCAGATCCTGCACCCAGGACGGGTCAGAGCAACGAGGAAAAAGCTCTCCTCCAGTATTTCCACAAAGTGTTTTCGGTTGTCAGTAGAGACCAGGAGAATTCGCGAGTTCGATGACCTGCAGGCTAGACTCTGCAGTCTTATGTGCAAATACGCCGATAATAACTGCACATTGGTTGTCGGCTGTCACAGTGGAAGGCGGCGATTGGGCCAGCGTTCTCCAGGAGGTATCAAATAATGTGTGCACCATTGGCAAAGTTATATAAACATACGTGTTTTGAATTCCAGTTTCTTTCAAAAACTAATCCACGAATTCTTCAGGTCTCTCTATAAATGAGTATAAAAAGCTGTATGCACTGCCGATCTGTGTGACATCAACTAATTCATAAGAATCTTCTGCAGGCCAAATAATTATTCTAACTGAACTGAAATCTTTTAACAATTTTAATCATTAGAATATTTTTAATTCTGCCCTGTAGGTAGTACCAGGGCAAAGTAACATATATAAATGAAAATAATTTCAAGTATATTCCTTTTAAATGAGTTATTTTAAAAGGCCACAGACTCGTTTGTTCACTTAGCGATTTTTAAATAATTTTCTTACACGCTCAGACTTTCGTAAAGTCGAAAGAATAAAAAATAGTGCACATGATAGATTTGTATTCCGGCGCTGCTCCAAACTCACCTCGTTTCACCCTCATCGGATCTCAAGACCTCGATGTTAATATCCGCCCAAACCTCTCCACCACACTCTACTTAAATACTACTCTTATGCAGGCGCCGTTCGAAAATATCGAGCTGTTTTTAAATGAGAACTTTACAACTGCAGCGGCCGCGGTGACTGAGCGGTTAGTCTGCTCGCCTCCCACCAAGACGAACCGGGTTCGATCCCCGGCCGGGTCACTCCCGGATTGTCGCAATTGGGAATCGTGCCGGACGATGTCGCTGGTCAGCGGGTTTTCTTGGGGATCTCCCGTTTCCCCCCGCCCTTTCATTCCGGAGCTCGTTTCACCCTCATCAGCTCTCAAGACCTCGCAGTTAAGAGGTGCACGAATCGCTTCACTCGCTCATTATACAACTGGAGATCTCCACTCTCTTTGGGCGGCTACAGCTATATTGCGCGAACGTGGCCTCGAAACGCATGAGTTATAAGGTCGGCCCATGCTCATTAATCACTTGCCTCTATGCCTCTACGCACGAGACGCTAAACTGGCATGTAGTCTTTCCGTCACTGACTCGCCTGAACGCGATTTTAAGAGGCGACTCTTTACTCTTTATTTTAATGCCACGTTTATTAAGGGCCCCGCCTGCCTACATAGTTGTTCTCCTTTTCTGGCCGAGAAGCACTGGAGCTATAAGGGTTATACTGCCGCGCGCTACAAGAACGCCATCGCCACTACGCGCAGGGATCTGAACTGGCGTGCAGTGTTCTCTTAGTGCTGCGAGTACCTATGGCACTTCGAGCGGTGAGGCTATCATTTTATTGATGAATAGTCTACAGCAAAGTATAATAATTGTTCCTATCGTAGATTGGCTGGTGTCTGGCTAGTATGTTTTAAGATACGGCGGTCTGAAAAAGCCGTTTTTAACCATATTGGAGGACTCCAAAATCATATTTACGACAGGCCTAGTAACTTACTGACTTGTACCAAATTCCCACTGCTTTCAAACAAGTCGACGACCGTAACATAATAGTACGATGAATGTTTGAAGACGACTTTGACGTTTGTGCGAATAAAATTGAGCAAAATCTTGTTCTGGTAACACCACGGTCTAGCCATTGTCACATCAAAAATAATATAATTAGTAGTAGGGGCGTCATGGTTCTAGGCCAATTTTGATTAATAGGATTATCAATTTGATATCAAATAGTTAATTAAAATGATTAAAAGGGATATTCTTAATCCGGTCTTAATCCGATCAAAAATCGAAAGGGTTAGTCCTTAGTCCGATCTCAATCCGATAAAAATTGATAAGGATAAATTTATTGAAAGGGTTAATTATTTTTCTTCTACTTCTTTCTTTTTGGATGGGGGACGGGGTAGCAGGAGCTCTGCACGATGTTGACGGTGTGGTGTCCTCGAGGCGATTGACCAGAGTGATGGGTTTCAATGTGTTACATAGTTGTAGAGTTGAGTGCAAGGGTGGGCTAAGTGTAAATTTAATGTTTTTTTTTTTTGGCGGGCATTGCTCGTAGACTGTGGTGGGAGATAGGCAACTTTGAAAGACGGGATTTACGTGTTAGTAATGACAAACAATCTGTTTTTCGAATGCAATGAAACGTTTGAGAATTCCAGAGTGTTCTATGCATGAATAAATTACATGCATCGAATTGCAAATTTCAAACGACTATATTGAGTCTTAAATGTAGTGTGAGTCTCGAGCTTAGAAATGGAATTTACATGAGAGAGAATTTTTACTGTGTGAATAACACCTGGTGTCGTCAAGTGCTAAACATGACCAATTATGTGAGTGTGGAATTAACGATCTACAAGAAAGTAATTAATGATAGGAAATCTTACCCAAAATTATATTAAAGTAAGTCCATTCGTTTTATGAATGAGTAGCACTTACGTGGAACTGTGTGTAGATACGTCTAGCTCAGTCGATAGACAACCGTGTTTAAATTATGGTAAAAACAGGTAAATGTTAATTGAATTCACTGCACTTGTAAACACAAAAGGTATTTTTAAATGGTTAGGAATTTTCATAGACAGAGCTCGGAAATTGAATATCTTATCACAATATTGACTTAACACATGAAAAATTATATTTTCGTAATAAAATACTTTTATATTAAATGTGTACATTATAAAACATTAAAAGCGGCTATCACTTGAGATGAAGGTAGGTCACACTCTTGCAAATCATGGGAGAATGTACTGCTATTTTTACATAACTTGAGTTGAATTTTATTTATTTAAAAACTAGTTTAAATATATTATATTGTGTTTGTCTTCTTCTCCAGACATCATGTGGTATCTTGAACAGGAACTCTTGTAATTTGTGTGCTTATATTTAAAATGAAATACATATTTTTTAATGTTTGATGGACTGTGTTTAGTGCAGATGTAAAAGTTTTAGCTGGTGAACCTTTCTTCTAGGAAAGGAGATATATAGGTCTTTACTACCTACCTCTGTAAAGGTATTCGGGACTCGCTTTCAAAATTTTCCCCTGGGATGTCACAAAAGTTGGTCAGCAGAGCATCATGTCCTGCTCCAGCCTTCAATTTGAGTGGACCAAGGTTCTCTCAAGGTACTAACCTGTTGCCTTATTTCTTTGCAAAACTACATTCATTCATCTATGTTTGATTTTCTCCATTTTTTTTTGTAATTTCTCCTCAACCCTTCAAAGTTAGTTTTAATTTAGATTGTTGTAAGTTTTATAAGTAGAGAAAATTACATATTCCTAGTGAAAGCAAGTAAACAGTTACCATGAATTTAAATACAAATCATCACTACTATTAAACCAACACTCATTATATATAAGATAGTATTGAAAAAAGTTAGTGACACAGCAAATTAAAATATATATATAAAGTTACACACTATTCCTTTTTAAAATTTAATTATAAAGTGTTCTTCAAAATCATCCTTAAACCTAAGTATTTTCAATATCATACAAAAATATTCAGTTTACAACAAACAACTATGCACAGTAAAAGTCATCTTTAAATCACAATTTTTATACAAATATATATAAAACAATTTTGCACATTATGAGTCACAAGTTATTGATACTGACTAAAAAACATATTTTAAAAATACATTATTTTGTCATCAAGCACTCTTAATAAACACACACGCTAACACATAATTTAACAGATTTATATAAAAAAAACAAAAACAAGTATCTACATCAAACATTGAGTTCACCCATTTAACTTTTTTTTTTCTTCTTTCAAAAAATGCATTATTTTCCATATAACTAAAAACACAATTCAAGATATTTATGTACAAGAAAAATCTTCCAAATTATAAAAAAATAAATGTACAAACTATAGCGACGTGTAGGTCGACTCCTAATTATTTACAATATTTACACTAAGGACACATTCGGGAGGAGTGTTCGTAAATGCTTACTGTGGAGCATTCTTTTGTAGGTGTCACATCTGGGTATTTCCCAATCACACATGCCAAAGACAGAGTGTAACACACACTCGCACACATGCAGTTTCCACTGTGAATTTAATTTTCTTCTCTGACAAGAGGTAAATATAACAAAGATAGTAGTAGTAGTAATCTTATTAGGCAAACAGGGAGCAGCAGCACTGAATGGTTACGCAATTTGAAGTTGGTGTAGTCAACTGTGATGATGTTTGTAGTCAGCTGCGATGACGATTGCAGACATCTGTAGTCAGCTACGATGATGTCTGTAGTCAGCTGTGATGAGTGTGGAATAGGAGGTGCGTGTGGTGTCAGCAGATGTATGTCCTTGGCATTGTGTGGTGTTGGAAGGTCTATAAATGTATAGTGCTGCTAAAATTAATATATGGAGAAAAATAAAAAAATATATTCAGGTATTTGATAGTGCCCCACTACCTTATTATGTGTTCAGTGTAGACTTGATGAGCACCTGAACAGAACTGATATTGGGCCCCCATCACCCTTGTGCAATTTTCGAGGCAATCTCGGTAATCCTCATACCTAAGTGATTGCAACATGTAGGGTTTTACACCCTTCGCCTTACAACTACATTGCTCATTCACAACAACATATGCTTAAAGCTTACGACATAAACCCACAAAGTGTGTGATTATGCACCCAGCAAATTCATCTTTCATCACCCCGGTACTGCATTTGTGCCTCTGAGGAAATCCTTGCGGGTTATCGAGCGCATAGTTGGATGTATCAAACCGTGCCTTTAAATCTGGGGTAATTACTTGATGTATGTCATCACAAGCAATAGAATAGACTAGGGAATTGTGTCACAATAGAGGAGGTGCAAAGCCTGCAGAAGAAATTTTGTACTCATATACTGATAGTGAAATTCATAGTGTTAATTTTGAAAGATCGAGAATGGCAACACCAGTGTACAAAGGTTTGTTGAATGCAATAAAATTCTTTGACAACTTGATAAGGACCAAGTCTTCATCGATAATCTGTCTTGCCTGGAATGTCGGACGTCCTATCAGCTCTGCAGCCACACAGATCATGTCATACCTCGAAACAACTCTGATGTACCTTTCCCGGCGAACATTCTGCAAGGTTTTTTCATAAACAGAATTATTCATCAACTTGAAAAACGATATTTCGAATGTGTTCGCAACCTGGGCATGTTTCTCAAAGTTAAACTCGATGTACCTAGCCATTCATGCCTTCTGCCCAAAGCACAAAACACGATGAACAGAGTTAAGTTTGGCCGCATACATCAAGTACTGCCTCAGAGTTTTTCCATGTATAACATATTTCTTACATGGTGCAAGTGTTAAAAGAAGTTTATCATGCAAGCCATTCGGAGGTACGCCATTTTCTGGGGCCAAAGGCAGATCATATAAATTATCACGACACTCCTCTGGAAAAGACAGATCAACTTCTGCGAGAAAAAAAAGTGTCACTGTCATTCCCTGTGTTTGCAAAATCCCACAAAGAGAAAACATCTACCTCAACCCACTCTAAATTACGAATCAGAAGCTTGGACCATACTGTATGACTATACAACATCGAAATAGCATATATATTTCGATGCCACACTGGGTTCGTAATCCTCACCAATGAAACATTGGTGTGAAACATTGCTTCCGCATGTATTTTTGAAACCTGGGTAATGTTGCCCATAACCCCGTGTTCTACAAAAAGATACATGTCAATTTCAGTCAACAGCACTAGCCGTGTGCTTGACATTGGCAATAAAGCATACCACTAAAGAGAAAGAGCTGTGACGTACTAGGCGGGGTGAAGACCGTAATGAGCCAAACATATGGTCCTGAAATTCTCAAAAGCATCAGCCAGCAAACAAGTCTCCACATGAAAGTAATGAATGGCATACTGCAGCAAGTTTACACAGTTGAAAGCATCCCATGCAGCTTGGGCATGACCATAATCCTCATTGCTAATTCCTTCATTTCTTGTCACATTATAAAATGTGTCCTTTGGTGGGAGTGACTTGCACATCGGACTGTCTGGCGACTTAACAAAGTCATAAAGAAATACTCCCTTCAGCACCACAAACTTGAAATACTGAGATAAAGCCAGATTGTATGAACAAACCAACAAAATGCTACAAGCTTATGGAATATGTTGGTTGATGGTAGTTGTATTACTCATTTCATCATTAGGCAAGCAAGTGGACATGGGTTTCAGGCAACTTTCCACATGGCAATAAGTGACAAAATCCAATCTCTGCTGTTTACTGTAATTTAAATTCCAAGCACTTATAGTTCCCAGTGGGGAAAGTACTGCGAAAAGTGTTTTGTTGCTGACAAAGAAAACTGTGACTTGACAGTTTCTCCTCACTTTGGAAATACTGAAGTCAATGCTTGCAAACAAATTTCTTATTGGCTCTCTTACTCATCTGACTACCAACCAGCCATGACAAATTTGTAATGCATACAAAATGCAAATGAGCAGTATTTCCACTCGTGCGAATCGCCAAAATATTCTCATGTTTATCATGGCATACAGGAGAACTAAGCATGGGTACTACAAACCCACCCTTTTTGCAAGTTTCGTCAATTATATCACTATATTTGTCTACCACGCACTCGTCATTGATAGAAATAGAATTTTTCTCTTCAAGCTTGTGAATATCCTGCAAGACTACAGGTGTCAACAGACCTTCGATATTCAAAATCTGGTGAGGTTTTTGGTATGAAATAGTTCTGTAAACACATTGTGTGGCTGGAAACAAAAAAATGCTATGATGGCATAGTGGAAACACATTCCCTCTGGGCTATATACATCGACTCAAGCCTTCCTGTTAACAATAAACTTGGGCAGTTTAGTGTGCACAGCACCGACGGTGAACAGCTGACATTGATTCACATAGACATCCATGTACATCAACATTTGCAGACTCAGCCAGAACCACACACACTAAACTCTTCAAGTCAGTTAGTGAGATAAGAAACGATGTTGTCATCATATATTAAACCCACATCAGATGAATGGAGGACAAGGAGTGCTTTGCTTTGAAAATAAAACGTCTCTATAGTGCCTTCTTCTGCTATGAGGGATTTCAAGAACTTACCCACTACAGAAATGGATAATCTAACTTGCCTATGTGATGCCATTATTAGGCTTAATAAAGGGACTTTACACCTCTAGATAAAACTAGAAAAATCCACACCAGAATCTAATTGATCATTGAGTATCCGCGAGTCATTTAGTCTTTCCGCGAGCACCATAGTCAACAACTGGTATGTCAGGTCTGGCAAAGCTACCACTGAGGCTTGCGAATCGGAAAAGGAATTATTTTCCGGCTCCCTTGGAAAATAACTCTCATCGACTCGAAAGTCGGTTGTGAAATGATTGGAGCACTTTATGAATCACAGGAATCTTCCGAGTTTGATAGTAATAAGCCGACATTCAAAAGATCAACCTTCTCATGTTTGGGGGAAGTGGACATGTTTTGACCTTTTGGTTTTGACCATGTCTCCGTAAGAGAATCTGTGCTCCAATTGCTTAAGTAGAGATCATAGAGATCATCCTCTAATAGATTAACTCGTGTCTGCTTAGGCGAAGGGACACTGTCTCAACAGCTTGTTTGTCTTTCTGTCTGCTATTCCGAATCGGAACTAAAAACTTTCTTTAGTTTCCCCAATATAGAAGTCTAAACACCACAATAAATACATTGAAGTGACTTCTTGTTCCGAAAAAAAAGAAAACACACAAAATGTATTAACCCCCCCGGCACACACATACATGTTCAATATAAGTGAAAACATAATTTTATTATTAACATTTTATAAAAAAAAAAATTTTCCTTCATTTTCAACTTTATGTTTGCTGAGAAAAGATAGAAACAAGAGCTGAGATAAAACATGTAGCGAGTTCAAAATACTTTTACAGAGGCAGATAGCTAGCAGGCAAGGAGAAACACAATAGGGATTAGACAGGCCAAGGTCTTGGCTGCACTACTGGCCATGTTCACGGTGAGGGAGAAACGAGGCGAACCTGGAACAAGCCAGGCCAGTCCACACGCGGAGCTGCTAGCAAGAGAATGGGAACTCTAGTACAGTAAGCTGCTGCTAGCGCTCTACCCCTCCGACGCCTGCCCAACAACCTCTGTCTGCTCCCTTTCCCCTCCAACAACACATAATGTAGACCCTACAGGTTTCTACGTTTGTGGCAAGGGATGGGAAAAGGAGAAACATGGCACTTCCCTCCACCCCCTCCCCCACGACATCCATCCCATTTCCCTTGCGTTTGTGCAAAGCCTGTGGGCATGCATGAGCGCCAGCAGGAGGGAGACTGAACACTTTCCCTCCAGCCATGGCACTCCGACAACTCTGCGGTGTGAATTACCGGTCTGCAGCCCATCTGCAATAATGAATTGACCGCACTTTGCGACTTGCCTTGCCCTTGTCTTCCACAAGATTTTACTTTTCGCTCCAGGTGTGTGCCCTTTGTTAAGAATATTGCATTGAATTTTAAGAACAAGTTAGGTATTATTTTTATGAGAGGAAAACTTTACATTTTAAAATGTGCCTTTTTAAATAAAATTTTTGAATCGTACATCATTAAAAACATTTATGAAATTTTATACAGTAAAATCATTAAAAATGTCAAAACATTTTTATAAATTTTTCGAAAATATGTTTTATAACGAAATTTTTAGCAAGGGTAATTACTCTGTTACACTAAAAGCATTAAATTCTTTGCTAATTTTCAAACATTTGTTACTAAAACTGATTTTTTTTTAAATTCTTAAAATTTAAATTTTTTTTAATTCTTAAAAATCAAATATTTTACACTTTATACTAATTTTTTTTCTTTAAATCTTGAAATTCAAACATTTTACATTTTAAAAATACGCACGCAATACTCTTAAAACTATATAATCATGCATTTTAGATGTAAAATTTACTGAAATTTATAAATACTTAAAAAATCCCTTTCTCTCTCTCTTTCTCTCTCTGTCATAATCTCTCGTTCTCTCTCTCTGTGATACTCTCTCTCTCTCTCTCTCTCTTATACACATAGAACTGGACGCCTGCACTCATACTCTCACTCACACCTAACTAACCAAAATTTCTCAGAATACTTGGCAATACATTCTAGATGTTTCTTCACATACTTTCGGGAATATTTAAACAGTGAAGAAAGGCTGTAGGTATGGATTATTGACACAGCCTTATTCCATATAGTGCAAGATGCTACTACTGTGCAATTCACCTGTCCACTTAACTCTGCCAAATAAAATAAAAACTACATAAAAAATTACATATGGAATTAAGTTAAGACTTTACCCCTGCACTCATACTCTCACTCACACCTACATAACCAAAACCAGCCTTAAACATCGTTAAAAACCCTTAGACACCATTAAACACCCTTAAAATAATTAATTTAACAAATATTCTTAAGTGCGAAACAATTTCATTTGATTTTAAAGATATTTTCTTCAGGTGTAACAATTAAAAAAAAACATTCAGTTCTAATGTTTTTTAAAGAAAAATCATTCTGGGTAACGATCTTTAAAGAAAATTAATTCAGTTCTTACGATTTTTAAAGAAAAATCATTCGTGTGTAATGATTTTAAAGCAAAATCATTCGGGTGTAACGATCTTTAAAGAAAATTCATTCAGTTATAATGATTTTAGAAGAAATTTAATTCGGGTGCAATGATTTTTAAAGAAAAATCATTCGGGTGTAATGTTTTTTTGAAGAAAAATCATTCGGGTGTAAGGATTTTGAAAGAAAATTAAATAGTTCTAACGATTTTTAAAGAAAAACCATTCGGGTGTAACAATTTCTAAAGAACATTCAGTCTGTTCTAATGATATTTAAAGAGAATTCATTCGGTTTGATAAAAATTACATTCAGTTCTAACAATTTGTAAAGGAAAATCACTCTGGTCTAACAATTTTTAAAGAAAATTCATTCAGTTCTAAATATTTTTTAAGAGAAATCATTAGGTTCTGATGATTTTTAAGGAAAAAATCATTCAGTTCTAACGATTCTTAAACAAAAGTAATTCAGTTTCAAACGATTTTGATTAAAAGTTTAATCATATTCATGCAATTTACTCAAAGTTTTAATAAAATGTGAAAAACTTTAAACAAAATACAGAAAACCCTAACTTTTTATATTTCAAAATGATTCACTTACTAAAACTCTTGTAGCGAATATGTTGGTTATAGAATGAGACCGGAACTCAGGTCAGTCGAGCAGAGCGCTACCCTGCTCCATCAGAAAAGCGTTGGGGCAGGCAGGCGGCCAGGTGCTCGCAATCGCCTCGAGAGCTCCATGGGAGTCTAGCCCGGCAGCCTAGCAAGCGGTCGAGCGAGCTCCGCGGGTAACTTCTCCGGCAGGCAAGGAGGGTTCGTTTCACCGTCATGGCAGAAGCGATGGGCGGATGAGCGGGTCCCTCACTCACAAAACCCTTCACGTCAGATCACAGTAGTGAATGGTGGATGGGCGACCGTGCCCTTGACCTGGGCATTGCAGACCGGTTCATCGGGTGTCCACACATGAGAGAGTAGGAGGTGCTGACTCAATGGAGTCACAGGAGCAAATGAGCTCCAGTGGGTGTGAGGTGCTATTTATACCCTTGCCAGCCTACCTTGCCACACAAATTAAAATAAATGCTATTCACCTGAAATGGATATCAAATAGACAAATAATATGTTTTAAGACATTTTGACTAGTTTTAAGCAATTTTAAAGGCATTTAAAAGTATTTTTCGTATTTTTTTAATTTAGCATGGATATGCTGTATTTTAGCTTTTATGTGTGAATTTAATATGTAATTGTCCATTTTTAAGCAATTAGGTTTGAATTACGTTCTTATTTAACGATTTTGTATTTGAACAATTATCATTACAATACGAACTTTTTACATTACGAGGTGAAATCGATTTAATGCTATGATTCAAGACTCTTTTTACGTATACAAATTCCTGTTTTAGCATTTATTTGTAATTTAATTGATTAATCATTTAAATTAAAAATCAATGACTTACAAATAAGCTAATATCATATAAGACCTAGCAAGCAATCGAAGCCAGAATCTATACATCCACCCAACACTGAAAGTGAGTAACTAGATTACAACCGTACGTGATGTAAGCAGAAATCGAACCAAGCTTATATCAACCATGTTTAGATGGGAATCGAACCGGCAAAATATATATTACAATTTACCATTCCTTAGCCAGGAATCGAACCCACAAAGTATACATTACAATTTAACATGCCTTAGCCAGAAATCAAAACCAGAGCCTCCTTGCATAATCTAATTTTGATCTATGGAGGCTGGCAACATTTAACAAGCCATTTTATGTATATATAATTTTTTTCAGCTGACATCTTCAATTGAGTAGATTTTTGGCGAACTAATAAGTTTGTTTATTATCTGGTTTTTTCTTTACAATATTTGGTCTTGTTAATGCAACAGACTTTTAATAGAACATTTTAAGAATCTCTCTCTTTCTTTCTCTCTCTCTCTCTCTCTCTATCTCTGTTGGAGACAAATTAATTACTTTTCCCTCTCTCTCTGGGGAGAAATATTTTTTCTTAGCAAAACAACTTCACATTTATTAAGGATAGGATAATTAAATTTTAAGGAAGGGATTCATTTTACATCGTATTTATTTACAATAATATACACAAATACAGGATGATACAAACATTTATGTACAACATTTTAACACAAGCAAGTACAGATTGCTTCAAAACATACACAAATTTACAACTTGTTTCAATCATATCAACACTATCAAGTATAGGATAACACAAAACATTTTAACTATACCAAGTAGAATTTGCTCCAAACATTTCCATGTTAAACAAACACAAGGTAATTCACAATATATTTACAACATTTTTAACATTAGCAAATGCAGCATGTTACAAAACATATTAAAAAATACAGACAGATCAAAAACTTTATGTACAACAATTACACCTTGCTCCAAAACAACTACACGGTAACACAATATACTACAAAACTACCAAATACATTTCTTTCTTTAAAAATAAGTATTTTTATAAACTGTTAGCAACTTCCGTGAACAAAGTTTCATGCAGTTTCTTAAAATGGATCCAGATCCCCCTCTTGACCACTGCTTTCAAAGAGTGAGCGCTTCTTACGCCCTGGTTTTAATCTGCCTGTTTGCACATAAACATCTTTACAAGTAAGGGTGTGTAAAACAATGCTTTCAACCAAATCAGGAAATATAATGAGATTACACATCTTCAATACTAGATGGAAGAGGTGTGTTTGCAGTCATATGAAACACTGGAAATTTCTTATTCTCACTGCACTGTATGAGTTCGTGACTGTTTCGTCTACTAGAGGAAAGTAAATTTCTTTAAAATGAAAAATATCACTCACAGGTTTCCGTAAATTCTCGGAAAATTCCGCTGCACCATAGGGCATAAGTTATATTGGACTTTCCTTGTTTGACACTGACATAATGATTTGCAGGATGAAAATACATAATGTTGCTACTTTGCTAATTTGATTGCTCTATGTATGTAACATTTTGATGAATCATACCCAGTATGAGACATGTAACCAAACTGGTTTTTGCTAAAATGGTATAAAATTTGAAGATTATTATCACATTGTTCGAAACACTGATAAGGCAAATAAGTATCTGTATTAAAAACAAGATGTTTCAAACATCATTCTTTCTCACAATATGAAGTTACAATGTGTTCAACCTTACGTACAATCTACTACATGAGGTCTGTAATGGTTTGCAAGACATTCAGAACTGTTACAGTTAATTAAAGTAGCATCATAAGTATTTGGTTTACTACGTGCTGTAAAAGCTTGAGAGAAATACATACATTTGAATTTAATGTCTGACTAACACATTTCCTTTACAACAAAATGTGAATATAATATGCTATAATTTACAGATGGAAACCTTTAGTAAAAAAAAATGTATACTTGTATTTCATTGGACACAATGGCAACATCGGAATCATTATTCTGAATTAGCCACTCACACGCATATAAATTACACATCTATGAAAAAACTAATCCTCCTTGTTCGAAAATAAAGTTGTGGATGTCCCCGGCTCAGGTCTCCTTCCAACAAATGGTGATTCCCTGGTGAGCTCTTGTGAGCTGATAGTCGATTACTCCGTATCCCCGTTCCTCTTCTATTTCGTCGCTAAGACTGGCAATAATCAAATCTTCTTATGTTGATTGTAAGTCACTGTCAGGGCGATGATATCTCACAACACAATCATTGCATGCTATTCCTTCACCAAAGTGAATGCCGAGACTGCTGTCGAAAGTATAGCACCAATGTTGTATATTATTGCAGACATGAACTTGTAGAAGACTGTCATACGGATTATAGAACACTCTTCTGCATCAAATTTGTAGGACCTCGGATACGTCTGTAGGGTTGAAAATCCTAGCCATGACTGATAATTTTATAGTAGGTATGCTCCTTTATATAGTCTGCCAGATGTTCTTGCTTTCAAAAACATTGCATTGCCACATGCCACAGAGAGAAGTTAATTCTTGGTCACTGATTTATTCATAATGTTGCTTGTTGTTGCATTCTTCTGTCTAAACTGTAGTAACACAACAGCAACTACACTCTTTCTGCATAATGTATTTGATTTTCTTGTAGGATTTGCATTTGGTGATGTATTCACTGTGAGCTTCAAATTCTAGTTTACCATCATTACAAGCTAGCTTGCTGTCAGGACTTAAATTATATATGAAGGACAATAATTTAGACCATAACATACTTCGAACACTTTAAACGTTTCTGTTGGACTGATTAACGAGAAATGCCAACATTCATCTCTGTTATACGTGTTCAGCTTCAATTCGAAACCATACTCGCCTGAATCCTGGAGTAACACTAGTGTAGTGAAGTAATGAGTCGAACCTCTCCTTCGTAGCTGAAGCTCTGCTGTACGATTTTCTCTCTCTCTCTCTCTCTCTCTCTCTCTCTCTCTCTCTCTCTCTCTCTCTCTCTTATATATATATATATATATATACACATATATACATATATATAGACTAACGTTATTCCAGTTAAAATGAGTTGAATGACGACTTTGTTAAATCAAATTTGCAAACACAAATAATAATAATAATGTTCCATCCCTCACAGTCCCACATTCCACAAAGGGGCCCTTAAAAGTGTACTACTACCTTGTATTTGCGCGATGTGATCCTTATTATTAGATTTTTCAGTCCGTAAGGTTGTGGTGGTGTCGTAAAATTCTCTAATCAATTTATATTTGATTTAGTGAAAACCTGGTTCTTTGATCATTTCTGTACTGCGATTATTAAAACATAGGTCCCAAGAAGAACAGGGCAGTTCGCTGTCAGGCCTCATATTAAAAACAGGACAGTCTTCTTCTTCATCACACAGCACTCGTTCTATATACAGGCTTTCTCCGAAACTTTTTGCAAAATTACAATGTTGATTTCCACTATACATATGTGTTTGAAAGTATATGTTGCCTAGAGACTCAAACCATACTTTCTTGGGTCCTCAAAAAATAGTGGAATACGTCTTCCCTGGGTCGAATTTATCCATTTTTTTTCGACATCTTATGATACCTAGAACAAGCCATTTTTTTTTTGAAAATTAATATCTCTACACATAGGTAGGATGTTGGTACAAATATTATCTTAAAGCTTCGCTTTTACATTGTGAACAGAACACTTTTTCCTCACACTGATTTGTATTATAGCGTTTGACTATTGAATTAATACTCGAATAGTTGTGGTATCTTCTGATATTTATTACTTCTGCATTTGTTAAAGTTTTTACACTTTCCTTCAGGGTTTTTCCAAGCACGTATATGGGATAGTCTTCGAGTAACGCATTATTTACATATTGAAAACCTTTTTCATAAGCTATGTCACCAGATGCCGATTTCAGGTTATGTATATCATAAGTCTGTTCCCGAAACACCAAGTTAACTTCAGGTTTTATACTATACCAAGGTCTGGGAGAATTAAAGCATAATACTTTAGAGTCATTAGCAGCAGTTGTATAAGAAATAGCAAGCTCCATAATTACAAAGGAATCATTTTGATAGTTTTCGAAACCCTGAGTGTAGCACATCATGTTTACTTTATTTCTTTATACACTATTTACAAAAAAGGCTCTCTATCTCGTATAAATTTTTATATGATGACAGTGCTCGCCTCGGAATCTACATCATTGACTGTGGAGTCGTCCATTACTATATCTGGATAGTTCTAGCTTCAGTAGCTGTTCCAGCCTGCGCAACATGCAATCCCTCTGCATATGTTGTAAGTTCTCATCATTAGAAAAGGCAGGCATGCCGTAAGGACAAGGTAAATAGGTTACAATATACTCATCGACTTTGAAATGTTCAGCCAGGAACAGATACACTAATTTTATTTTGTGGCACACAAAAAAAATTATAAATTCTTCTGGCAACACTTGCATTTGGGAACACTCTAGACTTAATAAGGTTTCCGTCTTCCCATAAGCTAAAATATCATTGAACGTTTCAATTCATTCAGAGTCGCAATTGTCCCAGCAGTGTCCTTGATGCATTGTACCTTATGCAAAGATGAAATTCCTTGTAGATTCTGCATTTATGATGTTCTAGATGTAGCGAAGTTGTAGTAGATTCCTGACGTCGTTCTTGGTGTGGACAACTTGAGCTGTAGTAGACGTGATGGAGCTGTAGTAATCGTGATGGATGTTTGGCATAATAGTTGACGTTGTAGCGAGCGTTTGTTGATGTAGTGGACGCCTGACGTTGTTCACATTAGCAATACGTTTCATTGATGTCGACGCTTCCCAGACACCTGTAGTAGTCTGCAGACTTCGTTATATATGCTACTGCAATGCACATGCACACACACAAAGTGACCTAAGCAGATGCCGAGTTAAGACTGAGAAAAAATTAATTTATCCTTCCTTATATACTGTAAGGATGAAAAATGGCCGCCATTATCCCGTGAATTTACAAGAATTTGAACATTTTAGTAGAAAAGTAAGAATAACATCGAAATTGCTATTTTCCAACTCCGAAAAACATGATTTCTGCCATTATTCATACTAATCCATTAAATGTAGGTCGGGAACTGTTAAAATATTAAATAAATCCAAATATACACATGTTTTGTTACATGGAATACATTTTGCTGTTGGAAAGTTTTGTTTTTGGTTAGATGTACAGAAAGGGAACACATTGGTTCAGTGGTTACCAAGCTCGCCTACCTGGACAGGTCACACCATAAAATTTTTTTTTTTCGCAATGTGTGGATGTTGTGTTAGACATTGCCATTGATATAAGGGTTTTATCGGATATCTCTCTCGTTTCCCCTAGTCTCACTCTTGCGACCTGATACTTCTCGCCTTGTTTCTCCTCATCGGCTCTCAAGACCTCGTTGTTAAAAGAGTTAGACAATTCTCTTCCAAATTTTTTTTCTCTTATACGAATAAATATACATCGAATTGATAGTAAAAACATTTCTTAATTATTGAAACAAGTATGTCTTGTTTGAATACTTGTATAACACACTTCTGTTATAATGAGTGAATAAAGTAAGTCTTGAATTTCTGGGTTATTTTACAAATCATAGTTTGCTTGATTCAAATATACACTTGTTGCTTGAATGTTAAATCTGGGAATTTCTCTGGGGCTCATATTGGGAACTTTATTTCAGGGACTGGTAGAATTTTCTTTCATTTTGCTCTTCATATTGTAAAACTGTTGCATAAGGTTGAAACGTTTGCCAGGTGCTGTGCTTGCACTTCACTTCCAGCAAAAGTGGGGAGGACTGGTCGCTTGAGGTGTTGGGATTGGTGTCAGTCCTAGTATCCGAGACCAAGTTGGTAGCAACCATTGTAAAAGGACCGGTTATGCAAATATATAGCCTCTACTGGTCAAGGGGACCCACACCTCCCCGTGGTATAGGCATGTGGGTATCGAGGAGAACTTGAAGTGTGTGTCACGCAAAAGAAGAAGTGGCACTCACATGGTACGGTGGATAGTGGTGTCTGGCCTGTCCTTGGTTATGGGGCAATACAATTCAAAGATGGTGCTCTTGTGAGATTATTGGGGATAAGGAGTGCCACAGGGACTGTTCCATTGGCCGGCCAATAGCTAAGCCGGAGTGGTCAGTGCTACTGAGACAGCACCTAGCTAGGAGTGATCCTGTCTGCAGGCCTCCATGATATTGGGAGAGGCATCCCTCGTGGAGTCAGCTGTGCAATTCACTGACTCCATCTTGGAAGAGGTTAATTGATGCACCTCCCCAGCAAGCCAAGCCAGCCCTGCGGTGGGATGGAACCCGGCCATTGAAAAACCGGCCCACCCAGGGTGTCCTAGGCAGGACGTTAAATTGTCGAACTGATATTAGTGCAGGGTGTCTGTCTTACTGGTAGGCACTGTCATGTACTACCATGCTTGGCCGGCTTGGACACAGGGGTGGTGGTGCTATAGAGGCCTTGAGCCCCTACCAGCTGCGGTGGAGATAGTTTGGGGGAGTAGCCCCTTGCCAACTTCTGAGGCGACAGTGTAAGGTGACACCACCTGGTGTAGTATAAGATACCACCTACCCTGGGAATGCAGCACTGTTGAGTCCTCCCGGAGGTGTGAAAGAGAGTATCATCGGGGGACTTGATTTCCACCCATCGCTGCCAGGGTTCCTGGGTTAGGGTCTATGAGATTTCTGCCGAGTGACCCTGAACATCAACGTGATGAAGTTCAAGGAAGTGTTGGTAAATGGCGGGAGTAACTATGACTCTCTTAAAGATATTTCAGGAACTTGTAAAGTTTTCTTTCATTTTTCTGTTCATATAATCAAACTGTTGTGTAAGGTTGAAACATCAGTGAGTCTGGTGAAATATCTTGGGGTACACATTCAGAGGGCTAAGGGTCGAAGCAGGGAAGGCAACACTATAAAATGTGTCCTGAATACTGTAGTGGGGGAGTGGTGCTTAGCCGTGAAGCAGATACTGCAGGTGCACCAACTCACAAAAAAATACGAAAAAGCTTTCTCAGAGCTGATGCTGGGGTGGGTAAAACAGGTTTTTGCGAACACCAGGCTGGATCGATAATGGAGCTCTTCAGAAAACTAGAATTTCAAGGCAAGTCACCTTCGTGACTAGGGGTGGTAGGGGTGCTTGGACAGGGGTAAGTTCCTCTAGCCTTGGGGTGGATCTGAGGTGGGTAGGGGTGGGAGGGGTGGCTGCTCCCCGATCTGAGCCCAAGTAGGCAGTTGTTGCCATCTTGTCTGAGTGCTGAAAAATTGACAATCGAGGGCAGGTGGGTAAATGACCCCAGGACACGTCGCTTTGGTGAGGGGCGGGAGGGTGTGTAGGGAGCTCTGGAGTGAAGTGGCCTCACCTACCCAGTCGCCGCCATTTTCAGTTTTTCATGAAGGCTTGGAGCAGACAAACGTGTACAGCTCTCACTCATCTTCACCGCACCTCTAGAAGCTTGGCGGCCAACGAGCTTATGGTCAGGGTTACCTCAACTATGGACTGGCAACCATCTCTAATCATAGCTGCAATTAACCTTTTTATAAAGTATTTTATCGGGAAAATATAAATTTTCATGCATTAAGTCAATATTGCGATAAGAATTTCAATTTCTGAACTTGGCCTACGAAAATTACTAACAGTTTAAAAATACAATTTGTGTTAACAAGTGCAGTGAATTTCATTAAAATTTACGAGTTTTTTCCATAATTTAAACACAGTTGTCTATCGGTCGTGCTGGACATATCTACTCACAGCTCTACATAAGTGCTACTCATTCATACATCGAACGGACTTATTTTAATTTCATTTGGGGTAAGATTTTCTATCATTAATTACTTTCTTGTAGATTGTTAATTCCACATTCACCTAATTGTCATCGTTTAGCACTTGTCGACAGCAGATGTTATTCACGTAGTTCAAATTCACTCCTGTGTAAATTACATTTCTAATCTCGAGACTCACATTATGTTTAAGACTCACTCAATTGCACTTATTATTCATGTAGTCGTTTGAAATTTGCGATTCGATGTGTGTAATTAATTCATATGTAGAACACTCTGAAATGCTCCAATGTTTAATTGCATTCGGAAAACAGATTGTGTGTCATTACTAACATGTAAATCCCATCTTTCAAAGTCGCCTATCTCCCGCCACCATCTACAAACAATATAAACTAAAAGAACATAAGAATTACACTTACCCCACTCTTGCATTCAACTCTACAACTATACAACACATTACAACCAACCACTCTGGTCAGTCGCCTCTAGGATACCACACCATCAAAATCGTACAGAGCTCCTGCTACTCTCTCCCCTACCCAAAAAGAAGGAAAGAAGTACAAGAAAAATAATTAGCTCTTTCAATCTATTTAACCCTTTCAGTAAATTTAACTCATCAATTTTTGATCGGATTAAGGTCGGATTAAGGATTTGCCCTTTCAATTTCTTATCGGATTAAGATTGGATTAATGATCAACCATTTCAATCAATTTAATTAACCCTTTGAAATCAAATTGATAATCCGATTAGTCGAAAGTGGCCTAGAACCATCACGCCCCTACTGCTATAATTTGGAGTTCAAATGAGTTAGAATGATCAAACACCAATACAAAATATCAAAGCACTTTTTCTAAATCAGGTTATTTCAACCAAATATCTGCGACGCACGCGTAAAAAAAAAAAGTGTTCCTTTAGTTTGGACATACTCGTCAACGACGTATTTAGTTTTTATTCGTCTTCGAAGTGCTCTTGTGGAGCAACAATCGCGATCCCCCACCCACGCACTTCCCGACGACCAAGAACACAGCGCATTGTCCCACAGCCATCATCACCATCCATCATCCGCCATCTCATCAGGTGCATGGCGCCACTGCCCATGCCAGCCACCCCCGATAATGAGCTGCTACCAGCTCGGGGCACTTCGAGGAATGCGATAAGAAATAAGTACCCTTAGCAGGGCTACGTCCCAGACCACCCGCGATAACATTTCATCCTCGTTTCCGGGCTCGGCGGCTGGTGATTACAGGCGGACGATAAGGAAGGGAGCGAAGAAACAAGAGAAATCCCCAAGAGAGGAAAAAAATGATGGACAGGTCCTGCCGGGAAAGTAATATCTGCACTCCGCAAGTGCATACTTCTTCGCGTAAACGAGCCGTGCAGAATTTCTAGACCGATATATATATATATATATTTTCCTTTTGGGCAAATCCCCATATCTTGTCTCCCAGACGGGAACCCCATATTCGATATGCTCTACCGATAGACTCAGGGATCTCCCATATCCCAGGCCGCTTTCGTTCCGGCGCTGCTCCATCCTCGCCTCATTTCACCCTCATCGGCTCTCAAGACCTCGATGTTTAAAGAGTCGCCCAAATCTCTTCACTCTCTCACTACTTGTAGAAATCTAGTTTGCATCCCTTTGGGGAATCCAGCTCGTTACGTTGACTTTATTGACGATATTTTCTGACGAAATAAGGGAGTGAGTGAGTGAAGAGATTTGGGCGGCTCTTAACAGAGAAGTCTTGAGAGCCGATGAGGGTGATTGAAGTGAATATGGAAGCGGCACAGGAATGAAGGAGCTGGGGAAATGGGATATCCCCGAGAAAACCCGCCAGCAAACGGCATCGTCCGACACGATTCCCACTTGCGAAAATCCACTGAATCGGCCTTGTTAGGAGGGAAGAAATAATTCTTCGTGTGTAACCAAAACATGTAAAATCTTTGGTTTTATTAATATTATTTTTATGCTTTTCAAGTGCTGTGTTTAGTATTTTATTTTAAGAGTAATCACAGGCTCTCAGGCAACATGCAGTGTTCAGTTCGAAATATATTGCAGCTAATCAACATTAACGTTGCCTTCCCCATGTATATCGCTTGAGCGGGAAATCAAAAATCTCGTTTTACGTCTTCTACCTCGATAGGCATACTAGACCAGCGTAATGGAATATTTCTAGCCCTTGGCGTTTCATTTCCTGTAGTTAACTGTGTTCCAGGTAAACATGGCAGTTGAATATTTTTTTTTATGTCCACCTTTCCTTACGGAGGCAGCTTTCATTTCCGTGGAATTACAAAATTGATTGCCTGAGTGCAAAGATAGCTTGATAATTTAGTTAGCAATTTTTTTTCTTCCCCGTCGATACACAAATGTGTTTATTATTCTATTCTCGTTTGCAGCACTGTGACAGCTATTGGAAAGACACTTGTCCCATGCATTGTATCACTTTACTTTTTTAAATGTTTTTTCTCTCCCGAATTCACTTTGTTAGGAAACACTATTTTTTTTATTTTATATCTTCCTTACTAGGGGCCGTGGTTGCTGAGCGGTTAGACTTCTTGCCTCCCAACCAAGGAGAACCGGGTTCAATCCCCGGCTGGACCACACCCGGATTTTCGCAAGTGGGAATCGCGCCGAGACGATGCCGCTGGTCGGCGGGTTTCCTCGGCGATCTCCCATTTCCCTCTCCCTTGTATTCTGGTCCTGCTACATTCTCACCTCTTTTCACCCTCATCGGCTCTCAAAACCTCGTTAAGAGCCGCTCAAATCTCTCACTTCACCTCAAATTCCTTGATTTCATACCAGAAAAATCACTGGAAATACAGAGGAACTAGCTGGTAAACGTTGTTCACAATAATGTGGGCAATTTTGAAATAAACCCTTAAAAATAAAATACATGCTAAAGAGCACAGAGCACTTGCATGCTCCAAGTTTAGGTGGCAGCGAATTAATGTATCATGTTTAATTACGAGTTTACTGTACAGTGCGTATGCTAACTGAAGTTAGTGGAGAAAAGGGATTTGGGCGGGTCTGAACAGTGGGGTCTTGAGGGCCGATGAGGGCGATTTAGGTGAGTATGGAGCAGCGACGGAAACGGGAGATCCCTCACAACACCCGTCGAAAAGCGGCATCGCCCGGCACGATTACCACATGCGAAAATTCGGGGTCGACCTCGCCGGGAAACGAAACTGTTCGCGTTGGTGGGAGACGAGCAGCCTGACCGCTAACCCACCGCGGCCCCACCTGCCTGTCGTCTGAAGCACAGTTGCTGCGCGTGCTGACGTCGCAATGACGCGAAATGCTGGCGGAAACGTGCTGCAAGTTGGTTCATTATTAGCTAAGAGAACTACTACAGTTTGTTGAAGGTGGCCGCCAGTAGTAGGGTTGTGCCGGTTCAGAGACATGCATCGTGCATCAGGATTTTGGTTCGCGTCAAAAATGTTTCTGTTTTTCCCTCAAAATCAACCAAAATTCCTTTTCTCTCTAAATATATATATATATATATATATATATATATATATATATATATATATATATATATATATATATATATACAATTTCCAGTTTTTCCCTCTAAAAGAAGCCATGCCCCAGAATGTGCACAAGAGAGCCCCTGAAAGTCAATTTTCGAGCCATTTGAAAGATTGGAGGATGTGGCTCGCATAATTACCTGCAGGCCATCACCTCCTCACCCAACCTCTAGCCAAACTCGCTCAGCCCCTTCCCACTTACACCACTTAGAAATTGTTATATAAAATCGAGAAAAAAATTCAGAAAATCGAAGAACATACCATGTTACCCTACCCTACCCCACGCTCATCCATGCCTCTCCCCCCCCCCCCCCAATCATGATCAAACCACTTTCTCATTCCCCACCCCTATAAAAATAACTAAAATTCTGAAAAATCTTAAAAATCGAAGAACATTAGCACTACACTACTGTAACCCCTTGCTCATTTCACCAACTTCACCTCATTCCCTCTCCCGCACCACCCTGGGCAATTATAAAAATTCGCTAAAAATCTAAAGAAAAAAAATTCTAAAAATCGAAGAACACATAACGATGGACTACTTTGCCCCTTGCTCGCCCACTACCCTGACAAACTACCCACCATTCACAACAATCTACACAGTCACAAAAATATTAGAATGATCACAAAAAAATTTGCACAAAATTGATTTTGAAAATCGAAGAACATATATATATATATATATATATATATATATATATATATATATATATATAATATATATATATACCTCACACTCATCCTATCACAATAACCTCTCCCCCTCTCCACCTCACGTCATACCAATTATTATAAAATCGAAAATAATTACAAAAAATTATCATAAAATCGAGGAAATATAATGTTACACCTTGAATACCCTAACAATCAACCCCTGCCCCCCTTTTTTATTTACCCACCAATCATAACAAAATAGAGAAAATCGCGGAAAAAATAATTCTAAAAATCAAGGAATATATTTAATTGATAACTCCCGGACTCAATGTTGGTTGTTGATGACCTTAACCCCAATAACCTGCAAAATAAAAATTGAGGAAAAAATTTGAAAAAAAAAAAAATGAAAGACTAATAAAATCTTACGAATATATTACATAACCGACTCCAACACCCATGTTAGTTGCTGGTGGCCATGACTTTGAATTCATTGACCTTAAGCTCGTAAAATAAAGAAAAAAATCACAAGAAATCTTAAGAATTGAGAAATTATCGAGAAAAAAAATTGTTACCTATTAAAACAAACCAAGTTGGATGTGTGGCCCTCAGGATTATATTCTCATAAAGATGACACAGCACAGCCATTCCCTAGTACGACAATCTACAGGCTATTAATCCCCATCTCTATATTTCATTGGCTGTATAGCCAACCAAACTTCCTGCCCATAAAGCGAATTAGTGACTTTTCATAAAACACATACCTCTCACCCCCACCCATGCCACAGGCCATCACACATCTCGTCGCACCAATTCCCTTGCCATTTAATTACCAACCAACCACCCGACTCTAACCACCATTACCCTCAAAATAACTCACCTAAGCTCGTCCCCCTTACCATCCACCCACTCTACCAAACCACCTAGGTCTCTCATTCAGTCATTGCTATTAAATGTCTCGTCATAAGCACCTGATGAATCAGTACCCACGGATGCAGCAAGAGGTATTGACTGCAACGCTTGCTAGCTCTTAAAAGACGAATCTTTGCAGTTCTTGCTGTAGTTCTTCAATGTATCACCTTGTATAAACTGCGTAGGGCCGTTGTCGTAATATTTCATCGTGCGAGTTCCCTGGTCGTCTGCGTACATTTTACATAGTGTATCAACAAGAGATAGCGGAGTCAAAACATGCTGTTTCTCAATGAGCGTAAGAACACTACATTTGTCAGCCTTGATGTGTTTAAGTTGTCCCGTCGAGTGAACTGTCCGGAACATTTATAGCAGCTAAGGAAATCATGAGATTGGTTCTCGAAACAATCACTCTTCTCATGTCGCCGAGCATTGGCAGCTTTCGCTGAAGATCTATCCACAGTAGCAACGTTGTTTTCCATGGAATATTCCAGCAGCGAGAGAAGGTACATCCATAGAGTAGATTTCGTAAAATCATTGGCTTGCATCATCTTCGTGAAAAAAACTTAATTTCTTTCCACAGTAGCAACGACTTTGCCTAGCTACTGCTATATATATAAACTTACTAACATATTTTATCAGTGAGATTTAAGCATTTTATGCATCCATTTAACCTTACATTTGATCTATTTCCGTTATCACTTTACCATGCAGTTACACCTTCAATAGTTTCGATCAGACAAGTTCTTTGCTCAGCTTGAACTCATGCTCCGCAACTGACCCCTTCTGTCCACAAATTACCCCTAAATTAACCCTTTTGCTCTACAAATGACCCCCTAAATGACACCCCCTGCTCCAAAAATGACCCTTAATGACCCCTAAATGACCCCTACTGCTCCAAAAATGACCCCCTAATGTCCCTAAATGACCACTTCTGCTCCACAAATGACCCTTAAGAGACCCCTCTTGATCCACAAATGACCCCTAATGACTCCCTTATATGACTCCTGATTGTTGAGCATGGGAAGCGATTGTGCAGCTCATCGCGGTGCTAATTGATGGGAAGATTGCGAAATATTGATGGAAAGATTGCGAGATTGACATATAGATTGATATAACGATTGATGGAAGGACTACTCCTGCAGACTGACCCCTGCATGCGATGTCTGAATGCCTGCATGTGATTGGCCAGCTGCAATCACGTGGCTACTCGGTGATTAGCTGGTCGATGTCTGCACAATATTTAAAATGCAAAGAAGTAAAATAAATTTTATTAAGAAGTATAGTATAAATAACCACTGTATTTTCATACAAACACAAAATTAAATAAATTGGCGCACTTAAAATGTAATGATGAATAATATGGATTTGATATATTACGCAGTTAGTCAAAGTCCAGCATCATGCAATTAGGTATACTGATGACTGAAAAAATAACTTTTTAAATTGGGTGAAAATTATGTTTTTCGAAATGGAGTTAGTATAAAACAAAAATGAGTTCCGACAACTCGCTTGACGGCTAAATCGATAGAATGAAATTACATCAACAACTTGCTTTGTAGTAAAGAGCCTAGCTTGTGCCCACAAAAAGCACAGTTTACATGTAAATAATATGGAAGCACTGTGAGAAAACTCTCATAGTCGTTTTCTCCAGAAGAAAACATGGAAATACTTATATAGAAAATGTTATTTTAATATGCTTGAAGGTATATTGTAAGGAGTAAAAGAATATTAAATATTTGATCTCCTACAGACCCCTACCCATATTACAACGTTGTATATGTGCCTGTATACAAAGTAGTCTAAAATATTTGCTATTTAAATTTATCTTAGACTTGGATTATATGTATACATAAAGGGAAAACCATATTAACATAACGAGGCAGAGTGAAATGCAAACCTACTCGTTTAAATTTATGTTTGTTGCTGATTTATTTTCTTTATTCTGTGTCTGTGATAAGAGTAATATAATATTAGGTTATTTTCGTGGATTAAATACTCGGTGTGGCTAGTTGCTATGTAGGAAAAAAAAATCTGTAATAAGAATTATTCATTCTCCATCTTGTGCTTCGGTAAAAAGGTTTAGCTCTAAGAACTAACAATTTTGTACAAATTAAATATTACTATTATTCAAATCCATTTTAGAAGAATTGGCATCGGTAAAAAGTATGTGCAGGATAATTAGGCTGTCTGAAGAGATCTTTGACATTCTATATGAATCCTGTTTAATTCGACACTCTAGAAGAAGATGATAAAATTTCACTTTAGTGATATGGTGGTAATGTAAAATTTGCATATGTAGAGAACCACTCTCACAATAAATTGTAATCGCATGAAAAAAGTTAAACAGTATTATTGATAACTAACCCAGAGGATACATAAGTATAAAAATTAAATTACAAATCCGGAGATTATTGATAATGAAGCTTTACAAAACTAAGAATTACGATTTTATGATGGAATCCATCAAAACTTCATCCACGAATTACCATTTATTGCCGGAACCTAAAAATCCTGAGGTTCTCATTCACAAGTATGCTAGAGTAGAATTTAGATATGATTTTTCTGTTTCTCTTGTATGTGAATCGCCGGTGGAATTATAATGAAGTTGATTTTGCACTGCTAGGAAAATACATGATTTCTGGATTCATGATCAGGGGTTATTCTTTCATGTAGTGCAGAAATCAGCTTGATAATGTGATACAAGTTTGTTTGATGGTTTGATAAATTTATGGCATGTGTTATAATAAGGTTTGTTCTTTGAATACACCTACTGCAAGATCATTTAAGCTCGTGAAAATGCATGCATAAATTTAAATTGTAACACCTTACTTAATCAGATTCTAGTTAGTGTGGTAAATCCAACCAAGGTTGAGAAAATACCCCTTACAATATGTATATATAAATATAGAAAAATAAATAAATTGAAATGTACTTTATATAGTCCATTCACGCTTTCTTCTGCCTTTTGGAATAGAACCTTTGAAAAATCACTTTAGGCGTAGCATGTGAACCTGTTGTGTTCAATCACTTGTATTACATAATTATATAACCCTGTGATTAACGTTAAGGTGCTGTGTTCTTGACTAGATTAATAATCTACTTAGTATCTTCTATAACTTGTAATATTCATTTCTTATTAAATGCTAATTAACAACAGCGAGGGCAGCGACGTGTTGGCAACGGCCGGTAAGAAATAGTTCACAGGAACAATATTTTTTAACCTCGATTTTATGTATCCTGTTTGTAAATTAAACGTTTCCTATTGGTATATTTAAATTGTTAGGTAGCACTGACGGAAACACATTTCATTGCTGCAGTAAAAAATATCAGCGAAAATTACAGTGAGTAGGCTCCGCTCTAGTGACATTTTTTTCCCCATCCAGAACAAAGGGGTTCAATGTGACTTGCGAAGCGGAGCGTGTCGCTCTCTCTCTCTCACACACTCTCTCTCCCTCTCTCTCTCTCGGAAGTTCGTATCACCTGTGTACCAGGATTGTTATTATTTATTTTAGCGAAATTCATACTAATTACAGCAAAAAAATGATGTTTGAAATTGTAATTTACAACTGAAACGAGATTTTATTGTTTGACTACCTATTATATGTTATTTAGATGCGATGGTGAGACGCTAACAAATTCAGCAGGTTGGCAGAAGTGGTGGGAATATGAGAATCTAGAATTTGATCAGCTTCCACGCGCATGTCCCAATATGGCAGGCGATTATACGCAGATTTTATTAACGACTGGCAGTGATGTGGAAACATTGCAATGACAAGGCATGTTTCAAAACAACGCGTCAAGTTCGTACTCATGTTTTTTTTTTTTTTTTTTTTTTTTTTTTTTTTTTTTTTTTTTTTTTTTTTTTTACATCCTAGGCGAGTTACAATGTTGTGATAAAAATGTGTTTCCACGGCAGGGTTAAATTTATAGCGTTATGAGTGTTGTGATAGCTGCGTGTGAAAGGGCGTGGCTGCCATTTCTGTCTATGGTGGTTGCGTTGTAATCGTTACGCAGGCCAGGTGTGCAAAATGTATACGTTTTAACCATGAACTGATGTTATGCCGACGTTGATTATTTACATTCACGTCTGTTTATCACAACGTTGTACCTTTGCGCTAGGTGTTTGAAACACAGTTGTGTAACGAGCTTACGTTTATGTGATTTGAATATCTGCCACAATCCCCTCAAAATACTAAGCCCAACCAGATAAGCTTAAATAAATAATACAATAAACCTACAAACCAGTAAGTAAACCAATGCATGTAAATATTAACGGAGTAAATGTTATGGTAGCCCTATGTTAAATGCTACTGTTGTTTCAACCAGAGTCCGCCATTTTACATCACTGGGACGAACCAGTGTTATAACAAACACCGTCGTGGCAAAATATTACTGTGTATAATGTGTAACGTGCTATATCGTATGTAAAAAATAGTTATAAAGCCGACCTAAATAATGTGATAGGCATAAATTGTGGACATTCGTAGGATATATTACAGTATTCTTTAAACAGCTGTAAACAGCAACCAACGTATTTGACAGTTATAAAAGTAGAAGTCATATTGCAGTGTTTATGTTCAGGTGTAGCGGAAGGATACCTAATCAGTAACCAAAAGTAACAATTAAGCAGGGCTTCAGAAAAGGCTGAAGTTATCGTAAATCAACTATACACGATTATTTATATACCTATGTCATGTGTATATATATATATATATATATTATATATATATATATATATTATATATATATATATATATATATATATATATATATATATATATGTTTTATATATATGCGTGATTTCTTCTTGAGAGAATAATTGTTTTCACGTGAATAATTATTACGTAATAGCATCATCATATTTGTAATTTCTTAATTAGTATGCTGAATAGATAACATTTAATTCGAGATCTTTCATATCAACCACTGAAAAAATTCCTTGTTCCTAGATGCATTAATTTTAACACGCGCTAATTGACATTAACTGATATTCTTCTGGAAAAAGGGGCAGCAAAATAGAAAAAAAAAACGTTCTACGGCGTAACATTTTATTAAAATTGTGGAAACGGGATTTAATTCACATAGATTTTTTTTTTTTTTTTTGGTTTATGCAAATAAGGGTGAAAATTAGCTTGCAGTATCACATAATTTTCCTGACTATAATACGCTTATATTATTTCGACGTGTGAAATATAAAAACGGTACACTGCAATGTTGATTTCGTATATGATAGAAGGACACAAAATTGGTCAGGAAGTGGGGATTTTAAAAGGTTTAATTTAAAAGCGAATAACCTAGTTTGTTATTATTATAATTATTAGTAATTAAATGTAAATATCCGAAAGAGTTCTTTTCGTACATTTAACTAACCAGGATCTCAATATAACTAACAGAAAAAAGTACATTCATTAAAAATAACTATACGAGCATTGGAGTAGAATGGGTAAATCGCCGTCTCTCCAGCTGTCTGGCATCGAATACACGACCTTCGGGAAGAAAGTAAGATAAGCTAACGCGTGATCAATCTTATTCGCTCCTACCACATCTTATTTTACTGCTAGTGTCATCGTTGACCCACCCATACGTAATATGCAGTAATCAAGCCTGCATTGTGACAACGTTTGACATGTTCTAGGCCACATATATCAGGTTATTCTTAATGTACCGACAAATATCGATTTTTTAACAAAAGCCTATTATTTTATAAGGCAATTGTCGATACTCATTAAAAATTTTATAAAAATAAGTCCTTTTCGTTTAAAAGTTATATTTTTGGGGTAAATTATATAGAACATTTAATAAGAAAAAAAACGAGAATATATCAAACCTTGTAAAATATTTACGACAACTCTATATAGTGCATTCTTTTATCGTGTTCTATATTGCATAATCCGTTATGTGTAAAAATATAGAGGTTTTTTTTTATTAATGTCTAAACTAGATTTAGCAATAATTTTCGTATATATTTAGGTGTAAATACACTTAATTGAATGTCAAGATACTAGATATATATTTACTGTCATTTCTTTCAACAATTTGAAAATTTTAAATTCTATGTTTCTTAGTGAGTTCAAGTTCAGAACTATAGAATCCTTGCTGCTTGTGTGCTGCTCTCAGATCCCACGGTTGTGTCTGGTTGAGGGGATTGTTGAGGATAAGATCTCAAGTCATTGTTATTCATTGGAAGACCAATGACCACGAGAGCTTCAGAAGATCTCAAGTCATTGTTATTCATTGGAAGACCAATGACCACGAGAGCTTCAGATTGCAGTCTACTTCGAAACACGCGATTACGTTGTCCTAAAAAATTAATTAATACCGGAAATTAGACCCTGGCCACGTGTGCGTGAAGTCTAATTCCCGGTTGCCAAAACATTTTCCCCGATCCGAGATCGAATGATCATAGTTCCGAACCAGGATCCAGTTTTATCTTGGTTGAATGTTAAAGTGTTGCACCAAAGAAATTTCATGATTCTGGATCTCCGATTCGTCGATCTTGGTTCCAAAGTGAAAGATCGAGATTAAGTATGAGACAAATTTTGCTACTGTTTCGTAATATATGACATCATGGGAGTAGGTGTATTTTTTACTATTAATAGAACTAGATGTGAGATATTTTATCTGTTTTAAGTGAATTATTGTTGTACAAAATTTACTGAATAACACTCGAGGGCGTATAATGATGTTATAATTTCCCAAGAAAACAATCGAGCGTAGATCTGTTGGTGTATTTTCAAACTACATTTGTCAACGATGTCTGCTGATCTCGGATCGAGATTTCGAACCACCAATTTCGGCGGTTCGAAATGAACTTTATCTCGATCTCCACTCCAGCTCTGAACTCGAATGGTGCATCAGTTTCCTGTGTCGATCTTAGACGCGATCTCGGATCGAGTTTCGAACTACGATGGTGCAACCGGGCATAAGCGAGCACTGCCAATGTCGAAGAGGGAGTGAGAGAGGAAACGAGAGAAGAGAGACAGAAAAGTAGTTCGTGAGTTAGAATAACTTACCAGAGAGAAAAAAAATCCTCCATGTTACATCTTTATGGCACCATCTAAGGACATAAAAATAGCTTCCCTTTTCATTTCACTCCTCCCCTCCCCCCCCCGGCCCCCAGACACGCTAGAATATCTTTTACCAAATTATGTGCCGGATCCTTGAAAGATACGCATTAAACGAGCCTGTACGAGAAAAGGGATTTACGACTCCACTTTATCCCTGATTTCGCTCGAAAGGAAGTCAACAAAACGGCGACCCGATTTCGAAAGTATCATCCACGGCAACAGTTTTCCTCGATGAAGTTTCGAACACACGGCGTTCTATGTAAGGCTCTGCTTTTGAAGCCGTGAATACCGTGCTTTTTCACTTACTGGTTTTTGACAAAAGAGAGGTGACCTTTGTTCACAGAAAATCACATAAAATTTTGTACCAGTAATTCATATTGAAAAAGAAAACAAAGACACGTTCTCCATATGTGCTGGCTTAAAGGTTTATTTCTATACTATCGTAACTAGTTTTTAAGATGTACTCTTAAAAAAAAAAAAAAAAAGCAGAATCCATTAATGTATACAAAAAAATCGTGCGATTTCACACATTACTATAAGTTGACTTCCACCAATATTTTCATGCTTGATGCAAAAGAAATAAATTATAAATATTGAAAACGACGATTACGAATGTAAGAACTTCAACACATGCAATAAAGGTGGCGCTCTATATTTCTCTCCACATTAAAACTGTGGCAGGAATTCCTTGAGATTTTACTAAGTAATTATCTTCAACTTTCTGGAGAAAAAATATTCGGCGAGTGACATAATAGTGCACACAATAGGAATTACCAGCAATCAAGTAAAATCGATAGTATGTAACTGCCATTGCAGAGAGGTAGTCTTTCATGAAAGAAGTATCGTATCCGTTTAAACTCACTTTATTCATGTTGCTTGTAAGTTACTTTTACATTCGGCATGAATTAAGGCTCTTTCCGGATAGTCAGTATATACGTCTTAAGTACATACATTTGCATACTAGCTACGAAAACAAAAACAAACAAATACGCCAATATGATGACTGTTTTTGGTCGTTGCACACTTCGAGTACGAATTGTATAGCAGAAGAACAAATTGCAGGGATATCGAAAGTTTTGCACCTCGGTATACTGAGGTTATCTTTATCTGTTCAACGACTCTCGCTTTCACAAGTATCAGCACCAATAACAGATTTGGGATATTGCTTTATCACGTCAGTGGAAGACTGTAAACAAATTATGGCGGTTGTTATGGGATTTGTTGCATTTATTTATCGTATATAAAGGGGCTTTACAAAGAACCTGGAATTCTTGCCCCGCTCATCGATATGTACCTTACCGTGTGTTTGAAATATACAAATTGATAACAAAAGATAAAGAAATACAATTCATTGCGGTTTGTAATAACTTTGAAATGCGGATTGCAAATGTAATATTATTTGCAAGCATACACGTGGGAAATATGCGGCAGACGTCTATACAACGCTCATGATTTTATTCATAATTGGAAGCACAATTATTAAACTGACAATCATTTACACATACAACAGAACGACATTTTGTAAATACTTATTGACATCTGAAACTTGCGAGCTTTAAAACCACAAAATATGTAGGTTAATTTTCACACCTGAAATGCAATATGGCGACTGTCGTGAGTACGCAAGTATGCCCAGCAAGTATAGATTTTCCGATACTTGCCGAGTATAGGTCCTGTGTGTACTATATTGGGAATTCGAACAGCGCTAGTATATACATAGTGAAGTCATTTCCGGGGACAAGTACGTACAAGCATGCATTTATTGAGAATCCGGAAACAGCCTAAATAATATGTTGATATGTTATTTCCTTTCTATGCGATTTGGTACTCTCTGAACTGCGGTAAAAAAGAAAAATTGTACTCCAAGATGTACTGCCTTACAAAATGGTAGAGGAAAAGTAACGAATAAATGAGTGAATGTTCATTAAGGTATTGCCAGAATACAAAGTTTGTTGAACGTTATGAAATGGTTGGAAGATGCGATTTTCTTACCTGAAATGTCTTTAAGTCTGCCATTTTTGAAAACAGCGTTCCGCGTCGAGGGAACATGATGCCATACTTACGCACAGTGGCGTGTGGTGAACTGTTGCAGGGTAAGCTGGGGTTTTTTTTTTTTAGCCCCGTACTGTACCCTGCCGCTTGATATTTTACTCTTCCGCCACCAAAACGTAGCTCGGCAGCTGACGTCACAAGGCGTGTGTAATGAGTTCCCATGCTGCTCGCTGCTGAGTGGTCGGAATACATCTAGTTTCCTTAGAGCTGCGCGGTAGTAGTTACTGGCTCCTGCTGCGTGCGCCGAGAATGTACAGCACTGAGCAAGCACGAGCTTGCCTTGAAACGCTTCACCACACGTCACTGCTTACGCGATAACGCCGGCAAAACTTAAAAGGCATGTTGACTAGTTCCTGAGATAGGACGTAGGAGTCATGTTTTTTTTCAAGTAGTTCTAACAAAATGCCAGTAAAAAAAGCTTTGAAATGCCTTTTTTTGAATAAACATAATAGACGCAGTCACTATATCAAGTATAGTTGAAATTGGATGCATGTTTCTGTAGACATGGCATTTTAATATATGGCCGCCAGTCTGGAAAAAAAAAAAAGGCCAATACTGGTATAACATGTTTCGCGGTGTTCAGGTGAGCAGTTTTCAAGATCCTAACGTAAACACCGGCTATATTTTTTTTCGGTGGCAAAATTTTACAAAACGGAGCACCAACGAAGACATAAGCTACCGGATAGTGAACTGCAAGTACGCTAATTTTGTTTTGCAATCAGTTGAACTGCTTCTGAGATATGACATAGTAACCGAAAAATTGCCGTTTTGCAAAAAAATTAGTTACCGGAAAGGTGGACCAGCATTTATGTCGGGCGTTTATTGCTCTGTGCCATCAGTACCAGGTTTGATGCAGGTCAGTGCTGGGGTTCAAAAATGGTTTATGGTACACACACCTGAACATATAGACAAGCCTCCATTTCTTGCGAAAAGTAGGCGAATACAACTCAAATACACATGTGCCCTAGCAAGATATATTTGGTTAAAAATGGAGTGTTTTGCGTCAATACATCGGCGTTGGCCCGCTCGGACGTCTTGATGTAATTTTTTTTACGTTCCCGGCACCGCTTCACTAGATCATATGGGTATCACTGGATTGCTTTTGAGATGCTCTTTCCAACCGTGTACGATTTCTGTATTTCAACTTGGCTTCTTTGATGAGTATAGGCCGACATTGTGTTAAGTTTTTTTCGTTAAACTCATACGATTTCACCATAACCAGGGTATACAAATGTTTTTTATACACGCAATCGATCGATCTCGACGACAGCTATCGATTGAAACTTAAACGAGCGTCGTAGCTTCTCCTAGTGAAAAATTATACTACGCGGGAGTTATGAGACGCGGCAAAACGAACTCAAAATTTCGACACCCCCAATATAAAGACTGCAGGCGCGATACTTCGCAGTCCTCACTCAACGTAACATGTTCTTTGATCCTTTGGCAATCGAATGGTATAATTGAATTTCGAATGTAGACGATAGATTCGGAGCCGTAATACCAAACTCTATCCCATGATTTTGCTATCATCAGAGTTTCTGGATTGCCTCCCACTATGCTAGTAAATTTAAAGACGTATTTACGTCAGAACAGAACCTTAAATAAAACGTTCTGTGTAGTAGATAATAAAGGTAAAAATTAGTATTATAACTATGCTACTTAAATAGAATACGCAATTATCTGCATTAATTTGTAGCTATAGGCTGTTTACCGTAAAATGAGCACTTTTGAAAGCACTGGTGAAGATCTACTTGTATACACGATGTGTGTTATTTCGTGTTATATAAAATTAACACTGCCATGGTATTCATGCGTAGGTAAAGTGATACTGTGAAATTATTAGAAAAGTAAATATTGTACAAATCAGCTCATTTTTATACTTCGGTGAACTAAAGAAATACAGAAAGCGACAGAAAGAATTTAAAATACCACAAATGCTTACCTAACACTATTTGTTCGACGTTAATATATGGAACTACTTTCCCCTCCATCGTTACCAACTTTACTGGACACATGTCACTCATTGCGCCCGTTAAAATATATGCAGATAGCGGCAGTGAGTTTTTTCTAAGGTTGATTTCAAAAATGCTCACTTTATCATGAACCACTTTTACCGAAAAGTATCATGCAACAAAAGTCACTGTCTATAAATCATTGAACTTTCGCGAAATACTTCTTTGTTTTTGTATGTTTGTATACTGAAAGTAATCTTAATTGCTAGGCTTTTCCGCAGAGTGGCCGGAGAGAAATTAAGAGAATAATATTTAGGATTTACTAGTTGCGTGAAGTTCTGTTTTGTCAGAAGTGAGAGAGTGCTGTACGTAGAACATAGGGAATGGAATATGACATCACAATTCAGATCCTTGGTGTATAAACTTATCCGTAGCTATAGGCTGACGCCGTGGTTCCAGCACGGTAAAGTACTGATACGAGGCGATATCCATACGGTAAAGGCTGTTCACGATAAAGTGAACACTTTTGAAATCAACCTTCGAAAATTATCACTGCTCCTACCTGCACAAATTTTAACGGGCGCAGTGAGTGGAATGCGCCCAGTAAAGTTGGTAACGATGGATGGAAAGTAGTTCCATATTCTAACGTTAAATTTAAAGTGTATTGTTAACATCTGAGCAAACTGAAATCACTTATTTTTCTCTCCGTTTATTTAATGCTTCTAAGTATAAGAAAGAGCAAATATATCAAATATTGACTTTCCTGGTAATATATGTTTCACTTGACCGACGTATGAATAAAGAGATCAGGCCCGTGGCAAGGCCAATTGTACGTATTGTCCTACCCAGAGAATACACGATGTCATACACCCAGATAATATGCGGGGTTTTCAAAAGTGCTCAGTTTACCTTGAACAGTCTTTAGCAACATTTTCTCTCTATGTGACCCAAGGCTCAGAGCTTTGGATAGTAAGACATCCAGATTTATTTTTTTTTACTTTTGCAGAAACTGTTTCGCTTGATATAATTCCAAAAACATACATAGTTTCCACAATATTTTATTTAATAATATTTCAAAACCATAGTTAGACATTTTTTTTAAACAAAATAAAATTAAAGTTCTGTTTTAGTTTTCAGTTATGCAAAGTATTTTTCAAAAGTCAGTGACAGAACCTTATCAAAACTATTGAAGAATCATCTTGATTTGATAACAATTAAGAAAAGTAGAATTGTTTAATTGTGTGATATAAGATATATACTGAAGCATTTATTATTTTTTGTCGCTATACGCCTGAATAATTTTGTGGTCATCAATAAAATGAAATTTTTTTTCTGTTAATAAATATCTTTTACTGAAGTACGCATAATTTTCTATTTGTGAAAACCTTCAACCAGCACAAGTTTTGTTCACGTTAAAATTTCAATCGAAGAAAATAATTACATTGATCAATTTTTGTTTGGTTTTATGTACTTTGCAATGAGCGCAAAGAGGATAATAGAGATCTTGCTTCATAATACATTCCAAACCATAAACACCATAAATTGTTAAACAGGAAAAATTCACGGTTAATTACGCAAAAATCACACAAAGCTCCTTTGAATCCTCGGAATGCTTATAGCTAAGAATACATGTTTATAAATTGCACTTACGTAATTCACATTTTACTTTCCAGTATTGTGGACTAGGCACAAACAGTTTCTCTGAGTTTGGTACTTCCTACATAGTCTTTTTTTACTATTCTGTACTAATTTAACGTAAAATGTTCCAATAAAAGCAGGACATAAACATTCCCGGAATGAGAAACATCTTCACAGAAGGTTACAATAATCTTTATTTATCGCCGGACTACGTGGATTTGCCAGCTAATTCATTAAAGGAACTGCAAGATTTCAAATAAGTGACGGTAATATTTTATTTCCTTCTAACAATAAACAACTGTATGTGCATACGTGGCTACCCATTCCCATCATTTCAGTATAGTGGCGTGGTTTCGAGGGTAGACAAGAAGATCCAAATAAATTGCACTTTACTCTACGGCAGTTATCTCGAAAATAAAGCACCAGAATTCATACGACTGAATTATTCACAGAAAAATAAAGGTCAGTTATGTAGCTCTATGGCGCTTTATTATTCCGCTGTTTACTTGAATGCTCATTTTTTTTTTTTTTTTAGCAACAGAGCCGTCTCATTGGCTTCATCCCGTTAAGAAAGAAATTGAAAAACTGCTGCAACAAGGCTCTCGTAGTCGAGTTCACGTTGCAGCCGAGGAAAACTGCCGCGGGAAACTTCTTCGAGATGTTGAATTTCATGTTCGAAGTCGGTCAGGAGTTTCGGGTTCGAATGCTGGACAAGCAATGGACGTGTGTGTGTGCCATTTCATGTGCTGACAAAATGTCTCGCAGTTTGCGAATTCCAAATAAAGAATCATATTTTAGCTTACTATGTATATATTTACACGGGGTTAGGTTTATTGACAACATATTTCAACTCTACTAACAATAATATGCAGCAAAAATCTTCGCGGGTCCATAATATTGAAAATTTTAATTATTGTGTAAGTAAGACATCATAAACACAAATGAGTTTCCTATAAGCGCATATGTTTTCAGAATTGCAGTCATATAAATATTTTAGATGATAATGACGTATCTAATAAACTATTTTATCACTTTGTACCAACTTTCTATTCTCACAATAACTACATGAACATTAAGTTAATTCGCTCATCAATTTTAACAGCTGTTTTATAAGAAAGTACAACCTGAAATGTGTCATTTCTTGTATCATCATTCAGAAAGTAACTAATCTAAACAAATTCAAATAATGATCAGTGGCGTAAATATAGTGGCGCAGTTGGAACAATTGCTCTAGGCACTATAGACTCGACATGGGCTAAAATATTTGGTTTAAAAAAAAAATTAGCAGACATTAAGTACAAATTACATTGTACAATTGTTTTCTTCAGGAATTCTCGTTCTCGTGCGGTTAGATAGTTCGCAATCAATGAGGATGTGGTGAGCCATCTTGTAACATACTCTGCCTCGACCTTCTGTAAGGACATCTCGGAAAACGTAGTGGGTAATACCATTCATCCACGGTCACGTCATACTTTTCTGAAGCCCTGCTAAAGTTCTACTTCCATTATATCCCTCCGCCTCGTATGCAAACTAAGCTTAACGAAGTCCTGAAAATGACATTCAAGGACGACGCAACGAGTTCGCGCGCTCGCGTTTGTAACGATAGTTTGCGTGGAAATTATTTCTTTATTATAGATAAAGAGGTATAAAACGCTTGCGGTACATGGCGTATTTAGGAAAAAACTAAACACGTCATGCGTGGAGCGATTTTCAAATGTTCGATTCAGAAAGCGCGAAGAACTGGCGAATAGACTACGCTGAAGAACTCGCTGCCTTTCGAAAAATAAAGAGGCCAAGGATACAGTTGGACAGGAAATGAGGTCGGGATCCATATTTCCATCAGTAAAGCATGTGCTCTGCTGTGATCACGCTTCAAACTTAGTAACTAGAGACTCTGTTTCATACTGTTATGAAATCCCTTTGGGCTTCTCTCAAACATTAATCAAAAGTGTCTTAGTTGCGATACACCTCACGAGCCAGGAATTCCCAATGGGCGTCGGAATACACCGGTTGAAGTGTGGCCGATGAGCAATTATGGGGAAACTTTAAACTTAATTTATTTTTATAAGGACTACCTGCTAAGAACGATTTTTTTTAAAAGTAATTTAACAAACAGTAATGACCACCGAAAATCCGTAAAAGAAAAAAAAATCGATGAAAACATTCACACTAACAACTAGCTGAATGGATTTTAACGAAGTGCAATTTTAACACACATACAAAAAAAATTTGATTGTAAAGGACAATGATCACTTCACTTCTATACGCATTATGAAATATTGGATTGATTTTTACCATTTTTATCGCAACAGCAAGCGCTTGAAAAATCAGGTTAAAATTTCCGGCATTGTTATGTCACGATTAATTTAACAATTACGATTTTTTTTTCGATGTGACTTCAAATACAGGCTAAGAAAAACGGCGCTCTGTATTACTCTCCGGATAAAAAAAAATGTGGCGGGAACCTGTTTATGAGTGACTGAGAAACCACATTTGCTTATCGTATAAAAATATTCGACGTGTCAAATAAAACGCACTTTGTTTATTTTGTGAACAAACTGCCAGCAGGCAAGCTAGGTTCGAATTAGTAATAAATAACACAATGTAGAGGAGCAGCCTTACATAAGAAATAATTTTACCAATTCATAATTATTTAATTAATATTGTCTATTAATAATTTTTCATTCACAATATATAAATGAAATACGTTGGACCCTAGCCGAACGCCATCCGGTTTTTTTTCAGTTCCCATTCTAATACATTTAACTTGTGGCCACCTGCTCCACTAGGCATAGTGCTTCGTGCCGATTATATGCTTATTCCCCTCTGAGAGATACGTGTCCATCATCTAGAAGATTATCCATCCAGCAAGACTCCCACAATAGTTAGAACGAAGAAACTTAATTGGTTTTTGCTGAAGTTGTTCAGGTTTCGTGTAACAACTCTACGGCAGATATTTTCGCATGTAAACTATATCATAATTTATTTCCCAGCATGTTTGCTGGCGATACAATCACTGAAGTAAGAGATTTGCAATGAGAAGTTTTGCCGACATTTGGCCACTTCTGGGTGTTGCTAATTTCACGTACTATTATACTTTCGGGGGAATGATTGCCGCGGGACCATTTGGGTTGGTCAGCTTGATGCACTCGGTATAACCACAGAAACACATACTTAATTTGCAGCACTTCTGCCAAAATTTTGTTTCATGTGTAAAATTAGCCAAATAAGTTTTTTTTTTTTTTTTTTTTTAACGTACTTGAAAATTTTTATAAATATTATGTTTGCGAGGTTTCGTCATATGTAACCTGCTAAGGTTACATAAGGCATTGTCTACACTTGCAATAAATAATTTCGCATGAAACGACATTCGCTGAAAGTAGCCATAAACATAGGATAGCGCTCGTCAATTCATGAAAGGAATTTCATGTGCCAAATTTAGTAACATCTTAAAATAAATCTCGAAAATATTTTTTTAATGGATGATCACAAGTAGGTTAAAGGACCTGAAGTGGATAAACGTTTCGTGATATTAAAATCTGAATACTTAGCAATAACGCTGATACAGTTGGATATGACGATAGTATTGGGTATCGGACAAATGTGCAAGGTTTGTCAGACACACGCGTACTAACATTCTGGAATAAAGCAACAAATAACGTTGAGCGCGAAACGATTCCTATTCGAATAATAAAAGTATTGGAATAAGCCGAGATCGAGTTGAAAATTTTAATTGGAATCCGGAAACTATTCTATGCGCATTGTACTACTGCGTTATTTTTAACTGGCATACCAAGCGACGCCTTTTTTTTTCCGGCTCAGTTTTTCGAAACCGATAAAGTTTAACAACCAAAAATAAAATTGCTACTCACGCATGAGATTAATGTAATAGTTTTTTTTTTTTTTTTTTTTAGCGTGTATGGATGGATTAATTGTAGTGAAGGAAAGTAAATTTTATTTTATTTGGGAAGGGGGGGGGGGTGAGAAATGATACAGGCGCACTCATAAGCCCCTCGTATTTAAACACATGTGCAGTATTTCCAAGTATGTCCCTTAAAACATGACAATGTATTATTATCCAGCTTTAAATGATACAATTTTTTTCCAACTGAAATTACGCTCTGATATTAACTGATCATTCCATCAAATAATTATCTAATCACTTCTACAGGAAAACCAGCAGTGAGACTTTTCTGATTGTTTCCAGGGAATTTTAAGAGGCTTTTGTCCCTTTCAGCTTATCTTCGAAACACCATAAAAAATTTGCTCTCTTCGAAAGCCCCAAAGACATGTTCAATCCAACCAGAAATGTAACAAAAAAAAAAAAACTAAGCCGTGCTCATGTGGAGTCATTTAAACAACGAGAAATATGGGCGTGACCATGGAAACACGGCCACGCCGTATGGAGAGTGAGTGAAAAGATTTGGGAGGCTCTTAACATCGAAGTCTTGAGAGCCGATGAGGGTGAAACGAGGTGAGTATGGATCAGCACCGGAAGGAGAGGGCGGGGAAATATCAGGATATCCCCAAGAAAACCCACCGATCAGCGGCATCGATCAGCGGAGGAGACCCCAACGGGAATCAAACCCGGCTATCCAAGGTGGGAGGCAAGTAATCTAACCACTACACGGCATCTACTTCATGAATATTTGTGTCAGATTAACATGTACAGCAACTCGACAGGAAAAAATTAATATTATTTATTTTGATAGGTGCCTCTATTATCTTTTTTTTTTTTTTTCAGATGTAATATTTACTTCAAAAAATATTTTTATACCTGCGCTTTTGCTAATATAAGAGCGAATTTGAGAATTGTGAGCCAAATATCGCACACAATTAAAATTATTCCTTTACTAAACGTTTGTTATAGTACTAAATTGTAAGATAAACTTGTAACATTGCAGATTTTCGGGGTTAATGTTTACCGTTCGTAATTGATATTTTTATTATATATGATTTCAAAGTACTTGCTTATGTTGTCCATTAATTTATTATCATTCCAAATTACGTTTTATTAGACGAGTTAACAATATAACCTTTTGTTATTTTAATATTTTATTAACATAGAGCTCGTGTGTAAATAATTTTCATTTGTTTCTAGATAGTATTCAGTGTTAATATTTTGTTTGTTAATTTCCATTTCTTCTCCAGAGGGTAGTCAGAATGTAATGTTTATTAAACAAAAGTACTAACTAAAATTAGGCTGGTTGTCTCTCGTCTCCCCATTTCTGATTGGCGGAGATACAGTATGTGTCATGAATATACGACAGCCAATCAGAGGACAGGAGACAACATGAGTAATGCAGATTTACAATAGAACTAATTTTCTATTTAGAACAATTCTCACCACCTCCAATGATGGACTTGGATATGATAGGAAAAAGGTTTTCAATGCGATAGTAAATATATAAAGATTAAAATAATAACAATTAATTGAAGAGAATATTACATATAAGTTTTGCAAAATGTTTTGATGATTATTATAACAAGATGAACCAATCATATTGAGTATTTTGTGTTTGAGGAAGTGAATGAATAATTGTGTTAATTTGTTTGAGATAAAGAAGGACTTAAAATAAAAAAAATATTTTGAAGCTGAGAAATTTTACGAATCAAATTTAATTGAAGACGGCGCCCAACGTGTTAATGAAAATTTGTGAAATGTCTGTAATGTAACAAACTGTTATTTCAATTTCCGCAGTGGTGAAGTTTTCAAACCACTCCCTCCGCCCCGACGAACCTAGTTCGATATTCTCCGAGGTCACGATGAGATTTCCGCTGGCAAAAGAAGGAACACGTAAGAGCCCGAAATATATCGCAACGGGTCACCGGATAATGGTACGTATTCCATATTAATTAGCTTCCCCACGTGGAGAATTTCGAACCGACAGTTGATAAGAGAAGTGCAGTCCAGAATAAACTATACCCCGTCAAGGAAAGATCTAAAATAACAAGCCCACAATACTGGCCAACCACACAGCCTGACCGCACTTTGCCCACACAATTTTGGCAGTCGCGCGAGCGAAATCAATACATGCGTTTCGCATTTCCCCCACATAAATTTCGGGCAGCTTCCTGTCCGAGGGGACAATTCCGTAATCTCTTCAACCCCCCCCCCCCCCCCTACAAATCCATCACCACAATCCGGCGCAACAATATAATATCACTCGGCCAGAGACCACTACCAGCAAACACATCGAGGGTTGAGCCCTTAAAAGTGTACGACGCATAAAATGTACTTCATTGTATGAGAAAATCAAAAACCCCCGGGGGGGTGGGGTTAATAAACATTGAGAGTACGTAGATTTTATTGATAATAGTTAAAAGAAATATTTATTAAAATAATGTGCAGATATTTCTCACGCAGTAGAAATATGCTCTTTATTTAGGTGTAGTAAAATTTGAAGAAATATGGTCGGGCCAAGAATAATTCCATAGTAACGCTGCCACTTAAATCTTGTACGTTCTGAGCGACAATGAAACTGTTCTATACGAACCGTGTATGTTAACTTATTTATTTAATTTCAGTAGCGATAGTGGATTTTAAATATTTTAAAACATTATCTACACTCGCCACAATAATAAAAGCAATTGAAAACACCTTTAAAAGATTTGGGGGAATATATTTAGCTGATATAAGGGCGCAGAAAAGGGCAACAAATATAAATAAAATAATATATTTACAATCAACGCAGAATAAAGACATGGATATGAGTAACCTAGTTGTGGAATATCAACCTGAAGATATAATAGTATAGAAATATATAAACAAAAAAAAAAAAGAAGAATCTCTAAAGAAATTTATTTTCTTTTTAAAGCGTATTTTCAAACAATCAGTGTTTCCGTGCAATATATGTTTTATACTTTCAAAGACGACCGCGAAGAAGTTAAGTAATGGTGATGCAAATTCAAAATTTAGTTCACAAAAGCTTGAGATAAGTTAGAGTTGTTATAGTTTTTTGGCTAGCGGTTAACCACTCACTTTGGAACTCATCAGTTGAAAAAAAAAATGGTCTGAATTTAAATGCATATAGTCAATTCGCGGTTACTTCACGCTTTTTGAATCCAGCCTGGAAAAAAACCACCCATCTATGACATGTTCAGTTATTTAGTAAATATTTCATGTATCACAAGTAGTTTATTCTTCTGTTAACATAAAAGTATCTCAATTTTCGTTAAATTCATGTTTTAACCAATATTTAATTTATAAATTTTAATATTTCATTTGCAATAAATATTAATAAAAACAGTGAGAAAGCACATGTGTTGGTAACACCTAATAAGAAATAGTTCCCATGCGAAATATTATTACAACTTGGGTCCGCACGAATTCGGTGCGTTTTTTTTTTTTTTTTTTTTGCTGAAATTGTCTGGTATTAGTTAATCATTGGTTCCACGAGGCGGAGGAATATCCTGGAAATAGAACTTTAGCAGGGCTTCAGAAAAGTGTGAAGTACCCTGAACGGATTATATTTAAGAGATAGGCATGAGTGGTGTCGAGGTACGAGGATTGTAAGATCAGGTGACCGTGCCGGCCATGAAACAGAAACTCCCCCCCCCCCCTCCCTTCCTTCTGCTTAACCATAGTTTCCGATACGTGGCATACAAGTTGTGAAGTGAAAAGAGTTGGGTGGCTCTTAACAGCGAGGTCTTGAGAGCCGATGAGGGTGATTGAAGTGAATATGGAGCTTCGCTGTAATGAAGGGGCGGGGGAAACTGGAGATCCCCGAGAAAATCCGCGATCAACGGCATCGTCCGGCACAATTCCTACTTGTGAGAATCCGGTGACCCGGCCGGGGATTTAACCCGGTTCGCCTTGGTGGAAGGCGAGCGGGGTAACCGCTCAGCCACCGTGGCCCTTCATACAAGTTGTCCTTCACATTTCTGTCAATGTGGGCGGGAGATCCCTCGTGTTGCACTTACTACACCTGTCGAAACCTCATTGGCACCTCTTCCAGTATTGAAGGCAAACCATCCCGTAGAAAATCGTGGTATCTTGGTATCTTAAATGCGTATATTCACTCAATTTAACGTCAATGGTTTTTGAGTACAGACCAGAAAAATTCGCGATTTAATTTCGGGACAAGCTAGAATTCAAAAATTTGAGTTTATAAAACTTCAGCCTCTGGTCCACACGGTGTTTGACACCTCCTGGAGAACGCTGTTCCAATCGTCACCTTCCACTGTGACAGCAGACAACCAATGCGCTGTTGATATCGGCATATTTGTACATAAGACTATAGAGTCTAGCCTGCAGGTCACTGAACTTGCGAATTTTTCAGGTCTCCACTAATGGGTTGCGCATTTGTAGGAACCCACAAACAATTTATTCCCAAATGAATTTCTCTATAGCAGCCTGACCACGTATTTAAGAACATTAGTTCTCCTCTCGTTAAATTTTCTACTTGTTGTTCGGTATTACATACTACGGAAGTCTCAGAAATGAGGGCCCGAAGGAGGACTTTAAGAAGTACTCAAGTCAACTGCTAAAGAGTGGTGGAAGATACAGTGGTTTTGAAATTTTTTTTTTATAGATACGTCCATATACCACACGTGCCTTCATTCTACACTATTATAGATCCCGCAATCCCGGTACTTATCACTCACTCTTTGCAAGTTTCATACGTGCGTGATGTCTCACCAAAGCTATGGGTAGGGATAGGAAAATTTCGAGAGTTCATTTCAGGGCAAGCTAGACTCCAACATGTGTACTCTGAAGTCAGCTTTGCAATTGGAACAAAGTTCATTAGACACGCTCTCTCTCTGAACCAATAGTAGACTTGCAAGGGAACACGTAGCAAGTGCCATACTGCCAGGCGTGAAGTAACACTGGCTACTCTCTGCACTGTAAAAATTCTCGTTACGTTAGCGGAAATTTTTACGAAAAGGCGCACTAAGTATACGGAAACGCAATCCGTAATAACGAAAAAACGCAGTTAAGTGCGTAAGTACAAAATAAGGAAAATCCCCGTATTTCCTATAACTTCGGGTTTCCGGCACGAACGATACCGAGTCTACACGAAACTTTCTTGTCCACTGTAACCAGAAAATTATCGTTTCTGCGGCAGTTAAGGTTATCCATGTTACTAAGATCTGTTCTATCAAACATTAAAAATTAGCCACATGCGTATGTAACACTCAGCAACACTTAAAATACACTAACTGTTAACAGAAACAAAAAAAAAGTTGCTTACGTGACTGATATATAAATTTAAAAGTTATACCGGGTTCACCACGTGTGTACTGTAGGTAAGTGGTTAGGATCGTGAACCTGCAATTTTCTGACTTCAGGTCAATTCCTGCTTAAGTAAAAAAAACTAATATTTTTAACTATCTCTTTTATACACAGTAGAACACCCGCATAAGGAAAATTAAAATAAAATAAATATTAAAAGTGATTTAAATTCGAAGTACAGAAAACTATCTAAGGAATTAACGGAGAGCTTTTGTGAATTTTACGGAAAGTCCGTTTTTGAAAATCAATGTGTCAGTAATTTTACGGAGAGTTTAAGGACACCTCTGGATAAATTTATACCTGAACTTTTCCGTAAAATTAAGTTTTTTTTTTTTTTTTTTTTTTTTTTTTTTTTTTTTTTTTTTTTAACAGAGTGGGGCAGCAGCCAATAAACAAACATCTAAGGCTCGAGTGTACACAGGACTGTGGAGTCTAGCCTACAGGTAATTGAACTCGCGAAATTTTCCTATCCCTAGCTATGGGATATATTTTATTCTCCAGCGTGTACAGTTTAGCGAAAACATTTTATGTAAAATTTTAACATCACAGTCTTGAAATAGAGTCGGCTTTAGAGGCGCTGAGGGTTGCGGTATTAAAGTCATTTTATACGATTGTAAAAAAAATTCAAACACACGTAGTTCTTCGTTATCACAATTCGAAATGTTTTAAATACAACACGGTAACAAATCACATAACTGTTATCACGGGAACAAACTCTTAGGAAGTTAATTGAACGAGGAAGTATATTTCGCAGTTTGTATAGGATGTAGTCTTTTTTGGCGTTATAGATACGGATATTCAACTGACCTCATACTCTAATATATATCTATTAAGATTATTCCGTTTGTTTAGTTCACTTGCGAATACCCGTCTGGTAGCAGGGGCTATGCTTACACTTCTAAAGGCTGTTCGCGATAAAGTGAGCACTTTGAAATCAACCTTACAAAAAAGTATCCTTTCCTGCTCGCATATATTTTACTGGGCGCACCAAGTGACATTCGCCCAGTAAAGTTGGTAACGATGGATGGAAAGTGGTTCCATATCTTAACGCCGAATAAAAAGTGCCAGGTAGCCATTTGTGATAACTTAAATTGCTTCTTTCGTTTGCAAGTTTTTTTTTTTTTTTTAATACATCAAAATGTAAAAACGAGCAGATTTATAAAATATTTACTTTCTTGATAATTCCACATTTTCACTTCACTGACGGATGAATAAACTGATAATGCTCGTGGCATGTTAATTTTACATATGGCGGAAGAATACACGAGGTGCATACAAGTAGATCGTTCGCAGGGCTTTCAAAAGTTCTCATGATGATGGACAGATACTCGAAATTGTTTGTACCCTATGGGTTCTTCCTCTTAAAATGCTCGGAAGATAGAATACACATTCTCTGGACTATCTATTACAACCAGCACACTGCCTAAATTATTTAGAACTGGTGGTCTGGTTGTGCTCCCGAACTATCATCCCAAAACTCTTGACAAATATTGCGAATTCCATAACGTAACACTAATAGCGTAGCGAAATCGTCCTGCATAACCTCAATGTTGACCGCATTTGTACACAGGATTATTTATATTTACGTGTCGTAGCATGCGTACTCCTGCATAACCTCAATGTTGACCGCATTTGTACACAGGATTATTTATATTTACGTGTCGTAGCATGCGTACTAATGACACAATTACGTGCTCATTACAGAAACTTATGTAAGATATTATCGAAACGAGAGATTTTAGAACAGCCTGTTGAAAGTGTTGTTCACTGAACGTTTGAAAGCTTATGGGTAGAGACCCGGATATTTCGCGAATCCATTTGAAGACAAGTTGAACCTTCAACCGCGTGAACGTTGGAGATTGCGTTTCTATTGGACCGCAGTTTTTTTTAAGCACGCCCCACGCCCCTTCCAACCAATAGCGAGCCTGCGAGGAATACTAAGACCGACTCCCGAGTTACCTGGCCTGGAGTTTAACTCGTGCAATATTCAACGAGCTACTAACTGGGGCTCGAGTACACAAATAACTGTGGAGGCTAGATTGTTGCCGAATGAATACGCGATTTTAAACGGTTCAAAGAAAAGAAGATTCAAAATAAGAATTTTTTTTTTTCGCAATAAAAGAAACGATGCGTTATATATATATATATATATATATATATATATATATATATATATATATATATATATATATATATATATATATATATAAAATTGAAGAAACTTTCATCTTTCTACTCACGTTTCTAGAGCATTTGTCTTCATTAGATTTGTTTATTTCCCTATGATTGTATATGCGTGTTCTGTATAAATATATGATATGATCTTCTTGTGGAATAACGCTTTATAAATATCTCGTTATTTACAGTAAATGAGATTTTTTTAGGAGAGGTGACATTAAAACAGGAGTTTAGTAATCTCTTGATGCACAACAAACAGGCCTATGTGACTGCTTGGACTAAATGCAGGTAAAGGCTGTCCACGATAAAGTGAGCCCTTTTGAACCCAACCTTAAAAAAAGTCACTGCTCCTACCTGCGTATATTTTAACGGGCGCAATATGTGACATACGCCCAGCATTGTTGGTAACGATGGAGGGAAAGTAGTTCCATATCTTAACGTAGAATAAAAAGTGTTAGGTAACCATTTGTGATAACTTAAGTTATATATTTCGCTTACTGGTTTTTTTTTTTTTTTTTTAACATCGAAGTTTAAAAATGAGTGAATTTGTAAAATATTTACTTTCCTTATAATTTCATTTTCCCTTCACCAGCGCAGAAATAAAGTGATGAGATCCGTGAGTGTTATTTTTACATAAGGCGGGAGGATACGCAATGTGCATAAATGTAAATTTTAAGCGCGTCTTTCAAAAGTGCTCAATTGACCGCGAACAGCCTTTAACAAGGTGTTGTTTTGACTATACAAGGCTAGTGTGTCTGTCCTAACTGCTCGAGAAAATACGATAAGCAGTAATGTGGTTGCGACGACTTCCATCATTAACGGACCTGCGCAAGTTCAAGCGCGCAAGTTCAAGCGCCTGAGAATGACAAGACGTTGAAACCGCACAGTGCGTAGCATTGAACTGTCGCTTTCCGCTGACTGGCTAGCGACTGTAAGACGTGCTAACCCAGGCATGCGGTTTGTCGTTCGTTCTGCAGTAAGCCACAATCCTCGGCTTACTAAAAAAAAAAAATTGGCAGAAAGTATACTGAACGGAGGTTCAGCAACGAATGAGAGTTACGCCACTATTGCAATGACACGACGTAACCTGATACGAGAATTGCATAGATAACATGACCTACAAGAGAGCATTAGCATAAGATAAGCGTTCTCTTAAGGCCATGGACTTAAAAATTCTCGCGGGTGTTATCAATTTTCGCAGGCGCTTATCTCAATGCTATTAAGACTCTAAACGTGACACCACACAGTAAATTTAGTGTGCTATACACTTCGCAGTTGTTGAGGTTTGTCGAAGTTTTTTTGACCGAAATCTGTCCAGTGGTTCTCATTTTACTGTAACATAACCTCAAACAACTCCGACGTGTATAGCACACTGTATCTACTGTGCGGTGTCGCGTTTAGCCTCGTTTAACCTTGGTAGATAACAGGGCGCGCTTATCTTATCTTTCCGCTAGGACTGCTATTTTATTGAGCATCTTACCTATGGAATTCTGTAGAGAGCGGCCAATGACCATGAATGTAATATTATTTCTAATAGCATGGTGACTCTTTGAGAGAAATGCATTGTATTTGGTACACATAAACCATAACTACAAGTTAACGCGAGATAAATATTTATCCCATGCAGTGCTGAACTTGTACGTAAACGCATTCTATTCATTCGATCTGCACCTATTACTTTGTGAAATAGATTCATGAAGCCTTCTGACTAAATTTTAACATAATTTGCACCTCGTAAAGGCAAAATGCTAAACTATTACGTCATTAGACTATACGCTTTTATATAACGTAGGCCCTTCTGTAAACAGAGCTGAAAGTTATGATGCAGATGAGAGAATATCTGTCTAATAACTGCTCTCTACCTATTCGAAGATAAATAGAACACCACGTCTGACACTGACATTGAGCATGTTCGTTCACCATCATCGAAAGTATGGCTGGATAGGTGAGTTTTGAAGAGTAAATGACGGTAGCGCTAGTTTAGGAAAAGGTTGCAAATAAAAATTAAAACGGCAGCCACAGATTAAATGCATGCGAGTATCATTGCATTCGGCAATTTAAAGTACAAAAAAAAAACTTATCTTCTTTACGATTAGTCAGGAGTCTTGTGGTATCGCTTGGCGTAATTTTCATCTGTGAGAAATTTATTTTTTACAAGCGAGTTATTTCTTGTTACTTCTATGACACGAGTAAAGTAAAAAATTTCGTTTTTACATGGAAATCTGAGAATAATAACCTTTCATGCAATGTCTTCAAGTTAAACGAAGACACAGAGGTGTTCTAAGAAACACAAGCTGTCTGTGCAGTTAATACATATAAGTGTAGTGGTGGGGGTGGGGGAGGAGGGTAGTTAACGGTTGTAATCCTCATTTGCCCATTAGTTGGTCAAAACTCAATATTAAATTTATTAACAGTACTTTTATTTCGATAAAGTTATGTAATTGATGTTCACTACAGGTAGTATTCTCCCAGAATTTGTGCTATTTGTCCTCCCATCATTTCAGTTAGTGTAATCCCCTCGCCTTCCCTTAAGAAATTTCTAGCTAGATTTGGGCCTACTATATGGCGAACTATATGGTAAAATGAGGAAAATTTTTAAAGCCTTGCTTATGATCTACTTGTATGCATGTTGTGTATTCTTCCGCCAATTAACGTTGCCATGGGCCTTACCACTTTATGCATGCGTTGGCCAAGTTAATGAAATTTTTTAGAAAAGGAAAATTTCAAAAATTGGCTCTTTTATAAACTTTAATACATTAGAAAAAAAGAGAAAGCAAAATAAATAAGTTAGAAATGGTTATCTACCACTTTTTATTCGACGTTAAGGTATTGAAGTACTTTCCCTCCATCGTTACCAACTTTACTGGGCACATGCCACTCAATGTGCCTGTTGAAGTATATGCAGGCTGTGGCAGTGACTTTTTTCTAAGGTTGATTTCAAAAGTGCTCATTTTACCGTGAACAGCCTTTGGTACAGATCAGTTAAGTATAAAGGCAACATTGCTGCGTAGCATCAACCTCTTATTATGAGTTATAGATAGTAAACATGTCACAGTTATGTTGCCGACATAAAAACGTTCCTCAAAACCTATCAGTGCGATTAGAATCTAACGTTCGTCAAAACCCATCAGTGCGATTAGAATCTAACGTTCGTCAAAACCCATCAGTGCGATTAGCATCTAACGTTCGTCAAAACCCATCAGTGCGATTAGAATCTAACGTTCGTCAAAACCCATCAGTGCGATTAGAATCTAACGTTCGTCAAAACCCATCAGTACGATTAGAATCTGACGATTCAGAAACTTGGTAAATTAATCTTTTTCCTACTATTTATCAAGTGTAAAACTGACATACATGATTTTTTGGGTTGGCATCAAGTACTTTTTGCAATCAGGCATTTAAGAATGGCGTTACCTCATTTTCTCAAACTCTTTAGCATTTTTCACAACCTTCAAACAAACCAGTTTGTAAATCTAAGAAACCGGTAAACCGTACGCAAGCCAGAAAGCAGCGACAGGAACAGAGTAGTGACTATGTAACAGTTACGGAAGGTCACAACATTTTCCTTTCATAATCTGCAGTAGTATCTATTACATGTTGAATTAATTTTCTAACCTCTTCGGAGTAATTAATTCAACAAAGATATTTCTGTTTGACATTATGTTTAAGAATTTTCAAGCATGAGTAAATTGCTCATTTATTCTTAGTGTTGGAAACATGACCGTGATATGAGTAAAAAGTGACACGATAGGGCCCATAGCGGATACATTCTTTTCCTTACTGTCGTTAGCTGAGATTACTGCACTCTAAACTCGAATCAGTGATATAAAACAGTAAAATAACATTTAGGGAAAACCATTTGAAAAGTTACTGCCGACTGGCGAATCAAGCATATTAACAGGGAACAAGCGACTTACAGCTGTGGAATTCTTGGCATTCAGTGGGGACCACAAATAAATCAGTGACATTTCAGGCACCGTATCAACTAGTTATCTGGAACTGATCATCAGTTGCTCAATTTTCACTGTTTTCACTGATTTGGCTCGATTCTCACTGATTCGAGTTTGGAATGTGATGACTGCTCCTTTATTCACAGACGCTGATGGTGAGTCACTGACGAGACGTGAGTTGGAGACTACGCTTCCTGTTGAGAGACGCCGATGCGCAGGAAGACATACGATCTGCGCAGACGACCACAGCTGGCAGTGGTTAACGATAATAACCAAGCAACTGTAATATTGCTTTTACTTTTCCGAAGATGCGACGAGAGCAAGGATGAGCTAGTACTCAATTATTTTCACCTGAAATAAATTCCCATGGGTAACTGTGTGTTTTTTTTTTTTTTTTTTTTACTAATTAATATCTTTACCATTGGAAAACGCATACATTGCTAATTACGAGACAGCAAAATTGTCGGCCACATAACGGACACCATTATTCCTACTGCTGTTCATTGCTGACGAATGTTCCATCACTGAGACCACTGAGTTATTGTTGGTGTTCCTGTATTGTTTCGTGCTGATCAGTAACTTCCTTGTGGTGAAGGATGGTGATAGCAAGATGGAGGGGCCACTGTCTACTGTGCAAGGGTGTACATGCGTGTTACTATTAAGCATTATGTATTAATTTTACCATTCCTACAAGGTAATGTCTGGAGTTTCAAAATATATATTTATTAGAGGTTAATTAATCTTGAAAGGGCCTTAACAGGCGCTCATTTTACCGTGAACAGCCTATACTCGCGTTAAGCATCGACGTGCATGGGGAGTGTATCACTGGAGCCGACAGAAGATGGAGGGCAGGGGCTGTACCCACACTCGACATTGACATGCATGGAGAGCAGGTAGCTGTAGCAGACAAGAGGGTGGGGTGTAGAGGATTACACTTGACACTGACATGCATGAAGAGTGGGTCGCTGTAGCCGACAGAGGGTGGGTAGCATGGGTCTGTACTCACACCTGACAGAAAGAGGAAGGCTGGCTCAGGCTACACGTACACTTGACGTCGACGTACAAGGTAAGAGGGATGCTGGGGTCGGCAGAGGGTAAAAGGGAGATGAGTTCACCCGCACGCTACATCATCGTGCACAGGGAGCAGGTCGCTGGTGGAACCCCCACGGCGAGCGGAAGGTAAGGTCGTACTCACACTTGACGTCGACGTGCACCGAGAGCGGGTCGCTGGAGCCGACGAGGTTCCTCGCGACGCAGGTGTACGTCCCCGAGTCCCTCCTCGCCGCGGGCCGCAGCTGGAGTGTGTCCTGGAGGCTGACGACGTCGCTGCGCCCCGACCTACGCCACATCACCGTCGCCGGGGGGTTGGCGTCGGAGTCGCATCGCAGCACGACGTCGTCGCGACCCTCCTCCACGTCGCGCGACGGCGCCCCCACCAGCCGAGTCTCCGGCGGGTCTGCACACACAACACACACACACTTATAGACCGTTCACACTTTCCTGAAGCCCCGCTGAAGTTCTACTTCCAGGATATTCCTCCGCCTCGTGCAAGGCCACGATCCTTCATTTCTACCGTTTTTACAAAAAACAATTTTTTTTTGTATGGGCGTTCACTGTAAAGTGAGCACTTTTTGAAGCTGTTTCAACAGTCACAATAACTAGTTAGAGACCTGGAAATTTCGCGATTTCGTTTGAGGACGAGTTATACTTCATACACGTGAACATTTGACTTTCTGTCGCAATTGGATCGCAGTTTGAAAGACACGTCCTGGACGAATTTGTACCAATAACTGACCTGCAATAAAACTGGGATCGAATACCGTTCTACCTAGTCTGCGATGACGCTGGTGCTTCAACCAATGAACAAACAACTTAGACTCTAGTACATAAAGGATTGTGGAGTCTAGCTTGTTGTAGAATGAATCAGCGAAATTTCCGGGTCTCTAATAATAACCAATAAATACATTTCAATGTTGCCTCGGACTTTTGGTTTTGGGTATGGTGAATGTATACACTGTGTTTATTTCTCAGATGGCAGGGTTTTCATTAACAAGTGGTTGAAGGATATCAATTGGTTGAAAGAAAAAAAGTTATTAGGGCTTCAAAAGTGTTCACTTTATCGTGAATAGGCATTACCCAAACGGGAGCCGATATTGTAAAATACTCTTAAAGTTATGTTACAGATTGTTTTTATTACGGTCTCATTTTTTCAACGCAAAAAACTGAAATAATTTTAACTAATTATTAAATAAACAAAGTTATCGTTATTTAATTAATTGGGTCATAGTATTCTTGTGTTGGAAAAATTTGACTACATAATAAAATCAATATGCAGCAAAATTTTAAGATGATTTTACAATATCGGCTCCCTTTTGGGTACAAAAAATTAATTCTCGCAAAATCTGTAAGTCTGTAAAATTACACTACAGGACAACACAATACATTCGTGCGCACTCAGTATTATAACATTTTGCTTGAGAACTATTTCATACTGGGCGTTACCTACGCACATGTTTTCTTGCAGTTTTAAAATCATATTAATTATAAATATTATATTATAATGTATAGATAATGTATAAAATTAATTTCAATTTAATCCATGAAAAATGAAGAGATTTGCGCGGCTCTTAACAGCGAGGTCCTGAGAGCCGATGAGGGTGATTGAAGTGAGTATGGAGCCGCGCCGGAATGAAGGGAAGGGGGAAACGGGAGATCCCCGAGAAGACCAACGGCATCGTCCGGCACGATTCCCACTTGCGAAAACGCGGTGATCCGGCCGGGGATTGGACCCGGTTCGCCTTGGTGGGAGGCGAGCGTGCTATTCGCTGATCCACCGCGGCCCCAAATTCATGAAAAGAATATAGTTTTAGGAGCACGTGTATAAAACGCTTCTTATAAATTGTCTATTCAGGAAATAACTAAACGCTATATACATGCTGTGATTTTTCAAAGGTTTGCTTCATAAAGTGTGGGGAAACTGCGAATTAACTATACCCAGGCCGTCTTCACATCCCACTGTTTAAAGTGCTCGTTAAGGCTCAGAGTCCTAAGTACCTGGGGTTGTTTTGGCCCGTGGACGCGCAGGCACAAGGGAGCAATAAGGGCCTCAATGATCCATGCATAAAACACACGACGTTCTGAAATGCAGTGATGTGTTCCCGTTGTACTACCGGAACTATGGGACCTCAAGAGACGGCTATCAGTTTAGTTAGTGTGGCGTCTAGAGCAAAGGTCAGTACACTTGCTATACTCGTGTTTAGTGCTCCCGCTCGGTAAATTTTGCGGCGAGGCAGCACGAAAAGGAAATGTTTCGGCTATGTCGGGGAGCTCTAAAATAAGTGTTTGTAATGTACACTCAGGGATGTTTCTTTTGCGTAGATCAACACGTCGAACAACGCATCTTCAAAACACAAGGCGGACGCTTCGTTCACCATGCACGGTAGACTGCAAATCCACAGGAAGAAACAAACAAAGTGATAGAGTTACACTTTTATTTTCACAAATGTGCTACCAACCCCTCACGTTTCCTGCATGAGTGTTGATGTTGGAACCCATATTTTTGTGCTATGTGCTTCGTCGTTTAAAAATGCAGTACCCGGAAACTCAAGACATTTATCTATAGGCCATTCACGGTAATGTGAGCACTTTTTTAAGCCCCTTCCAAATGACTTTAGCACCACGCGTTGGCATTTGGGATTGGTGAAATGTATCGATTGAGTTCATTAGTCACATTATGATGTAATTCAGCAGGGCCTTAAATAGTGCTCACTCTACCGTGAATAGACCATATCATTCTGACTGTGTTACTAGCAAAAACATTCGCTTTACCTACACACTCAAGGGCGATTTTCACCCCTTCGGAATACACTTCGGCTATATGTCGTGCCCATGATTTCGACCTATTCTCCGATGAGGAATCACCTGCCGAAGTTTCCCGGTCGAAACCATATCCACCGTGTATACAGGAGCTCGTTATGACGCCACAGCAGTTGCGACAGTGGAGTTCATACAGAACGTCAATGGCCATTCCCTGCTACTGGTACCGACGGATAATGGCCATGGAGATTGGCATGCTCGCTTCTGTTGACAGTAGTGGCGCGTGTATGAAAATCGTCCAGCAATACGGTACGCGAGATCAACGGGAGAGCAACAGAGTCTAGAAGTGAGACGTTAGGGAAGAGAATTGCCGGAAATTCTTTCCAGATCTTGAAGGATAAGTACCGGCCCGGAAGGATTAAATTTTTGTGGTTATACGACACGTTGGGTTGTAAATGGTAAACGGCTCCTCCGCGTGCAAACATGATCAACTGAGTGGTTACCAAAGTAAACATGTTCACGTGGATACACGCCAACCCAACTGTTTCGATCACAGCCGATAGCAATGTTAACATCTGGCGTATTTGTTTACGTCCGTATGGTAACGTAGCTGTGGCTAAAGGCTATTCACGATAAAGTGAGCACTTTTGAAATCAACATTAGAAAAAAGTCACTACCACTGCCTGCATACATTTTAACGGGCGCACTGAATGCCATGCGCCCGGGGAAGTTGGTAACAATGGATGGAAAGTAGTTCACTTTCTTAAGGTCGAATAAAAAGTGTTAGGATACCATTTGTGTGAACTTAAATAATTTATTTCACTTTCTGTTCTTTTAATGCATCGAAGTGTGGAAATGACCCCTTTTTTAAAATAGTTAATTTTATAATAATTTCACAGTTTTACGTGACCGACGCATGAATAAAGTGATGAGGCCCATGACGATATTAATTTCACATAAGGCGGAATAATACACAACGTGCATACAAGTAGATATCAAGCAGGGCTTTCAAAAGTGCTCATTTTACAGTGAACAGCCTATAATTCTTCCATTGCAGTACTAGTACCGTTTGTTTACGATACAGTGAGAACTTGCGAAATCAACTTTTGGAAAATGTCACTGCCCTTGCATGAATGTGTTTTAATGGGCACACTGGCTGATATGCGACCTCAGAATTTGGCAACGGCAAAGATAACATTGTTCCACGTTTTAAATTTGAATTGAAAGTCTCAGACGAAAACATTTCAGAATACTGATATTATATGTTATAATAACAGTAATTTTAATGCATACAAGTGTACGAATTAGCAAAAAAAGTAAAACGTTTACTTTTCCTTGACCGATGAATGGATAAAGTGGCCAGACTAAATTTGTGACATACATTCTTTGTTGAAAATGCATTTGTTTTCAGGTGGAATCACTAGCGAATAAACATTATCTGGAATGCAACAACCCACCTATCCCTACATCTTGGTGGGGCCATTGTGGCTGAGTGGTTAGACTGCTCGCATCCCACCAGGGCGAACCGGGTTCACTCCGGATTTTTGCAAGTGGGAATCGCGCCGGGTGATGACACTGATCGGCGGGTTTTCGCTGGGATCTTACATTTCCTCCACCCTTGCATTCCGGCGCTCCTTCATGCTCACTTCCCTTCGCCCTCATCGGCTCTGAAGACCTCGATGGTACGACGTTAATGAAACCACCCAAATAAATTCACTCACTCACTATATCTTGGTGTTTCGCTGTAAACAAAATAAGAAATTATCAAAATAATTAGCATACATCTGTCGACACCTACATACTCCTACAACACAGACTGCATTGCTTTTCCTTTAAATAACCAATTCATCAGAATAATTTTGCTGTGAAATTTGGTGGGTAAAGGATGTTCACGATAAAGTGAGCACTTTTGAAATGAACCTTTAAAGAATCACTGACTCTGAATGCATGTATTTTAATGGGCGTACTGAGTGACATTTACCCAGTAAAGTTGGTGACGATGAATGAAAAATAGTTCCATACCATGACGTTGGATTAAGTGTTAGGTAAAATTTTGTAATAAGGTAAATAATTTTTTTCGTTTTCTGTTTTTTTTTATGCATCGAAATCCAAAAATGAGCATATTTGTATCATATTAACTTCCTTTATAATTATTTCACAGTTTTACGTGACCGACGCATGAATAAAGTGACGTGGCCCATATCAATTTTAATTTCACATAAGGCGGACGAATACACAACGTGCATACAAGTAGATATTATTAAGCAGGGCTTTCAAAAGTGCACATTTTACCATGAACAACCTATATCTGTAAAATATGTACTGATTATGAAATGTAACACACATTTTTTTTTAAAGTTGAAGCTTTTTCAAAACAACGAATTAAGTGAGTGAAGAGATGACGAGGGTGATTGAGGTGAATATGGAGCAGTAACGGAATGAAAGGATGGGGGAAACGGGAAACCTCTGAGAAAACCCGCCGACCAGCGTCATCGTCCGACACGATTCCCACGTGCAGAAATCAGGGAACGAACCCGCGGGGAATCGAACCCGCTTGGTCTTGGTGGGAAGACCAGTAGTCTACACACTAACCCACCGCGGCCCCTCAACGGATTTATGCCCGGTTGCATCATCATGGTTCGTATCTCGATCCAAGATCGGATCTAAGATCGACACAGAAAACTGTTGCACCATTCGAGTTCAGAGCTGGACTGGAGATCGAGATGAAGTTCATTTCGGACCGCAGAAATTGGCGGTTCGAAATCTCGATCTGAGATCAGCAGCCATCGTCGACAATTGTAGTTTGAAAATACCCCAACAGTTAGAACTACGCTCGATTGTTTTCTTGGGAAATTAAAACAACATTATACGCACTTGAATATTATTCAGTTAAATTCGTACAACAATAATTCACTTAAAACAGATAGAATATCGCACGTACATATCTATCTATAGTGAAAAACACGCCTACTTCCATGACGTCATATATTACAAACCAATAACAAAATTTTCTCATATTAATATCGATCTCTCACTTTCGAACCATGATAGACGAATCGGAGATCCAGAATTATGAGACTTCGTTGGTGCAACACTTTGGCATTAGAACCTAGATCAAACTGGATCCTGGTTTGGAGCTAAGATCATTCGATCTCGGATCGGGGAATATGTTGGTGCAACTGGGCGTTAGTGATCTTGTAAGGAGTATCGCCCGAAATTCGAGTCTAAGGAATATTGCCGTAAGGCGATATTACACGATACCAGATTCCGTAATAGCTTGTGCAAGGTCCGTTATAGCGGCTAGCATGGGACCCGTCACGGCATTTCCCGCATTGTGCGGCCAGATTTCGTACCGGGTTTGGTAATTGGACACGTCCTATTTTTCGTGGCAGCTTCCACACCGGCTCACGTACCTGGCCAATCACATCGCAGTTTCAGAGCGTAGGGCGATCCCCGCGGCTACTACTTGAAACGAGTTGATGAAGAAACTGAAAAGGAGGCCTCCATCTTGATTATACATCTGTGAGGTTGAAACTTTTTTTATATAGATTTAAAATACCACAACGACGAATGGTATTGGCTATGAGAACTTTTAATTACTGTTTAATAAAACCGTTCTAAATACTTAAAACATTACCTACTCTGTGAAAATATTAACTCTAACTATTGACTTAAGTACTGTGTATAAACTCTTAATTCCGTGAATGAACTGGTAGTACAGTGGTAAATGCGCGGCGTTTGATAATGGAATTTATCATTTAATTTTACACGTCCCAGTACGTAAAGTAAAACGCATTTTTTGCAACCGGTCAGTCATTTTCGTCTAAATTAAAAAATAACACACTTGTCTAGTGACTCCGCGTCATTTTCAAGAAAATGAATGAAACTGTACTAGTAATTAATCAATTTAGGTAAACGGCGAACAGTAATATAGCAATATCAAGGTGTGCCAGCTAGTATTTTTATAGGCCTGCGCAAGTTACTAACTGGTAGCAGTTCCACGAATATGTTTCATAGTTATTACAAACCACACACACTGCGCACCCACCGAGGGTGCTTAATGCTGGCACGCGAACTGCTGTCGCGTAATATGGATCTTCCATGGGCGGCTCATATAGCGGCTGGTGTACCGGCTCGTACACCAGGGCTTATAGTAGCTTGTACAAGAACCAAGTACGGCCACAGGTGTCGTGTAATACCGGCTTAAAGCTGGCTCCACACTAGTGCGATGAGCTGGGCTGCGACGAGCCATACTCGCTGTTTCACAACTAAGGGATGATCTGTCGGCGACGGACGCCGCCTGAGATGGTGCTGCTATCTAGTTTAAGGGTGGAAATTACATTTTCCGATCTCGCGAATGTAACAAAATACGCCTAAAAAGTTGAAACTGTGTATTTTAAAAGGTGGTACGTAAACACACTAGCGGGAACGAGACATAATATGACGAGGGATAATTATTTTGATGTTAATAAATGAATTTTATGACATTGTCCATATCTATAAGCAGTCTTGTCTATTTTAAACATACACATCAATAATAAAATAATAAAAATACGAATACGAAATCATCAGCGTAAACGCGATCGTCGAAAAAAAAAAAAATAAAGTTTTTATTCGCCTTGTAAACGAACACTTATTATTCTTCTTCTCCGTCGCAGGCTGACGCCAACAGTCGCAACTCAAGAATTTCGCTCCACGCACTCGACGCCGACGCGCTGCGATGGAATGTATGCTTCATCCTGATTGGCTACCGCTCATCGCATCGCAACGCTCGTGGAACCAGCTTAAGGGCGGGTCCGGGAGGGGTGCCGGATACTCACATCGAACGTCGAGCCTCACGGAGATGGCCTGCGACTTGGTGTCGTAGGACTCGTGCAGTGCGACGCAGCGCAGGGTTTTGCCGTGGTGCTCCTTGGAGAAGGAGAGCGACAGCACCGAGGTGGCGACCCACGTGCGCCGGTTGTCCAGCTCCGAGGCGTTCGTCTGGTTCGTGCCCGCAGTCAAGTCGACATCGCCTGCAAAAGTTTCAACAGCTTATCTCTAGGGACCGGCAAAATTTCGCGTTATTTTTTTGTCAACTCCGCAGTCCGCCATTTCTAATCACTGCCGAAGCTCAGAGCGGGGGTAGCCCGGGCCCTTGTGAGGGCCCTTTACCACCCAGGCGGTCTCATGTGAAATGCAGGAGAAAGGAGAAGCTAACCCTCTCCCCCTCCCACACCCATCAAAATATTTTAGGCCAGTGCTATAGTTCTTATAGGGTAGCCGAGTATTCCCAGCAAACCCTGGTTCCCAATGCTGATAACACTGTGCTCCAGCAGGCGTCCTTTCTCCAGTCGCTGCTGCCTAGATGTCAAGTAACTCCCTTCCTGAGTGAACTGCATGTGATTGGGGCACACGCTTGTGAAGTCTTTATTTATTGCCGCTGGGTTAACACGGCCGTGTCAAATAAAAAATGGTCCAGCGACAAACGTATAGCAAAGGGAACGTGTTTTAAGTTAAAAATTTCCTCGAATAATACCGCCAATTTTACAGGTCTCTACTTATTTCACGATAACATTTTTATTTCATTATCCGAAAGAGATTTATATAAGGAAAACATAAATGTATATACTTATATTTAAATGATTATAGTTTTCAAAACAGAGCCTTGAAAATTCGAAAATTTTGGAGTGTGAAAGCCCAAGTTCGTGTTCTCCTAATAAACATTGCAAACTAAATCACCTGTAATGTGATCTGTATTATACAGGTTGATTCTCAATTAGACCGACAAACTTCAGGACGTGATTCTTAATGAAAAATAAATGAAAAAAAACGAGATTTTAAGCCGTATTTGTGCAAAATATTGGCTCTTACGCTGAAGGTCCCAATAACATACAATAATGTTCCGAGAGTTGTCGTTGTATTTTACTTCGTTACCGATATTTCACACTAATACGGTTTAAAACCTCGTTTTTTAAGGGCTCGTGCCTCCCTTAGTATTTGGTTTAGGTATAAAGGGTCGCATATGTTTTCCTTTTACTTTTTCATGAAGAATCGCCTCCCGGGTTTGTCTTTCTAATTGCGAATAAATCTCTATAAGGAACACATAACTGTAAACTCTTGTATTCAAATGATTATAGTTTTCAAAATAGAACATTGAAAATTCTAAAATTTCGGATTATGGGAGCCCAAGTTTCTGTGCTCCTAATAAACGTTGCAAACTAAATCAGATGTAATGTGATCTATGTTATATACACAACATATTAATTAATTAACGAGGATATTTAACAATAGGTACTCGGGTACTGTCATCCTGACACGATTTTAAAATAGGTATTGACGTTGGTGCCAACACATTTTTATTAACTGGAGAGAATATAGTACTAATATTATTAAGTTACTTTTTAGTGAATGAAACTGTGTTGGCAGAAATAGCAATACCCAGGCCTATTTGAAAAGTGAAGAGATTAGGGCGGCTCTTAACAGATAGGTCTTGAGAGCCGATGAGGGTGATTGGGGTGAGTATGGAGAGGCGCCGGAATGAAAGGGTGTGGGGGAAACGGAAGATTCCCGAGAAAACCCGCCGACCAACGGTATCGTCCGGCACGATTCCCATCGAAAATCCGCTTGAATCCGGTTCGCCTTGGTGGGAGACGAGCAATCTAACCGCTCAACCACTGTGGCCCCGCTATTTGAAATAAATTCAGGATACCAGTGCCCGAGTACCAATTGTTAAATATCCTTGATACTACATTAATATGTCGGGTATATAATACAGATCACATGGCATGCGATTTAGTTGAGAAATTGAATTTTGAAAACTATAATCGTTTCATTACAAATATTTACATTTATGTGGTTCTTATATTAATTTCCGTCAGATAATGATTCAAATAAATATACTTTATTCCTTTTGGAAATAAGAACCATTCTACAAGAGAGCGGGAAAGAGGACATTAATAAGAGTTTGATTTTTTTGTTGAGTCGACCGGTTTTAATTTACCCGCAATTTTCAGGATAGTAAATTTTTTTACAAAGTAATTTATTCTAATAACATGACCTGGACAGAGATGCGCAAAGGGTTTTTGTTTGAAAGCGATGTCGCGAAATGTGCCCGAGACACGATTAAAATAACTTAACAAGTAAAAAAACATATTTTTGCTAGACTGGTCCCACGCTTGGCAAATGCGTTTAGGGATAATTTTAAGTGACAAATACAAGTCACAGGAAGTACCCTCCAGATCATCAAGTATATATACCTGTCCTATATTTAGAGACCTGAAAAATTCGCGGATTAATTTTGGGACGAGCTAGAATTGTAAAACTCTCACCGTTCTGCCAAATTTGCCATTCGTTGTTCCACGCGATATTTTTAGAGACCTGAAAAATTCGCGAGTTCAATGACCTGCAGGCTATACTTTGCAGTTTTATGTACACACACGCAGATGTCAGCTGCACATTGGTTGTCTGCTATTACAGTGGAAGGCGACGACTGGGACAGCGTTTTCCAGGAGGGTGTCAAACAACGCGAGGTCCAGTGGCTGAATTCATATAAACGCACGTGTATAAAATTTTAGCGCGTCCCGAAATGAATTCGCTAATTCTTCAGGTCTCTGGTTATTTGACACCTCCTGGGGTACCCTGGGCCGATTAGAAGAAGCAACCAAACGCACGCCCAATCATCGCCCTCCATTGTAGCAGCATGCAACCAATGGGCTATTGAGACATGCACGATTGCACACAAGACCGCGAAGTCTAGCCTAGATGTCGCTGAACTCACGGATTTCTCAGGTCCCTGCCTATATTAAAATTTTCAATAAATTTCCTTCATAACAGAATATGCACAGGTTTGTATTTTATTTTAAACGAAAATAAAATCTTATTTATATTAAATGAATTTACTGTCCTGAATTATTCTTACTCAGACGCCAAAATATAACAACCGACACGATACTACGGTAAAGTGCCTTTAAAAAAAAATTACTCAGCAATTTTTTTCAAATCAACATCTAGGGAAAAAATTAGTTTTTAGTTGTGTCGAGAATACAGCCTTGGGAATTACGCGAATACATCCTGTTATGAAGTGTTCAGGCCTTAGCTGGACGGCCTACCTGATCACACCTTCAGACATTGAGCTAGAGCTCGAGCGTGGTTGCAATAATACCTTGCGAAATACGGTTGCAGAAACCCCCTCCACTGGCCAGTAAACGAGACCGAAAATATTAAACAACTCACCCCATATAGGCCAACGTAACACTGGGAGCGGTGCCTCTTGTCATCGGGGCAGCGGACCAAGAATACATGGAGATGGGTATGTCCGGCCGTCGTTAACCGCCTCCTCGAATCATCCTCCGGCAACATGAGCAAGGTGGGGGCTTTTCCAATAAGATTTTCATAGTTGTGGCATGCGATAATAAAACTTATTATAATTAATTAGCATCTTGGTATTCCATTTAAGCTCCCCCCGATCCACTGGCACGTAAATAGTTATTGTATAATACTTATGTTCAATAAACCCCATCTTATAATGTTGGGCTCTACCTAATCCTGACTCATTATCTAGCTACGCCCATAGCCCCTTAAATGTATGAACTGACTGAGAAGCTAATTCGCAAAAGCCTGCGTTAGCGGGCAGTATTTTTTTTTTGCGGGAAATAATCGTGGCCTGAAGAAAACTAAATCAAGAATTGGTTTTCATGGCTGAAACCGACAGATATTCAGTCGGCACCAAAATCAGCACGTTGGCAAATTGGAGTGGCGAGATGAACTGGCCAGAAATTTTTGCCCGTGCCCAAAGTTGACAACCAGTCGGCTCGGGTCCCCGCCCTGTTCCTCGCGGCATGCGTGGCGCTAACTCAGCGTCGTTCTCTTACCATAGTCGTACACCTGATCTAAAGAGTTCGCGTTTACTTTCAATGGTGTCTGTTAGCTATTTTGCGAAAATTCAGCAATCAGCAATCCACAACGTTGACTTCGCCTTCGACTAAGGAGGGTGCGTCTCTGCTTCTTCTGGCTGTATACGACTAATAGCTTCGCGGCACACACCCTGTACACTGTGATCGGCCTGGAAACAGGTCATCTCGAGCCTAGCCCCTAGTGGGTCAGCGGTCACAGTGTATAGCACCGATCTAGGTACTTTTCTAACAACAATTTCTCGCAATTTGCAAACAACACCACATCGAGAGTCGCTCCACAAAGAGCCTACCCCTCCCCCACCTCCCTCGCGGGTCATGGCGGCGGGCGGGGAACCGACTGAGCCGTCGTGGATGACGGGAACTGGCCCGTACTCCTTACAGTACCTCCGGGAAAACAGGCGGTTTTTAGAACTGGCAAAGAGATGACCTAATCACCAAACTGTTTACGACATTTTTCCTCAAGGCATCCCCGACCACATTGACATACTCCTGGATACTCTTACGGAACCAACGACGCCAACAATCACCACACCAACTTCCTCCCGACCGTCAACACCGGCCGCAGGAAATGAAACATTTGAAATGGAAACCGACTTCCAGATAGTAAAACGTAAAGGGGACAGAACAACCACGCAGGAGAACAAGCGTCTCCATTCTGTGTCGTCTGAGACACAAATAAACACCATTCCTATACAAAATAGGTTTTCCCCGCATAAGGAGGTAACAGAAAAAACCTCAGCAGTTAACCATCCCGGCTCTTCAAGCATCTCCACCCACAAAACACAAACGGCTGCACCACAAACACGACAGAAAAACAAAACCAGTACAGATTAGTGGTTCCTGACGCCACTAAATACAACTTACTTGTTCAGAAACTGCGAGCTATTAGCAGGGACGGGTTCTCCCTTCTCCCCCCAAACTCGCGGAACGCAAATCCTCACTAAATACTTTGATTTTTTCACAGCTGCTCGCACAATGCTAGAAGCGAACTACATCCATTATTTTACTTTCTGTCAAGCTTCCGAGCTCCCACAGAAAGAAGTTTTTGACCTCCATCCCACAACCGACATTGCGGACATCAAGGCAGACCTGGAATGTGCCGGATACTCAATCCAGCACATTTATCAATTTAAAAAACGCATCACAGACCAAACAGACCCCACCAAATTCACGTTGGAGCCGCAACGTTTTTTCTGTGTCACGGCGGCGCAGAACACTTCTATCCCTCCTCTGCACTCTGTCACGAGAGTAAATATGACGATAGTTCATCCCCGACAATACCAGAAACGGCCGACAGACGTGGCACAATGCCGCAACTGTCTCGCTTTAGGACACACCAAAAATCACTCTTCCATGCCGACAAAATGCCCTCACTGCGCCGGCCCTCACCCCGAGAGTGCTTGCAACACAAACAAAAACAACTCCAAGCCTACATGCAGTAACTGCGCAGGCGAACACACAGCCCTATCGAAAGCCTGCCCCAAGTTCCTGGACTTGGTGCAGAAAAGAACTACTGCTGCTGCTACGAAAATCGCGCCAAAAACTGCAAAACAACCTCCTGCCCCGTCCAGGTTCACAGTCAGGACATTACAGCCCGGCAAAACGTATTCGCAGGCACTCTCCGCGCCTATTCACAAACCAGCTCCCACTCTTGACACCCCTGCAATGCCAAATACACAACCTCAGTCCCGCCCTCGCCAGCGAAATTCGCCAGGAGAGATGCGAGGCGTTATGCAGGATTTCCATGAACTCATGGAATTCCTTAGAGCATGCGACTTCGCCTCGCTCATGGCTCCTTTCCACCCCTACATACTAAAACTCCGCAACATCACAGAGAAACATGAGAGAACCTGGCTACTTCTCGAAGCCATGGCGTCATTTGCGGCCCCCTAGCCCGTCAACTAGACCCGCATATACCAATTTCCCCTACTCTGTACTGGAGCGACTCCGAAACACTTTACATTAACATTAATCACTATGACGAGCGTAATAATCGCGTGTATTTTCTAGTCGTACACAACTGAGCATTTTAAGTTTTGCAGTACCAATTATTTATTTAAGACGATTTAATAACTTTAATTACAACCGCTTTTAATTTATTTAAATTTTTTCCGTGTCAAATAAAAGCTGTTGACGGTAAATTAACGACCATGCTGCCATCTCTCGAGCAACTTCATAAGCTCCGCCCCACCAAGTTCTCTCGGCCAATCAGAGCCCTCTGGCCTATATTACTGTTTAACTTCACTCACGAGACGTGTTTTCATGGCTCTGCTTTCGAATTTTACAAGTTTAAATAATTATCAATACGGAATATAGTTCAAAACAACTTTAAAAATATAAATTCACGCCCTCAGCGCAATTATACCGCCCGATTTCATAGAAATAAGGCCCCGAAACTGGCCGGAATTTTCCGATCGGTCCGGGACAAAAATCGACCACGTTTAACAAAACTAGTTGGCGCTAGTATCGCGCCAGCCATATCGCTCTCGGACTTCCCCGAGTTAACATGTTTTACTTGACTTTTAGTCGCTCGTCACGGTACATTCAGACATGCATTTACACACCAATCAGATTATTTAATGGTTTTTAACAATAACTCATAAGATATGAAGTAATTACTGAAACAACTACACTGATTTAAATTTTCGCGCAACTTAAATTCACCACTTCAATATACATATAATTAATTTAATTATATAAACCCTTGCCACTCCAGTCATGGGAAAGCTACTTATATCGAAAATTTAACTTCATTTGGCTATTAACGTCCGCTTTTTATACCAAACTGTCGCTAGCTCTCCCACAGGGAGCTCGTGACAGTACTTCACAAGTCCTGAACTTTACAATTCCGAGCTGATTAATTCAATCAACTTCGCCACTCTCTTTTATCCCGTACAGGCAGGGAAAAAAGAGAGTAAAATTCAGCTATGGAAACAGCTCCCAGGCGCTACCCTGGGAATCCTGTACAAGAATGCTAGCCTTGCAGCATAAAATATGTTTGATGGGTGAGGAGGGGGGAGGGGGTTAGCTTCTCCTCGCCTCCGCAAGCTAACTGAGAACTGTCTGGGTGGCCAAGGTCCCTCACAAGGGACCCCGCGCTGAGGGAGTAGGGTCCCAGTGATGTAAAATGGCGGGTTTGCGAAAATTGTAATCAGGCTAACAGGAGGCCGATCATGATAAAGTGAGCACTTTAGAAATGAAACTTAGAAAAATGTCACTGCCCCTGCATGCATATATTTTAATGGGCTGAGTGATATTCGCCCAGTAAAGTTGGAAACGATGGATGGAAAACAGTTCCATATATTAGCGTCAAAAAAAAAGTGTTAGGTCACCATGTGTGGTAACTGAAAATTATTTAATTCGCTTCCTGTTTTTTTCTTTAACGCATTAAGGTGTAAAAATGAGCAGAATTGTTAAGTTTTTACTTTCTTAATAATTTCAAAGTTTCATTTGATCAACGCATAAAAAAGTAATGAGGGCAATGGCAGTGTTAGTTTTACATAAGGCGGTAGAATACACAACGTGTATACAAGTAGATCTTAAGCAGTGCTTTAAAAAGTGCACATTGTACCGTGAACAGGCTATAGCATATAATTAGAGTGGATCCTGTTAAGTGAAGGAAAAGCTATATTCAATCAGCCTGCTAATTGGTATAAAATATTATGGCCATTTGAAACAGTGACTCCTGTTAACTTACACAAAAACATATATTTATTTACAATTAATTGAACATTGGCAGTTTTTCACAGGAACTGCGTCTTTGGCCAGGAAGGAAAAGCTCACAAAGAGAACATACCTGGAAAAGCGAAGTTTGATCGGAGCGAACAGAGTTTTTATTGATTGACTAAAAAGTGTGTTGTAGCGGGCGTTAAGAATCTACACGCCTGCTACTTCAGCTCAAAAAAGTTTTGAGTCTCTCCTTATAAAAATGGTCATTTCATGGCCACCGCACTGAGAGAAAATTGAACAAAATATTTGTTTGTATAGGGCCAAATACATATTTAGTTGCCCTAACAAAATATATTGTTGAGAAAATTAAATTTTGAAAAGCAACCAAATTACTTTTCTTTTTCGTCTAACAAAATATATGGTTGAATAAATAAAGTATCTGTGTTGCGCCAAAAAAATTAGACTGTCAACTAAATATTTTGTAGAATCAACTGTATATATTTGTTTGGCCACTCATTTGACTGCCTTCGTTCGACAATACAACTGGAGAGTTTGTTTGTATTTTTCGTGACAATTAGGAGAGTAGTAGGCTTTGTTAGTGCATCTCCGGGTGCTTAACAATCGTATAAACACATTAATAAAACAATGTAACAAGAAACTGACAGTAAAGTTGGAAAACTTGAAATATTTGTTTGCACACATTGCCCAATATTTGTAATATATCTAGTTAATAGCTTTCTGTCGTCATCAGTTGTCACGTTAACTGAGATTACTGAGGCGTAGCGCTCTGACACAGGATACTTATGTTCGAAACACCGTCGAGCTGATAAAAACTTTTTTACATCGCCGCAAACTGTTTACTGTACTTGTAGCTAGACAAATCTTCAGTTGCACCAACCAAATCTTACTGTTTTGGGGCAACCAAATGAGAACAAAATAATTTGGTTTCAGCAACAAAATATTTCATTGCCCCCATACAAATAAATAATTTGGTTGCACCAAACAAATCTTGTTTGCTTCAACAAAACTTTTTTTTTCTTTCTCAGTACGTGTAATTTACTGGTGTTCTGTCTGTAAACGTAACGATTCAGATTCTGTCGACGTTTTAAAGTCGGAATGGCTCAACCATGCAAACGTCACATCGCTGTTTCCTTCCATTTGCACCACGTGCCGGTCTAATTTTAAAGATTTATTCACGTCAAAAAATTTGCTGAAGACCGTTCACGATAAAGTGAGCACCTTTGATATAAACCCTTGAAAAATATCACTGTCCCTACCTATGCGTATTTTTAACGAACGCGCGTAGTGGAATCCGCCCAGTAAAGTTGGCAACGGCGGTGGGAAATTATTTCGACGTCTCCAAGACATTTGTCAATATGGATGATGAAATTTGTAAAGTATTTACTTTTATAATTATTTTAGTTTCCCTCTACTGACGCATAATAAAGATATAAGCTGAACGGCAATGTTGATTTTGCATATGGCGCAAGGTAAAACAATGTGCTTGGAAGGAGGTCTTAAGCAGGACTTTCAAAAGTGCTCATTCTACCGTGAACAACCTATAGCCGGAACTGCATGCATTGTAACGTTAGCTCTGACTTAAATATTTATGGTAAAGTTGGTAGAGGATTACCGATTGTAGACGACCTCATATATAAAACGATCCCCCTTTTTGGTTTCTACAGGTAATATTAATTTTGCATGTAATTTATTGTGTGTTTTTTTTAAATCTTGGCTCGTAATTTTTTTAGATGGCCAAATTATTTTCATTTAATAATATGCAGTATTTATCACTCCTCAAATTCTTTAAAACCTGAGAAAATCACACTTTATTTGGCAATTCCTGTATATTTGTAATTATAAAGCATAATCTGTCAATGTTTTTAAGATTTTTTTAAAGTCACATTTACATTTTAATGACATACATGCCTATTAAGAACAACATTAACCTTTGGTCACATAAAAAATAATCGCCGAAATTTTTTATGTGCTATAATATGACTGTTGATTTATTCGAAGTTAAATTTGGAATAAAACATATACATAAATTGGGGTAAATATGGTTGTTCAACGTTTTAACGCCGTGTTGACGGATTTAGGGTTACGTTAGGGAAACCCGAATTTTATTTCCTTTAGTTTCTGTTAAATACATGAATATGCGGTGTCTTATTGGCTTATCAGCGGCTGGTTTATGTTCCTTAATATTTCGAAATTTTCCATGATCGACGCATGAATAAAGTCGAATGGCCAATGGCATTGTTAATTTCCCAGACAGCTAAAATGCGATATGGGCAGGTGTAAATTCTGAGCAGGGCTTGCAAATCTGATCGCATAAACTCGTTTAGCTTATAATAATAGCGATACTAGGAAAATACAAAAATAAATTAAATTCCTTATTTTATTACTCAGGAACTAAGGGATCGTAGCTCCTAGCAACTTTATGTTTTCGCTAATTAGTAGTTCCGCTGATAGATGGCGCATAGGCGGACAAGTAGGTAAAACGTGATACGGGCGCAGCGACGGTATAGCTACAGAGGCGGAAAGCCCGCTTATAAAATGAACTACAACCGCACGCGACAACACACACACACACACTGGCGTCATCGAGGGCCAGCAACAAATCTCGGAACGATGGGCAACCTACATACCAGCTGCGGCAACCTAGACTGTGGGGAATTTTCCGCAGCACACAGTAGCCAATCGGACACAATGCCCACTCCCAGAGCCCCGGGCAGCCAATCAAAGAGCAGTTACGCCCGTGCCACGGGAACTGCCATGAAATTTTGCTTCTGAATATTTTCCTGTAGTACGTTCGTGGTTTCCTCGCACTCTTTGAATCAAACCTTTGAAAAATCACCCCATGTACGCCATATTTAATAATTATTTTATACCTCTGTTAACATTTTTCGTTAAATTAAACTGTTACCTATATTTTTATACATCATAATGAATTTCATTTATAATAGACATGAATAAAAACAGCGAGAAAAAATTCTGTGTTGGTAGCGCCTAGTAAGAAATAGTTTTCAAGCAAAATATTATCAAAACTGAATGCTCACCAATTCTGTGCGTTGCCCTTTGGAGTAATTTTGTAGACTTACTTAAGCATAGTTTACATGAGGTGGAGGAATAGCAGATCTTTGGCAGTACTTTAGAAAAGTGTGATGTTACCGTGAATGGGTTATACTTTGTGACCGTGTCCTGTGTATAGGCTGTTCATGGTAAACTGAGCACCTTCGGAAAGCCTTGGGTAAGATATACTTGCAGGCACTTTGTGTATTCTTCCGTCGCATGAAAAATTAACATTGCCATGGGCTTGATCGCTTTGTTAATGCGTCGGTCTTTGTAGCAATAATATTATTAGAAAAGTACATTATTACAGATTCATCACTTTTCACACTTATAGAAACTAAAAAAAAAAATCGGAAAGTAAAAGAAATATTTTCTGCGTTCACAAATGTTTATGTTTTTTTATTTAATTATTATTCTATGTTAAGACATTGAACTACCTCGTGTCCGTCGTTAAAGTCTGTTCATGGTAAACTGAGCACTTTTGAAAGTCCTGATTAAGATCTACTTGTTCAAAAAATGCGTCTTCTTCTGCCAAATGTAAACTTAACATCACTGTAAAAAAAAATCAGAGGTAAAATTCCCTTACATGTAAGGGAAATTAATTACCCCAATACATGTTAGTTTAAATAACCTCTTAACTGTAGAGTAGATTTACATAACAAGTTAAATACTATTCCCTACTTCTACGGGAAAAGTAACTGACAAAAGTGAGCGAAAAATCCCATACAAGTAAGAGAAAATTAACTATGATGTATATTAAAATTATGTTTAATTAATCCTGGAGTATTAGTATTATTAATTATTTTAACCCTCTGACGAATAGTAACCGAAATCTCAACATTACAATACTCGACACTTGCTGGTGGTGGACGGGCGCGAACCAAGGTCCTCTATCACGATAGGTCGGCGTGTGCTATCCATTACAACACGACGACAGTGTGACAGCATCAGTTAATATAAGCGTGTGAAAGGATTGTTTCTTCTGGCCGTCCTCCCACTCAGCTGCCGAGACAATGCTGAAGAGATGCACGCGTCGTAAGGTAATTTACCCATCCACGTAAGGGATTTTCCGCTACCACGTACGTGAATTTTACTCCAGAGTGCGGTAAATTTTAACCCACCTGTAAGGAAAACTATCTTTCCCCCCGCAATTTTGCGAATATTACCTTACACTTATCAGGTAATTTTCCCATTATTTTTACAGCGATTGCCATAGACTTGGTCACTGTATTAATGCGTGGGTCAAGTAAAACTATGAAATTATTAAAAAAGTAAATATTTCACACATTTCTTAATGCTTACTCAAATATAATAAAAACGGAAAGCGAAATAAATAATTTCCGTTTGCACAAATGTTAACCTAGCACTTTTAATTCTACGTCAAGACATAGAACTAATTTTCCCTCCATTGTTGCCGACATATCTGGGCGCAGGCCAGTTATTGCTCCCGTTAAAATATATTCCGGTAGAAGCCGCGATATTTTTCTAAGGTTGATTTTAAAAAGTGCTCACTTTATCGTGAACAGCCTGTACCAACTGTACTCGGGCACGCCAAAAACAGCGTGCTCGTTAAAATACACGTGTTTTAGGGTCAGTGACGTGTTTCAAAGGTTGATTTTAAAAAAGGGCTTCTTTTACCGTGAACAAATTCAGCAACGTTGCGCGCGATTCGCGCGTGTTGGCAGTCCTGCGTGACGTGCCAGGAAAACAAGGCCAGCCACCTTGTGACAAAAGAAACGGCGAGTGCACACGCGGTTGAATTCCGTCCTTGCCACCCCTCGGACGCAAATTCCCGCATCTGTCTCCTCCTCGTGTGACATCCACCGCAGTGGAGTGGTTGGTATGCCATTAAAGAAGAGGGCATAGGGAGTGCGTGCAAAAGTGAAGAGATGCGCAGGGACGCCATAATTTCGCGAAAAGATTTCCGCACGTGCCATATTTAGGGACAGGGAAAATTCGCGAGTTCAATGACCTGTCGTACACTAGCGCCTCAGGTGTTTGTCCACTGGCTGCTGACACAGAGAGTAGCCAGTGCTACGCCACATCTGCCAGTATGGCACTCGCTGCTTGTTTCCTTGCAAGTCTGCTATTGGCTCAGAGTCCTCCCGGGCCTTTCTAATGAACTGTCATCCAATTACAAACGTGACTCCAGTGTGCACGTGTTTGACGTCTATCTTGTCCTCAAATGAATTTGCGAAATTTCCCCATCCCCTAGCCATATTCCAACCCCCCAAGGCCGTACAAGAGGGTTTCTTTCCCTTATTGGAGGCTTGTCTTTGCTGGAAAACATTTTCCTTCTCGGCTGGTCAATCAGAATTAGTTGACTCTCTTACTGTACGGCTGTGATTCGTGCGCGTGAGCACACAACCTAACATGCGTAATACGGAAACCGTCCAATCGCGAAAGTGGGCACTGAGCTAACGTGCTGTGAAATACAACTGGTCGTGGAATCTCTTCTCGAAATTCAGATGTTCCTAGAGACGATCAGAGATACAAATGTGAAGTTTCACAGAGACGTTTGCAGTCAAGGACCGAGCAGAAGTAATACTTAAATAGTAAAAATATACTATAATGCTAAAAATCGAACGCAAACGGTAGAAACGAAATTATGTATATCAGTTTGTGGAGTATCAAATATAGAAAACTATTATAGGCTGTATGTATATTTTTATATTAGTATTGCAAAAAGTTATTATTATATTTATAATTAGCTGGAGTCAATGGCGATGCAAAGGATGAGCTTAATATTTTCAGCCCTCCCACTCCAGTAATGTCAGCATTTGCCCTCCAGGTGAAATTAAAATAAGAAAAATAACAAAATCGTACCGATATGAATAAAAATGAGTGAATCAGAGATAAAAACCATACAGACAAATATAAAATAATGTAAATGCGCTGAATTAAAGATACAGATTGGAAAACAGCAAACACGGTAAAAAAAATGAAAACAAGTGAATTAAATAAAAATTAATTAAGAACGAACAAAGCTTAGTGATAAACAACGAATGCAAGCACGACATAGCAAAATTAATGAACGTGAGGAAATGGGAATGAAAAATATTCCAAATAAGGTGAATATAACGAAACTGAATGAAAACGAACTAAATATAATAAAACAATAAAATAATACGAATCCTTTGTTTAATTTTTGCAAATATTTTCGTCATTTTTTTTATATTACGAAGCTAATCAAATCTGATATTGATACGCAACAATGCTAAATATATGAACGTATATGTTTTAAGTACATTTTATATTTTATGTTAACAAGTTGAAAAGTGATCGAAAAAAAATTTAACTTTTTTTTTCTTTCTAGCATACTTAAAACAATTTGTGTTTATTATTACCGGCTAGAGTGAGTTCGAAATGAGCGGAATAAAGGCGGAATTGTGAAATTAGTTTTCCAGGGCTGCAAGTATCAATGAAACCATCACTACATAATATTCACAGCCCACATACAACAATGGAAACTTGATGCGAAAACTTCATGTCAAGCACCGAAAGAATGAACAGATTTTCGTGAATTTGTATTCATGCTTCGCATTTAAATATATTATTGTAAATGTTTGTGCCAGCATACGCGGTTACACAATAAATATTAATTAATATTATTGGTTATTAAAGTTTATTTTTGTTTGAGTTCAGTTTATTAATTTTTAGGTAAATCATAACCGGTAGTGGACGTGAGAAAGAAGTTTCGGTCGTGTTTATTACAAATCCGGGGACTTTTCATGGGACATGAGGAAAGCTACGGAATTTCCCCGAGACGAAGAAATTTTCGACGAAAACTTCGCCAGTTGAATGGTTGATTAAAATATGAAAAATCCAGGCGAGTATATCACGGCTATCTCCACGTCCTAGTTGACGTGCTTTGTGAAAATATATTTGTTTCCTGGGACGTAGGATCATATCGAGTACCCCGGATTCGCGAATCGATCGTTAAAATTTCCAATTTTTTTTTTTTTTGGAAACTGTCGTAAAAATTTTATCTCAGCCGGACGATGCCGCTGGTCGGCGGGTTTTATCGGGGTTCTTCCATTCCACCCCGCCTTTTCATTCCGGCGTTGCTCCATACTCACTTCGATCACCCTGATCGGCTCTCAAGACCTCGCCTCTATGATCCTCCCAAATCTCTTCACTCGCTTCACTCAAAGTGCTAAATGCAGGGCGCATCGAAATCCGACCAAAAAAGCTTCGGCTGTAAGTTAGTAACGAAAAAATATATTGAAAACATATACACAACCTATGGTCTAAAGTGAATACTAAGGAAGGTATACATCTTTCAAGTTGGACCTGGAACTCTTGTTTATTGCAAATATTGGAGATAATATTTATGATGGAACACCGGCAGTCTGGATAATGGTTAACTGAACAAAGATCTCCAAACACAACACTTGTCGCTGTCATCAAATTATTCAAGATAAATAATCCCGTTTACTATCCCTTTTTCGAGCTAAAATCCACGCCGCTGTATCAAATTCAGGGTGTAAAGGATGGATTATTGATAGTCATACCACAATTAACAAAAATACCACCTTGTGTAAATACCTTAAACCTCGCCGTTTTCGAGTAATTCGTGTTTTACTTTCAACGTGATATTTACCAATACCTGGCATCTGGTGCACGCACAATAACAAATGACATACATTTGCGTCTACTGAAGGGAGGGGAAGATTCAAGATAGAGAGAGAGAGAGAGATACATTATAGTGGTATTGCAAAAAACTTTTTCTTCTAGTACAACTTCAAAAATGTGTACCTCCCTTAGAAGTAGTTTTAGACCATATGTCGTATATATCTTTTGAATTTCTTTTCTCGTGATTAACCAACACCCGAGGTTTGTCGGTAAAATTTAGAACATCCTGTATATGCAAGGTGTGGGGGAGAGCGACGTTTCTCGAAGGTTGATTTCAAAAGTGCTCACTTTGCCGTGAACAGACTATAGCTAGGGCCACCTGTTTATGGAGAAAATATTTCAGGGCTACTTGTACTCCAAAACACTAGAGCTCAGGTCCGCTTCCGTGATTGGGTGAATTTAACTGTGACGCATGGCAGGTATCTGCCCGCGAATCACGGACACTCAATGTCGGGAGTTGCGTAATTCTGATTTATCCTGTCTCTCGGCAAAGACACGTGTCCAATAAGCACAGGAAAACTGCATTTATGCCATGGCACACTGGAGTCTAGCCTTCGCGTAAATCTTTTCCCGAAATAAAAAAGGTGGCTCTTCCTATAGCTAAGAGACCCGAAAATTTTGCGGATTCATTCGGCAACAAGCTGGACTCCACAATCCTTTGTGCATTCGATCATCAGTCAGCAGTTCATTGGCTGTTGCTCCAATTAAACTCCAGACCTGATAGCACGGCATTCGGTTCTGATTTTCCTCGCAGGTTATTTATTGGTTGAAAGTCGTACGGGGCAAGTCTAACAAACTAATGGTCCAATGGAAGCACAAGCACACATGTACACCTGAACGCAGTTTAACTTGTTCTCAGATGAATCCGCGAAATTTTCGAGTCTCTGCCTATAGCTAGGAGTATTTCGCGAATTCATTCGGAAGCGAGCTAGACTCCAAACTCTTGTTCTCTCCTCCTACTTTTGTGATTGGGCGAGAGTTGTTTAGACACGCCCCGTTCAACTGTGAGCCAGTAGTAAGCCAGGAAGCAGTAGTGTGGGTGGGTGTGTGACAGTCCTGTACAGAGGTCTCGCCTGATCACAGCAACCAATAAGTAAACAATAATGTCTCGAGTGTACAGAGGACTGTCCAGCCTAGCTTACTGCCAACTCAATCCGCGAAATGCACTGGGCTCTACCTATAACTAGAGACCCAAAGAATTCGAGGATTCATTTCCAGACAAGCTAGAATTCAAGGCGTGTGTTTATATAACTCCAGTCATTCAACAACACGGTGCATGACCCCTCCTGGAGAATGCTGGCCCAATCGTCGCCTTCCACTCTGACAGCAGACAACCAATGTGCAGTTGACATTGGCATACTTGTACATAAGACTGTAAAGTCTGGCCTGCAGGTCATTGAACTTGGGAATAACTAGAGACCTGCTAGATTCGCGTTATTGAACCGGTCTTTATCTGACACGCCCCTGGTAACCCTGCCCCAGTACATTAGCACTCCGCAACCACGCGTCCCGATCACGCGCAGTTCACTCAGAAAGGGAGTGATTTGGCGTCAAGACCGCAGCCGATGGAGAAACGCGGGGTTTGGCAGGTGTCTGGCTGTAGCTGTTGTCGCGCACTCACCGAGGAACCACTTGAGTCTTGCCGGAGGGTTGCCGTAGCGGCTGACACACTTGACGGTTGACTTGTCACCGACCTGCGCCGTCACGTTGTGGTCGGGCAGTATCTGGCTGGCGTTGTACTCGACCCTCGGCCTCTGCGGCGCCACTGAAACAACACAACCAAGCGGGTGCTCCTACACTTCTCTCTTTGCCGGCGGGATGTCATCAGAGGTGGGTAAGAGGGGTGCTACTACAGCCCGCGTGCCACTCCGAGACCATTTTGACCTCTATTGACTCTTTGCATAAGTGTAATTTCATAAATTCACCTCCCCCACCTCACCCTCTTACCAGTATGGCGAGGGAGTGAAGTGTGGATGGGGGAATCGGTCACACAATACCGCCATGAAGGGTGAGGAACCTGTCACCAGACAGTGCCTCCAGGGGGGGAGGGGGCGTTGCGGAAGGGGGCAGGATAAGTTCATGCGCATCCTCAAATTTATGAAATGACCCTTATGCAAAGAGTCAATAGAGGTCAAAATGGTCTCGGAGTGGCACATGGGCTCTACTATGGTTTAACATATTTTACAGGCGAAGAAAGTTGCTCAGAGTTGAATGGGGTGAAGAATTCTGGACGGCTCTTAACGTCTAGGTCTTGGGAGTCGATTAATTTTTTAATTAAGTGAGGTGAGTAAAAAAAAAACTCGAGTTAGGAGCGAATCCAGGGCGAAGCATCGCTCTCCGAATGACGGGCTTTTCAGCTGGGACCCGTAGGTGCCCGTCATCCCCTGACATGACATGAAATGAGATCCTAAGATATGGAGAGGCGATGGAATGCTTAGCTAAGAGCATGTTTTCCAAACACACTGTCTTCTGTAGCATTCTATTTAATTTAATTTAATTTAATGCATGCAATAATTTTTTAATTTTTGCTTCCCTATCGCAAGAGTATTTACTTCTCTCTTGACGGTTTTTCGCTTGCTCTTCGTGGTTAAGACTAGCCCTAAGTACACTGAGGGAGGTAGCCATGGCCCCAAAGTGCAGGCCATGGCTGCCCAATCCCTCTTTGCCGCGATGCATGTCTCCTTGCATGATTTTCCCTTCTAGTAGGCGTAAGGGGTTAGCCCTGAGACGCAATAAAATCGCTCCGTACCTTCGGACCTTAACTTCACATAACACTTAGAATATGGTAGTTTAGCAAAAAAGGCGCTGGAATACCAGGGCGGGGGAAACGGGAGTACCCCGAGAAATCCCACCGGCAAGCGGCATCATCCAGCACAATTCCCACATGCGAAAATCCGGGAGTGAAACCGCCGGATGTCGAACCCGGATCGCCGTGGTGGGAGGAGAGCGCCCTAGCCACTGGTGAGTATGTAGCAGCATCCTAATGCATGGATCAGGGGGGGGGGGGGGCGGCGTTATCCGGTACAACTCCCACGTGTGGGGGAACCCTGCAGGAGAATCGAACCAGGCGCTCCTTGGTTGGAGGCTTGTGATCTAACCATTACACCAGATAAGCAGGGACGGGGAAGGTCATGGTCCCAGAATTCGCCTGGGGTGACCTTGACGAACCATGCAAAACCTCGATAAAGCGGATACTACACGATACCTGCGGCCGTACTTGGTTCTTGTACAAGTCCTTGTGTACGAGCCGGTATACCAGCCGCTATATGAGCCGCCCATGGAAGATCCATATTACACGACAGCAGTTCGCGTACCAGCATTTGGCACCCACCACAGTGTGTGGTTTGTAGTAAATATGAACCCCATTCGTAGAACTGCTACCAGTCAGTCACTTGCGCAGGCCTATAGAAATACTCGCTAGCACATCTTAATATTGCTATATTACTGTTCGCCTTTTGCATAAATTGATTGCTTACTAGTATAGCTTCATTCATTTTCTTTTAAGATGTCGTGAATTCACTAAGAGTAGGAGAGTGTCATTTTTAATATTGAAATATAGTCTCGAAATATAGTTTTTTCTTTACGTACCAAGATATTATTCGCATGTAAAATTTAAAGATAAAAAAAATTACATTTTCGTTGGGGCCTCCACGACTTTGCCACTGTACTGCCAGCTTACTCACACTTGCAATAGTTTATATATTGTACATATTATAACAATTTGAATTAATTTATTCATACAGTAGGTAACGTTTGAAGTATTTAGAATGGTTTTAAGCAGTAATTGAAAATTTTCATTACCAATATTATTCGTCGTCGTATTTTAAATCCATTTGAAAGGGTTTCAACCTCACGGATGTAAAATCAAGATGGAGGTTTAATTTCCGGTTTCTTTTTCAACTAGTTTCAAGTAGTAGCCAAGGGGAGCGCCCTACGCTCTGAAACTGCAATGTGATTGGCCAGGTACGAGAGCCGGTATGGAACCTGCCACGGAAAATAGGACAGGTCCAGTTACCAAACCTGTGGTGAAATCTGGCAGCGCCAGGCGAAAAATGTCGTGACGGGTGCCGTACAGGCCGGCATAACGGCAGCTATGGCAGACCCCGCACAATCTTTTACGAAATCTGGTACCGTGTAATCCGGCCTTAAGGATGACCGTACTGGTAAGCGGAACCGTTGTCTTTCCAAATGCTAGTCCAGTGGTTGATCACTGAGCCACCTTTGTCCGTGCGGGGTCGTGTAAAGCTTCACTCACAAACGTCCGTCGCTTCCGTCAGTCGCCCGTCCGTCAGTCAGCCATCCGTCGGTTTTTTTTTTTTCGCCCCGTCAATTGAAAGCGGCTGAAAACCGTCCGTCGATCCGTCTGGCCAGTTCAGTGTTACCACCCAACAACACTAACTTTCTCTCGCAGAGACAAGTGTTTTTAACGAATGTCATAGATATATTTTCTTTCCCTAACATAATTTATCAGCATTTCCTCTGAAAATCCACAAGTCGTCTTCAGTTCAGTTCAAAGATGATGTCGTAAATAAAGTAAACAACTTCACCGCCTAGTGTATTTAAAAAGATAAACATCCAGACAAATAAACAAGTGACTGTTTTCTGACAGCCATGTTCAAGGAGCGATATTACAAGGCGGTGGAAGTTAAAGTTTGAGATAAAGTTGACGGATTGACGGATAGAAAATGAAGTTTCCCTACGATTGGTCGACGATCACGTGACCCGCGGACGGACGGGCGACTGACGGTTGAAACGGACAGTTGTGAGTCCAGCTTTAGAAAAGGCCGACAGCCACAGCGAATCAGGAGCAGTGAAGGATGTGGCAAGGTCGCAGAGTGGACGAGATTACACAGGTGAAACAGCCGCTTATTTCCGCGTCAACTCCCGGCCGCACGCGCCAGCAAGATGGCGTCGCCTTACGGTAACATTTCGGAACGTTGTTTCGTCGATATAGGATTCTGTTAACGTCAGGAGAGGGAAATACGGTAGAGTGCACGGTAGTCACGTCGTGTCCTAATAGTGGACTGCATTTCTGTCGAGACTGGCATAAACGACGCGAACAGGATTTGAGTTCACTTGTTACAACAGGCGCTTCGAGATGTTTGTATACTTCCTCTAACCAACTGCATGGTACACGAGGTACAAAGATGAATGTCGATATAGGCCGTTCCTGGTAAAGTGAGCACTTTTGGAAATTTTTCCATCGGACATAATAACCAATAAATACATTTCATTATGGCCTCGGACTTTTGGTTTTGGATAAGGCGAATGTTTATACACTGTATTTATTACTCACACGGCAGGGTTTGATTTAACAAGTGGTGGAAGAATATAAATTGGGTGAAAGAAAAAATTAACTAGGGCTTCCAAAGTGCCCACTTTACAGTGAACAGCATATATCTGCTTGTGTTGCGTAAAACGCATGTTATTGCGGATTTTTATCTCCTTAGCCGTTACTCTTTGGCAAGACGACACTACTGACAATTCTCTACCAGACGACACCATAATCTCATTTTCTGTAGCAATTGACGATCATCCTTTTTTCCCATGTACACTCCAATTGTTGTTGCAATTAGAAGTCAAAATTGGCAAAAATATTTTCTACATACAAAAGGGCTTGTGTTTTTAAAGTTAAGATATTATCAATCGCGACCATCAGTGTTGGCCATATGACTATGACAGGTAAACTGGAGTGGGATAGTCAATGTTGGGTACTTGCGCAGAAGAGCATAGTAGTTATACCTCATCTTTAATTTGTGGTTCACACTTTTCTGAGGCCCTGCTAAAGTTCTACTTCCAAGATATCCCTCCGCCTCGTGCAAACTAAGCTTGATTAAGTTTAGAAAATAACACCAAAGGACAACGCACCAAAATTCTTGCTTACTCAATTGTAATAATATTTTGAATGAGAGCTATTTTTTTAACTAAGCGCTACCAACACAAATGTTTTCTCGCTGTTATTATGCATGCATTGGTTGTACATAATACTTATAACATCCGGGTAAATGATCGTGACCTGAAACTGGATGGTAAACAACACAAGTTGCCACAACAATTAACACTTACGTGACTGTACGCAAAAATTGTATACATGGCCGCTTGCTCGCCATTGGCTGGAAGGAGAGGTCGCAAACGGCAGTGCAGGTGGGGGGGGGGGGATTCGTGTTACGCCTATGAAATGTTCCGTCTTTGTTTTTGGTCACCGTCTAAAAGGTTTTCTTTCTCCAAATTTTCTGAGTTGGCGAGGGTCCTGTCAGCCTTGCGCTCAAATACGTCCGCGTATTATTAATCACTCCGTCATGCTTAACACTTTTATTTTAAACGTACGCTACGGTGGAAATCAATTTTTACTAATGCTATTTAGGTTTATTCATTACGAAGTAAATATTCAAGGAATAGTTCATATTGTAGTCTTATTGAAGCGTGCTTGATCAGCATTTTAGTGACCTTTTAAAAAATACCTTTTAAGGAAGTCTGCCAGACGTAGGTTGAAAAACGTTTATTGGACGATGCTGGGCTACTTTTCATCAATTCGGTTTACGTAATAGTCTCGTTATGGGAAGATCTTGTCGACACGAGTCTGTAAATATGCACTTCAATCGCGTATAATTCAACCACGGATATTCGTGGCACTAGTTTGGTGTCATTCATCAAGATATTCAGCCTTCTCTCAAGGTATATTTAACAGATTTTTTTTGGATCCCGAAATTTTGAGTAATCGAACCTTTCATTTTAATTTTATTTTTAACCTGGCAATTTTTTTTTTGCGCGTGACGCTGGACTTGCTAGATTCCCTCATCCCGCCAAGTCTTCATTAATTTTAATTAAATTTAAAAGTCAACATTAAATACACCATAAACACCTAACGAGAAAGGCTGCAGATTTTCAGTAGAAACTGTTGGGAGAGACGCCATCTGTTTACTTTAAAATCTGCTCCGGCTAATCAAAGATAAATTTTTGGCCACCCAATAAACTGCGAAGAGCAGAATAAAATATCATGTTCAAATATTAATTTACATCAAATCTCTTCGGAGCGAGCATAGTTATGAATTTCGGATTTGTGCCTTTTTAAAACCAAGTAATATAACCAGGTTTTTATATTACCGGTTTGTATGGCTGGTTTTTATATGAGAGTCAAACTGGCCTGCCGTTAGTACTGTTTCAGTAATCGCCCGCCTCCACTGCGAAAACATGGCTACGCTCTCTCACGAAGTAGATCAATTTCGACTCTATAAATTATGCAGTTCTAATTCGGGAAGTGTTAATTAAAGCCGAACAGCGCCATCGCAAATAGCAGCACGTTAGGGGGAAAAAAAACAACAAGCCGCAGCTCCGAAAATACTTCAATTCACTGAGCTGTTTATAGCCGCTCCCTGACCATGGCGAACTAATTTTCTCAGTGACCCATTTACGATCTCTTTGGATGTAGATTAGCTTTCCGTAATTCGAAAATTGTAGGTAGTCGCGATAACCTTTCCGCGCTCACATTCTGGAACATTTACGTAATAAAGAGTGCTGCACTCGTTAGTGAATAAAATGAAAATTAACGAGTACTTCAGCATATAAGTGAAAGATACGTTTGATGAAGACAATAACTTTTTTACGTTTCAAGCGAGCATTAAAACATAATAAAGCCCACATCCGTGAAATATTTTTTTTTTTTTAAACTGTTTCGTGTACGATTTAAGTCACTGTCAGACATCAGAGTTTTATAAGAACTGAAATGAACTTGACAAAGAAATTCTGTTAGCATATCAAAAACGCCAAAAGGCTTCCGACTTAGTTACTTTAACTCCAAAGATACTAAAATATAGAAAGTGTTACGAAAATATACTATATAAACAGATGCATACGATTTTGAATAATTAAACAATTTTCTATTTATCACTGCTGTTAAAATGAAACAATTAGAATGCATAATACAAAGTCGCATACAGTATTAACTAAATGAGCAGTGTTACGAAAGGAACATGTTTTGATTTGGCGTGTATCAGGTTGTTTCCAGCACAAAACAAAGACGTCTAAATAACAATATTCAACTTAACATATTTTATTAATGATCATAAATAGGATACGAGAACTTTGGTTGTGGTATCAAAATGTGTGTAAACTCTTGGGGCTGTGGCTTCACTCTAAGAAATTATTTGCAAATTTACTACATTAATATGTATGGTAGAAGTGAAGTGAAGAGATTTGGACGGTCTGAGAGCCGTAAGCCAACCTGAACTAACCTAACCTACCCTAAACTAACCTAACCTAACCTAACCTATTGAAGTGAGTGCGGAGCAGCGCCGGAATGTAAGGGCGGGAGTAAATCGGAGATCCCATCGTCCGGCACGAGTCCCACATGCCAAAATCAGGAGTGACCCGGCCGGGTATTGAACCCTGATCGCCTTTGTGGGAGGTGGGCAGGCTAACCGCTCTGCCACCGTGGCCCCCAAATGGTAGAGTTATTTCCCAGACATCCTTGGTAGCGTTCCTACATTTGCCCAGGAAACAATCGAATGCGTAGGGAAGTTCCCAACTTCGTATAATATTGATACTATATTTACAGTTTGATATGTGTGGCAATATTCCCATACAATGTATACGTTAGAAACTTCCAATGCAGTTTAGTAAGTTTACCAGAAATATTTTTACAGTTCTCTTTTACGGCAGCATAGCAAAATTCGTTAAAATAATGTTAACTTATATAGTCCTGCCTATTGGCAGTGATAGGGAAATTTCGCGAGTTCGATGACCTGTATGCGAGACTGCACAATCCTTTGTATAGTCGAGCCTCTGATGTTTGTACATTGGCTGTTGCCCCGGTGTTTGGCAGTACGAGTTTAGCTTCTCGTTCCCTCGCAAATCGGCTACTGGCGCGGAGTCGTGCAGGGGCGTGTCCGATAAACATCGATCCAATTGCAAAGTTCACTTCCGTGCACACGCGTTTGAAATCTATCTTGTCGTGAAATTAAGTCGCGAATTTTTCCTATCCCTGCCTACAGGTTACGTCCCTACGTTGCACCGACAAGGTAACACAGTAACGAACTACAGACGTATGCTCTGTGAGTTTGTACTTAATGGTGTGTACTTTATCTGCTGTGGAGAAAGGAACTACACCTATCCAGAGGGGGAAGCATGAACTAAATAATGAGACATACAGTCAGAGCATTTGTAGGGACAAGCGTTTTTCGCGAAAATATTTCAAGACCGGCTGTACTCCAAAACACTTTAGTTCATATACACTTTCGTGGTTGCATGATTTTAAATGCCACGGGCCTCAAGTGCCTGTCCAGGAATCATGGACGCCCAGTATCGGAGTACTTTATTTCTATTGGCCCAGTCAAATATGAACGTGTCTCCTCACGTAGGCACGCGGCCAATGACCAAAGGAAATTGTGGTTGTGGGCGTAGGATATTGAAGTCTAGCATGGCCATAAATATTTTCGCAATAAACACCCGTCACTAAGTATTTGTTATAATACTCTTGCTTGACGAAGGATTTTTTTTTTTTAAACTGTGCTTTCTGAAGCATGAAGAATGGAAATACGCTTACATTTGATTACAAATAGACTGTAATTTGGTCTAATGACAATTTTTTAACGTTTAAGCAAATTAATTGCAGATATATATATATATATATATATATATTATATATATATATATATATATATATATATATATATTGCGGAAGAATAAACACATGGCGGAAGAATAAACGATGTTCATACAAGTAAATCTTAAGCAGGGCTTTCGAGAGTGGCCAGTTTACCTTGGGCAGGATTTACAAAATTGTCTGGAATGTATGATTTAAGTTGAACATGATGTAAGAAAGCATACATGTGTAAAATTAACATTGCCGTGGGGCCAGGTAATTATTAGTTAGCTGAGAGTTAACTTAGTAGAGTTATGAGTCGAGAGACCAGAACAATTCGTAAAGCAAAACTATTAAATTTTTTGATAAAGTAAATATTTTTACAATTTTGTCAGTTACACTTATGTGCATTAAAAAACATAAATAGATCTACATATATTTCAGTGTTGGCAGCTCTTTACCTAGCACTCCTGATTCAATGTTAAGGCGTGGAACTTAATTTCCCTCCATTGTTACAAACTTTACTGGGCCCATGTAAGTCAGATAGTATATTAAAATAAATGCAGATAGGGGGTTGATTTATGCACTGAGAGAAAAATAGACCTTTTTTTTTATAGGGTCAAATATATATTTAGTTGCCCTAACAAAATATATTGTTGAGCAAACAAAATCTGAAAAGCAACCAAATTAATTTTGTTCGTCTAGCAAAATATGTGTTTGAATAAACCAAATCTCTGTGTTGGGCCAAAAAAAAAAAAATTGTACTGTCAACTAAATATTATGTATACATTAATAAAACAATGCAACAAGAAACTGGAAAAGTAAAGCTGTAAAACTATAAATATTTATTTGCACGCATTGCCCAATATTTGCACTTTATCTATTTAAAGGCTTTCCGGTTCCATCAGTTGTGACATTGCCTGAGATTACTAAGGACGCAGGTGATCTAGATTACAAAGACGGTCGCACTTTTACATTTTTTATAATATCGGCCCAAACTGTTTAACGTACGTGTAGCCAAGCAAATCTTTAGCCGCACCAAGCAAATCTTACAGTTTGGGGCAACAAAATGAGTACAGCAAAATAATTTGGTTTCAGCAACAGAATATTTCACTGCCCCTATACAAACGAATAATTTGGTTGCACCAAACCAATCTTCTTTCATTCGACAAAACCTTTTTCTCAGCGCGAAGGGGTTGATTAACCGTAAATAACCTATAATAGGGAACATTAAGCTATATTTCATGCTATGGTCAGTTATGGAAAATAAACGGAAAATTTCAGTAAGTTGGATGAGACTGAGATTTAAGTGATTTATTTCGTCAGACAAAAGGTAGCTCTGTAATCGTTTGTCTTAGTTAAGGTTTATTTCTCTTAGGTTGGGAAGATCAATGCGTTTAATTTGACAACTAAACAATAACATATCAACCAGGCTGCATGTTTTCCGGATTTTCTCGTTTAGTGTGTAAATAAATGGCTTCGTTGTAATTTATAATTGTGTGAAGTCTTCCATATTGTATTCTGCCAGAACCCAAACACAAAAATAAACTCTGCTCTTCACACTCAATTAGAAATTTACCGAAATATTTTCGCTTTTCTAACTTTCCGTCGTAAACTGGATATAGGAAAATGTCGGCTTAAGCTGGAGTCACAATACCCCGACGAACCCGCCACCACTACTCCGAGATGTCGAAAATATCAGTAGCAGCCCATGAAAAGCAAGGTCACTGTGGCGTCATCCCGACCAAATCGCAGCCCCGACAGCCCGACAAAAGTAGGTTCTATTTCTACTTTACGTCGTGTCGGTCTCGTCGAAGCGCGCAAAGAATTTAAATACAATATTATAAAACAAGATTCCGTGCGTATTTCCCTACTGTATTAAATAATTAACCTGCCACCGAAATAACGTTCCGATTTGTTTTTAAATACTTTTTTTTTTCTTTCTATAAACTCAAATAATTTCAAAAGCAAAATAATCATTCACTTTGTCGTGAGTTTTAGAAAGTGAATATGGGATAGTATAAGGATGACCTCCCGTTTTGGGATTTTCCAACAGCCAACTAACACACTTGTCGTGCAGATTTCGTCGGGGTATTGCGAACACAGAATAAAATATAATGTGAAATTCCGTCGAGCTCTGACGACGTGTCAGTCTGTCGTATCACATTCGTCCGGGTGTCGTGACTACAGCTTTACACAATTACTTTATTTAAATATGAAAAACTGTATTGAAAAACAATAAGTGTAGTGAAGTAGTTCAAAATATTTTTAGGGTTACCTCGGAGAGTAAAAAGTTCCTTTAGTGAAAGTTGTATTTATTTGCCACTGCCACGCATTTGCTCTAGGGCCTTGTTCATGCCCGGATACATTGGCGGGCTTTGTTCCTTTGGACCCTGTCTCTCAGCTTCCGGGTTGGCGTGTGTCCTTTGGGAACGCTCAATCTCATCGAAGGCCAGTAAACCTTCTCCGAACGGAACCAACTCGTTGTCCATCCTGCCCAAACAGTGAGGTTGGTAGTGATACAGTAACTGGTGTAGCACCATTGCAATACATTCATCATCGCTTATGGGAGGTGGCGTGCGGTGAGACTTTTCATACACTTCTGATAAGCGTGCTTCAGGACTCTTCACACATACAGGTAACCTTAAAAGTTTATCCGTTTTTGTGCTCACTTGACCCAAATAGGAGGCTGGCTGGTTATTTACCTATGTTGGGGGCAAAGTTATTGGCACACTGGCGGGGTAGGAATGCCCCTCTGGTGGTCCTACCCCATCAGTGTGTTTCTGTTGCCATAGATTCTTGGTTGGGGTCATCTTTGTGCCAGTGGTTCCTCTTCATGTAACTGGGTCCTCAAATTTCCCTGGATCGTTCTGTTACAGTAGTGCTCAATGAATTTGGTTTTAAACTCGAAGTAAGTAGTTACTATGGGATCTCGCTACCTCCTACCAACAATAAGCGGTCGACCTTAACGCTAGGTTTAGACAGCGAAGCATGTCAAGGTCCGCGAGCCCAAACAAGCTGGCATGCTCTTCGAACATCAGTAAGAAATTGGTGGGGTTTTCTCCTAACTTCGCGGCGGGAGGGGGGGAGGTGCATCAGTGTACTCATGGGTGCACTGGATGGTGGCAGGTTCTGTGTAGTGTTGGATACCCAAGCGGTCTCAAGTGGCGAGCTTAGCAGAGAATCGGTTTGTTCGCCAGAAGTTATTTCTGTGTTACTGGCAGTGTTAGGCGATATTATTTCGTCAAGTCTTTCCCATTGGTAGAAACTTGACTTATGAATGCTCGATGTAGAAGACAGTTGTATTTCTGCTGTTCGCTGTCATGAATCATGTTCGTAGACATCGTTCAAAGTCATTCCTTAGACGCTTAGCCATCTTGAAAGGCACATAAAGAGGTGTTCCCTATCGACATGAGAGTTGCAGAGACGGAAAATAATTTTCGTTTGACTTTGACTTTTGTTATGACGAGAGGCTTATCTACTCATCACTCCGAATTTACACTAAGAACTCGAGGAAATTAAAAAAATTTCAATTATGCTAAGTGAAGTCCACATGTTTTTGGAAACCAACGTAGCGAGAAATAAGACAGCGCAATTCTTCATAACAGTATATGCCAACATCGTCTGCAGATTGGTGAGTTTATTTTGCATGATATCTAGCGCCGCAATGGCAAGGGAAAATTGTTTAGCGTAACAAAAAACTTGACAGCAGCACATTACTCTGATATTTACCACAAAAGACAATAAAAACTAATATGTAAGTTTTTACTTTCTTGTTTTTTCTATGTTGGCCTCCAAGAACATGGGGAATACTATTAACGTTTATATAGCCAATTTATCCCACGTAATAATAAGAAGCCCTTCTATCTGGAGCTATTTTCCACTTCTTAGGTCGAGAAGCGCGGGAGCGATAAGGGTTACAATGCCACAAGCGTCAAGTGCATCATCGCCACTAAACGCAAGGCTCTGAACTGGTGTTTGCCTGTGGGACTTGAAGATTGTAGTATACATTCCATCTTCGATTATTTATTACAAATCTTTGTAATGTAAATTTATGACCAGACATAAAAATACAAAGCTAGAAATGACATAGGGCAAGACTAATTAACGCATTTTTTTAATATTTGTAAGGTTTCATTTACACCTTTATTTACCCATGTGGGATTGAGATTATTAAATAATTACGAAATATGTATTTGATTACGGTTACACATGCGGAACTAATCATGTAGGAAAACTAAGATGCATTTCAAAATATTTGTTACGATGTTCCCAGTGCTTGGTTTTTAATATTGACCTTGAAAATTTAAGTAACGGAGAAAATTACGTAATTACAATACGTCAAGGATACATCCCCCATAAGAGGTGCTGGAATGCCTTAAGCAAGGTTCAATGCAGTGCCCTTAAATATGTGTGTACGTATCTTACTTGTGTATTTGCAAGAGACGTTTTTAGTTATGCTGGAGTGCGTTAAGATGTCGCTTACAACGTACATGACGTTGCACAGGCCTCGTGTGCAGTTTGTGTTCTTTCCGCGTATCAGCACATTCAATGAGCGTTTAAAAGATTCGTGGATAGAAAAAAAAAGTATAATTAAAACACTCTGCACTCTAAATCTAAAACAGTAAGAATTTCACTGTTTAAGTCAGTTAACAGCAGCTGACTTATTCATTTCAGTGGGTGAACTACTGAAAAAAAAAAAGACCCCAGTTTTCCTTCACTAATTGATTCAGTGACATTTCCACTGTTCATCAACCATTAAAGAAAAGACGTCAAATATACAGCTACAAATTTTCGATAGAGTATTTTTTCTTGCGTTCCGGGTAACGTTGGCTTGGTAGCTCGATTGGTATGGCAGCGGATGTAAATCGGAACGATATGAGATCGAAACATGATCACCACAAACTTATATTACGTCTGCAGTTGGCAGTCACTCATCCAAACAGAGAAACTGTTTCACAGGGAACAACCAGTCGTTTTCCCACCGATTCTAAGTGGAGCCATCTTCACTCATTCGAGTAGTTAGGGGCCACGATGGTGTATTTCCGCGCGTGGGAATGGTACCGGACGATACGGGTTTTCTCGGGGATCTCCCGTTCTCTCTCAACCCTTTCTTTCCGGCGCCGCTCCATACCTACCTCGCTTCACCCTCACCGGCTGCCCAGATCTCTTCACTAACTCACTCGAGTAGTTGAATTTCACCGTGAACTAGTGGTTGAATACTGATTCGAATTTATAATGGCGCATGGCATTTCAAGCGTCACATCGGTGCGTCACATAATTTAATTTATTCTTTTAAGTGGGCATTAAAAAGTAAACCGTCATTCCCGTGTGTGTACTCGAGCCAGCTCCGTACAGACTTCTTCGCCGGATGACTAAGGCGCCTTATGGCGATATCACACGATACCAGATCCCGTATAAGCTTATGCAAGGTCCACCCTAGCGGCCGGTATACGGGCTAGCGTGGCGCCCGTCATGGCATTTCCCGCCTTGTACGACCAGGTTTCGTGCCAGGTTTGGTAATTGAACCTGTCCGATTTTTCGTGGCAGGTTCCAAAACCGCTTTCGTACCTGGCCAATCACATCGCAGCTTCAGAGTGTGGGGCGCTCCCCGTGGCTACTACTGGAAACGAGTTGATGAAGAAACCGAAAAGGACGCCTCCATCTTGATTACACATCCGTGAGGTTAAAACTCTTTCAAAGGGTTTTGAAATACGACAATGATGAATAATATTGGCGATGACAACTTTTAATTACTAGTATAAACTGTTCTAAATACTTCAAACATTACCTATTGTATGAAAATAAATAAATTCAAAGTGTCTCGGTCATCTACGGTATATACTCACTACCTGCTGTATGAACTGGTGGTATAGTAACAATTAAGTTTTGGACGTGAGTTCGAAACTCTGTTGGACCAAATTTTATTTTATCATTAAATTTTACATGCGGATAATATCCGGGTACGCATTTTGCAACCGGTCAGTGATTTTCGTCGAAATTAAATATAACACACTCGTATTCAAGTGGCTTCAAGCCATTTGCAGGAAAATGAATGAAACTATACCAGTGAGCAAATAATTTATGTACAACGCGAACAGTAATATAGCAATATTAAGATGCGCCAGCTAGTATTTTCATAGGCCTACGCAAGTCACTAACTGGTAGCAGTTCTACGAATGCGGTTCATATTTACTACAAACCACACACTGCGCACCCACCGAGAGTGCCAAATAGACGTGGGCGAAACGAGTCCTTTTATTGATTCGAAACATTTGAATCGACTCTGCTAGATGAGTCGACTGACTGATTCGACCTCTCAAGATTCGAGACATCTCGAGGGCTCCGAACCGTATTGAATCAACAACAACACGCGCGCTTATTTCCGTGGGTGTGGCTGTTTCAACTCGAAACAGTAGGTTCGGCTCACCACGACTCGCTGTGTTGCAGTGGCATGTGATAGGGGCGAGAGACAAGAAACACGAATATAGTGGGAAATAAAAATATTAAGATGTAATACTACAAGATTTAACGAGATTCAAAATGCTTATTTTGTCACATATACACTCGTTTTAAAAATGATGGCTGCCGTATGATTTTTTTTTTGCAGAAATTTTGTATTTAAAAATGAATTACGCATTAAAAATACTCTAGAATAAACCCTTACATAAAAAAACATCAATAAAATAATCCCACACTGGGCTTCTCAAAAACATGTTCAACAGAAATAAAACTATAAAAATGAGCGCGTAAACTGCACCAATAAACACTGCAATACAACGATGATATAATTATTACTACACACGAGAGTTAAAAACTATTCACGACTCCGTGTCTGACACATCACCGCCATCTAATCTGGGCCATCGAACCATTGCTAATGAATAGAAAAACCTTTGGCTCGGAACAGATCGCGCATGTATCGCTACTCGGCGCCTTGGCGAAAGTATCGAGTCACCGGCAGACGAATGTTTCGAATCACTCACTCTAGTACCAAATGCTAGTGCGGAAACTGCCGTCGTGTAAGATGAATCTTCCATTGCGGCTCATATAGCCGCTGGTAGACCGGTTCCAGTTATAGGCTGTTCACGGTAAAGTGGGCACTTTTTAAGGCCCTTCTGAATTTTTCCTTTCATACAATTTCCAGCTTCCTGCTGCTTTTTTAATATAAACATTGCAATGTGACCAATCAACACGGTGTATACATTCCATCACCCTCAAAATTTAATGCCTGGGGTTGCAGTAATATATAATTATTAGTTATTAATGTATGTTGGGAGGGCCTTAAGAAGTGCTCACTTTACCGTGAACAGCCTATGTAGCGTAATATCGTCTTTGGAGATACAGTTCCTCGGGACCCTCCTCACGCCGCAGGGGAAGTGACGCCTTGGCAATTACCGCCCGTGGGAAGGAGCAAAACGTCCCGAGGGGCGATATTATGGTCCCCAACGAAGGCGACACCGAGGATGCGAAAATTCACGCTCGCAGGCAAGCTCCATCCCCGACGGCGAGGTTCGCAAACGCAATTTGCGGCTCGGCCCGGTAATGCCTTGGCGGTCGGGAAGGGAGAAGATAGGTGTATAGACCGTCCACAGTCAATTTAACACTCTCGAGAACGACCTCTAGAATACGCCCGCTACGCCCGCCAGCGCGTGTTCTGACGGACACCGATGATCGCGGCTTGCGCCTAAGTGAAGTTGGTGACGACTAGTGCCCGTTTGCACCAACACCTTCCCCGATCCGAGATCGAATGATACTAGTCCCGAACCAGGATCCCGTTCGATCTTGGTTCCAATGTAAAAGTGTTGCACCCCAACGAAATTTCATGATTCTGGATCTCCGATTCTTCGATTACGTTACTGGTTCTCTGAACTTGGCTACGGGGTGCGAAGTGATAAATATTTGATCTAACCGGGTCACATCCATTGTCATGGTTGGACAGAAGCTGGCAGTGAGGTGATTTATGCCGTGACTAGTAATTCACAGTTCCCCAGTGCCGTCGAAATAACTTTGCCGTGGAATCACGGTACATTTTGTGTATGACGTAAATATCCCGTGCAGTAAAAAATAGTTACGTCGCGTGTCGTTTATGACGCCAATTTATAAGCATCGAAGTTTGTCATCATTTTTCGTGGGTCATTTATAGGCCGGGCCTACCACTCAAAAAAGCTCGTGAAACAGCGTGAGCGTATGAGAACAAATACAATGATGTGTATTTACGTAATTAACGGTCATACCCGAAAAAATATCGAGTTATAGCGGCGTCATTTTAGTTGCGATGGTTTTGGTAAAGGATCACCAGTGTGCAAGAAGTCTTCATTCGTCTTTTCGCGATATTATATTCTAAAATGTCGACGGTACATTGGCATTGCCTATGTCTGCTCGCCATTAACGGACACTCTGTGTCAGACTTACCTAAATTCTGATTGGCCCAGTCAGGTAAGGGACTGTCTCCCGGCAAAGACACCTGGCCAACAGCCCAAGGAAAACTGCACGATTGCCACAGGACATTGGAGTCTAGGCTTCGCTTAAACACTAAACACTGGGCTTAGTGAAAGATCTGCCCACAAGTGAAGAGTACTATGCTTTAGCATGGACCACACTAACTGGCAGGTAACAGAATGTGAGAGCCATTGCAACAGCCCATTGGGACGAAATTGTGCAATTTTCTCCTGTTGTTTCGAGCTCACCAGCAAGGTTGGGATTACTGCTAGATACAATGAAGGAGAATTAGGGAGTGCATTAAATTATGAAATTCCCAGTCAGTTAATAGAGTTATGAGCTACTGAACTTAGCTCTGAGCAAGCCTGACTCTGAAACGAGAGAGAAGTTTCAACATGCGCATAATATGACAAAGTTGCCTACCTTTGATCTTTTATGCGACTTCTTGGAGATACGGTGCGAGGCACTCACTGCTGCCCAGTTGTCAAATGATGGAGCTAAATCAAAGTCATTCAGAGTGCGCGGTGTTAAAGGAAGTCAGCAAAACTGCATGAAAACAACACTTGTTGTGAACGCTAAACAACGACAGTGTGTGGTCTGTCAGGCAGATCACTGTGTGACAGATGTTCGTTCCATTTTCCAGAGCAATAATCCATTTCAGCGAAGAGAGATTGTTAAAGCGAATCATGTCAGCTACAACTGCTTGAAGCCAAACCACCAAATCAAGAGTTGTTCATTGAAGGGCGCGTGTGCTGACTGCAACCAGCGGAATCATCACACATTACTACATGCGCAACGGTCGCCATCAAACTCTAAATCTGAATCAGTGAGAATTTCACTGTTTCAAGCAATCTAACGTATCTGACTGATACAATAGTCACTTCAGTGAATTTAACTGATGAACCAGTGAAAAAAAGGCCATATTTCCTTCACTGATTGATTCACTGACATTTCCTACTGATTCGTCAGTCATATTTTCCACTGTTTTCTCAGTGGTTTATGTTTTGACTGATGTACCAGTGAAACATCTGAGCAACTTGCTCCGTCTCTAATTATTTTTGACTGATGTATCAGTGAAACTGCGTGTAAAAATGGACGTTAAACAACGTGTATCAAGTGAAGTAACAACGAATAAACGAATAAAACTTATACAAAATACATTCTAAAATGTGTTTCGTCTTTCAAAACGCCATTTTACGAGGTAATATGAACACACAGCATTTCATTCCCTTTTTACGTCTTTCATTTCGATTCCATGTAATCGTCACAGCGCTCTGTTTGAAGGCTTAAGCTGCATTTAATGTGGCGAAGAGAGTGCAGTCATATATACTATTCGTTTTAAACAATCCTAACGGTACCAATCAAACCAAATACGAAAAGTATGAGCATACAACTTCAAATTAGACGATTTCGCAGCGGACCTATAAGACCTATATTTTCCATGGATAATTCCAACTTTGCGTGCTGGCTCAAATGGAAAGATAACGGCATAGAATGGAAGAGTGCACAAGTTCAATCACAGCCACCTCCAAAAATTTTTTAAATAACGATAAGTTGCACAATATAAATAGGAAACTATCGTAAATATACTTATTTCACGTAATTATTTGGCTACATTCAATAAAAGAAATATTTAATTCGCCACTGTAGTCGGCCGTCACTTATTCAATCAGTGAAATTGTTTCACGTCACTAATACAATCAGTGAAATATTTTCACTGAAACAATCAGTGGTTTTCCACTGATTCTAAGTGGAGCCATTCTCACTGATTAGAGTAATTGGGTTTCACTGCGAATCGGCGGTTTCCCGCTGATTCGAAGTTAAGAGTGTACATGAAGGGGAAGATCAGGCTGCTGCATCATCTCCTCTGCTGGAGCGACCTCCATCGGAAGACACTCAGTTCAAAGAGAACGTGCCTAAACTGAAAATATTACAAAATGTGTACTTCCGTTGATCGAGTTCAAAACAAAATTTATTCAAAAGGAAAAATATACTGGGTGCAGCCATATTTCCCAAACTACTTAAACTGACAAAACTAAATGCAAAAAAAAAAAAAAAATTAATGTAGCTGGCATGAAAACCTGATTTTTTATTTATTTATTTTAAATTTCGTTCAGTTGCAAAAAAAAAGTGTAATTATTTTATAACAAATTGAATTTTGCATAACATTCAGTTATTGATGTATATAAAGCTTCTGAAATAAGTTTTACTAACGTATGTAAAGAATATTTTCAGAGGTTCTCCTCGGTATACTGCTCAATGCAGTAATTTGTCTATGATACAAATTTCTGGAAAATTCATAACCACTAAAAAAATAAAGATAGAAATAAAAGCTCTGCGCCGAAAATGTATTAAAAAAAACGACAATAAACAAAAAAATACACGAGGAGATATAATCATTACTACAGGGACAGAGGTTCTTCATTCCAAATATAAAAAAAAAAGGGGGGGCGGTGGCTGAGCTGTTAGCCTGCTCGCCTCTCACCATGGCGACCAGGTTCAATCCCTGGGCCGGATTTTCGCTAGCGGGAATCGTGCTGGACGATGCCGCTGGCAGGCGGGCTTTTCCCCATTTCCCCTGCTCTTGCATTCCGGCGCTGCTCTATGCCAACTCGTTTCACCCTGATCGGCTATCAAGAGCTGGTTGTTAAAGAGTCGCCCAAACATATCTTCATTCAACTACTCTGACAAGTTACTCTCTTTTGGGACACTGCCATGAGAGGGGAAAATCCATTCACGGTAACTTCACACTTTTCTGAAGCCCTGCTAAAGTTCTACTTCCAGGATATTCTTCTGCCTCGTTCAAACTACGCTTGATTAAGCCTGGAAAATTGTGCCGGAGAAGAACGCACTTAATTCGTGCGCACTCAGTAGTAATGAAGTTTTCCATGAGAACTATTTCTTACTAAGCTCTACCAAAACACATATTTTCTCACATGGCATAGTTAGTAAATAACTAAACACGTCATAGATTGGGTGATATTTCGAAGGTTTTGTTCAAAAAGTGCGAAGAAACCGAGAATAGACTATAAATAGGGACACCAGAATTTCGCGAAAAGATTTCCACACGTGCTAGATTTCAATACCCTAAGGGCATACCAGCTGTATTCTTTTGCTTATTGGCGGCTTGTCTTTGTGAGATTATCTTCTCCAACTCAACTGGCCAATCATAATTAGGTAACTTCAATTGTGTGCATCTTTGATTCGTGGGCATGCACCTAAGATGAGTAACGCGGAAACCATCCAATCACGAAAGTGGATCTGAGCTAAAGTGTTATGAAATGCATCTAGTCGTGAAATATTTTCGCGAGATGGGGGGTGTCCCTAGCTACAAAACATGTACTCAGTGTGTTTTGGAACTGCCGAAGAGGGAAGTTCAATCGTTTCAGGTGAGAGTTCGGCGGCGCTCACCTCTGACGACGAGTCGGGCGGGCGTTGACGTCAGGGCGTCCTGGGTCATGAAGTCGGAGGCGGTGATCTGGCACTCCCACTCGCCGTCGTCGAAGTCGATGGTCGCAGTGCGCACCAGGAGACTGCAGTCGTCCGAGTCTTGTCCGCTGGACGCCCACTCGTACTTCTTCGGGTAGATGCCCACCGGCTGCAACAGCAAAGGACAAACGGACACGTCGCAACGGCGCTGCAAGACATTGCAGCTCGTACGTAGGGCCACCGGTTTTCCAAGAGAAGATTTACACGAATGCCCGACTACAATGTCCTATGGCTAGGGCCACCTGTTTTCCGCGAAAATATTCCAGGACAACATGTACCCCAAAACACTAGATCTCAGATCCACTTTTGCAATTGGCAGAATTCAACTGTCTGGCGTTGTTGGTGCCTGCCAGCGAATCACGGACACTCAGTGTTGGAGTGGCCTAATTCTAATAGGGCCCAGTCAGGTAAGAAACTGTCTCCCGGCAAAGACGCGTGGCCAATAACCAAATGAAAACTGCACGTACGCCATAGGACATTGGAGTCTAGCATTCACGTGAATCTTTTCGCTGACTCTACCTATGGATAGAGACCTGCAACATTAGCGTTATTATTTGGGGGCATGTTAAACTTTAAATACATGTACCTTTGCAATACGTTTGTCATTGGACCATAATTTATGCGACACGCCCTTCTGGGTGGCTTTGCACCAATAAAGGAACACTTCACAATCGTGTGCCCCAATCACGTGTAATTCAGTCAGAGAGGACTCCCTCTCTGACTGTCTTCACATCTGCGAAGTAGCCAGTGGAGAAACGATGCCGGCTCTAGCGCATACAGTACTGTGAAGTTCAGCTTGATGCCAATTAATAACGCGAATTTTGCACGTCCCTACCTATGACTGGAGATCTGCAAAATTCGCGTTATTATTTAAGGACAGACTGAAGTCCAAGTTACTGTGCGTTTGACCAACTTCAGCCACTGGTCAAAGATATGTTTGTCACGCCTCGGATAACTCTAGAGCCAGTAATACATGTTCAGTGGTGGATCGACCAATCTCTTTTCAGGGTTGAAGTTAAGCAACCGCCTATGGAGCACTGCACCCGACGTTACAACGTGAAGAACTCATAAAAAAGTAGTACAGACACCATGAAAAGTGTCAGAAAGGTGCGATTTATGTTGTATATGAATGAAGAATGTCTATATTGTGCAACATTATAAAATATTTTACTAAAATACACTCTTTAAATGTAAAAAATAATCGATTAAAATAGTCTATATTTTTAACAAAATTTAAGCGCATTCCCATTCTGGATGTTTCAGAAAGCAGAATTTGCAAGAAAAACTTCGTCATGGAATATCGTCATAGTGTTTACTATGATTGCATGTAAGAAAATTGTAATAATAATGTAGGGAGTAATTTTTATAATTGATTTATATGCGTCAATTTGTCACACACATTTATGGCTACAACTGGCGCAAATAAAGATAATTATTAAAATAATGTGATACACAATGATTTTATTACACATGACCACAGTAAATATTATGGCGATCTTTCTTGAAGAATATTTTCTTGCAAATTATGCTTTCCGAAGCATCCAGAATGGAAATGCACTTTAAATTTGTTGAAAATACGGACTACTATAATAATTTTTTTTTTAATTTAAGAAGTATATTTTAGTAAAATATTTTATAATGTTGTAATATATATATAATCTTCTTTCATATACAGCATAAATACCACTTTTCTGACAATTTTTATGGTGAGTTCTTCACGTTGTTTAGTCAGTTGCAGTGCTCCATAGGAAGTTGCTTTACTTCAACCTTAAGGAGACCAAGCAGGTACATGACGATGATTAAAGTGCAGCGACCAATGAAACCACAAGCTGTTGTCACTTGTTTATAAGGAAGTAGGTTGCAGTGCTCCATAGGAAGTTGCTTTACTTCAACCTTAAGGAGACCAAGCAGGTACATGACGATGATTAAAGTGCAGCGACCAATGAAACCACAAGCTGTTGTCACTTGTTTATAAGGAAGTGGAGTGTATAAACTCACCGAAAAGTAACGCGAAATTCGCACGTCTCTACAGATGGCATACATTCATTTTTCCTTTGGTTATTGGTAGGGGTAGGAAAATTTCGTGAATTGATTTCCGGACAAGATAGACGTCCAACAACTGTGCACTGAAGTCACTTTGAAACCGGATCGCAGGTCATTAGACACGCCCAGGACGACTCTGAACCAATAGCGGAATTGCAAGGAAACAAGTAGCAAGTGTCATACTGCCAGGAGTGGAGTAACACTGGCTGCTCTCTGGAACAGCAACCAATGAACAAACATCTGAGGCTAGAGTGCGCACAGGATTGTGGAGTCTAGCCAACGGGTCATCGATCTCGCGAAATTTTCCTATCCCTAGTTATTAGCCACGTGTCTTTGTAGGGAGACATTTCCTTACCTGACTGAGCCAGTCAGGATTACGTAACTCCGACTCCGAGTGTGCGTGATTCGGGCGCAGACACCGGCAACTCGTGAAAGTTAATATCATCCAATCAAGAACGTAGATATGAGCTCTAGTGTTTTGGGGGACAAGTAGTCGTGAAGCATTTTCGCAAAAAAAAACCGGTGGCCTTACTCATACGTACACCGTAAAAACATCTCCAGTAAACTTCCTAAACAGTAGAAGATGTATTCAACCACACATCGAGCTGCAGATATAAGAATGTTTAGAGTTGCCACTATACAAAGTTGGAAACTACCCTACTCATTTGACTGTTTCATGAGCGGATGTAGGAACGCAACCATCGATGTATGTGAAACGACCTTGCCATTCATAGTTTCACACTATAGGCTGTTCACGGTAAAGTGAGCACTTTTTAAGGCCCTTCTAAATTTTTCCTTTCGTCCAATTTCCATTTTCCGGCTGCTTTTTGATATAAACATTGCAATTTGACCAATAAACACAGTGCATACAATTAACCACCATCAAAATTTAATGCCTGAGGCAGCAATAATATATATTTATTAGCGGTTACTGCCTGTTGGGAGGGCCTTAAAAAGTGCTCACTTTATTGTGAACAGCCTATATATCTGCACACCTATGTGGTAAATTTGCGAATAATTTCTTGGAGTGTATAGACCTGCAAAATTCGCGTAATTATTTAAAGACACGTTTAACTTCAAGAACACACGTACCTTTGTAATAAGTTTCTCATTGGACTATACTTTAACTCTGCGCCCATGAATAAACACTTCACAATTGCGTGCCCCAAGCAAGTGCAGTTCAGTCAGAAAGGGCGTGGTTTCACGTCCATGAAGCAACCAATGAGGAACGACGCCGGCTCCAGTATAAACAGTAGTGTGTAGTTCAGCCTGATGCCAAGTAACGACGCGAATCTGGCATGTATCTGCTTATACGCTGTTCGTGATACACTGAGCGTTCTAGAAAGCCCTGCTTATGGGTTCCGCCCACCTGGCATTTCAACTGCATTCCATTGTGTATTTGAAATCCTGTTTTTTTTTTTTTTACAAGACTACTCAACATGTTCCTAGTAGGTTTACCTACGGAACGACGTCATACCCCAGACAAGGATGGAATGGTATTTTAAAGCTACCACGCGTGCTGTAAATATTACTTTGGAGCCCTCCAATATAGTTGAAAACGTCTTTCTCAGACGGCCGTATCTTAAAACATACTACCCGGAAACGAGTCAAACTACGATGTGAGCCTGTATTGAACCAATAGGGTAGGGTCACCAATACTCGCAGCACTACGAGAACACCGCCCGCCAGTTCAGAACCCTGCGCGTAGAGGCGATGGCGCCACTGTACCGCGTGCCAGTGCCACCCTTATAGCTCCCACGCTTCTCTCCCAAAACAAAGGAGAAAAACGGGGCAGGTAGGCAGGCCGCTTAACCCATTCAGACACCGTGTACACAGCTGTATACTCTACACGCAGGCAAGCAATTTTTTGTCTTTATTACACACTGCGAAGCTTGATGACCTATGATCTTACATATGGATAAATAATTCGCAAACCATCTTACTGGTCTTAAGTCATAAATGGTTGATATTACTATAGCAAAACGTATAACCTACAGCTCATTGGTTGTGACAACGAAAAAACCGTCGTGTCGCCGGCTGGACGTTGCGAAATTTAAATAGGAAATCTCATGTTGACACATTCAGGTCTGCACGTATTTACTATAATTGAAGACAAGTTAGAAGTGTCTCATCTCTATACACCACTGTACAAGCGTCCATTCATTTAGTTTCTGCGTTCCCACTCGCCACTCTTCTATTGGTCCACACCACACATGGCGTGCTGTCAGTGCTCTACGACGTTCATCATTGGCTCGTCATCAGCCACGCATTTTTTTTTTCGTCCTCCAGATGTGAGGAATGACTCTCCGAAATATTGATAAGCGATTTCGTTACATCCTGTATGCATAAAAAAAAATCAAAATTAATAATTTCAGTTTGCACAAATGCTTCCGTAACTGCTTCAATTCAACGTTAAGAGATAATATGTGGGAATACTTTCATTCCGTCGTTACCAGCTTAACAGGTTGCATACTAGTCAGCGTGCGTACGTTAAAATATTTGCAGTTAGAAGTTATGACGTTTTTCAATGATTGATTTCAAAACCGCTGAGTTAATCGTGATCGGCTTATAACGACGTTGACGGCGAAAATTTGTTATTTTACCAAACAATGTTGAACTTGACATTACACGGATCAACAACAATTTCGTGTGCTTAAAAAAAAAAAAAACAGACAAATTGAATTAATTTTGTGCTGCTGATTACGAATGTAGCAAAAAATTATATTAGCTCTAGTTTCTATGATACGCAGCATTAAAATGGAAATTCACTAAATATGAGGGAATTTGTGCAATTTGAGCACGAAAGTGGAGTCCTTCCATTCTAGCAGAATACTGAAGGAATGTCACCAGGGACCGTCAAGAGGTAGCTAACAAACGGCAAGCAGGCGGAAAAAAAAACACTGCAACAGACGTTTAAACTGCCAAGCCTAAGCCAGGATACGTAGATAAACTTTATAAACTTGACTGAAGCACGTGGAAATTAAATATACTGTTAAATTTAATTTGTTAAAACAATTTTGTTATTAATTTAATTTTGACTCGCCTGAAATGTTGCATTTATGATATTATAACACCAAAGCTGTGTTTCATAAACTAGAGCAAATTAATTATTTTCTCCTGCCTATATTTAATATTCTTACAGGTAAACAAATTTAGACATTCAAAAATATATCAGGATACAAATTCCTGTTGAAATTTTGTTCGCCATTGTTATCGGCGATTAATTTTCCTTCAGATTTTTTTTTTTATCGCATGCTCATTCCAATATGGCGTACCGAAACTCAAAATTGCGCTGCGTAAAATAATTAACCAAACTATTTGCGGGGAATTCCGGAAATGAAACTTGAAAGTTCTTGTATTAGTACGTCTTCTCCAAAAGTTATTTGACAAAAATTCAAGGGCAGTCACAAATTAAAAATATAGCAGTGTTGCTATATTTTCAGATATATTTTTTTTTTTAATTACAAAAACATTTCATGGTACGATTTTATATACGCCTTGAAGTAGCTCTTGGGATCTCTTTCCGCTGTGAATTATCTTGTTTCTGTACGTAACTTTGTTTTCCTTACTTGTACTTTCCTATAAAAAAGTAAAATAGTGTCTTTGAGGCGTATTCAAAACAAAAACAATATGTCAAAAAAATGTTTGTTATATCACGGGAAACAATTGACCGATTCCTACCAAATATTGCAAACATGTAGTACTGCGGTAGGTAATTTTAACTGTATATTGTTTTACGTATGTCAGACTCTAATTTTCAAAATGGCGTCCATATGGCTATTTTTAGTTTTATATTTTAAATCATCTTAACCATGTACTTAATTCCAATGAAACGTCCTTTGCTGGCTGTATATACTACAACCATCAAATATGTCCAAACAGTATATCTCTTTTGTCCGCCATTTTATAAAATAGTATCACATAAAAAATTCAAATTGCGTGATATATCTGAAAAACAACCAATTTATGCTAAATTTGGCAAAAACAAGTAGCATTAAAGATATGCCATTTAAAGTGATAAACTTTGGGGGTGGGAGGATCACACACATGTTTTCAAAATGGCGGCCATATCAACATTTTAGCTGAAAATCTTTTATCTACGAAAAATTTTCTATGCAAAGCCTCATTTCTCCGTCATTTTGGAAGATAGCCCCACATGAAATAATGTCGTTTTCATGCCGTATTTCGGGAAACAACGAACAGATTCCCTGCAAATTTGGCTTTGGGATTTCACTGTGGTAGGCCATATTAACTTATATGTTTTACGCGTATAAGTTTCTTATTTTCCGAAAGGCACCTAATCAAACATTTTGCCTTATCGTGCTATATCTATTATCGAGCCTATAAATAGGTAGACTACAGGTTTCGCTAAAATGCTGAAGTTATCTAACTCTGGGAATATATTGTTATTTCTGTTATTGGTTCCGGTTTTTTTATTCATTACAATTTACTATCCATGAGTCCACTCTATTTTCATTATAATTCAACTTCTTCCTCTAGCAATTTACTAGCTACGTCAGATATTATTTTTATTTCATTGGCGCTTTCAAAAATTGGCAATAACGGCCAAATTTTCACATTTTCACAACTTTTAAGGGTTTTCGTGAGATACAAATGAAATATATCGGTACAGTAGAGCTACCCGCCGTTATTCCCGAAATAAAAATATTCCACATAACTACTTATTAATTTTCTTTTTGCAGTATACAATGGGTAACGATCAACATTTTCATAATAAGCACAAAGAGTTTAATAAAATACCCATTCACTCTTAAAGCTGCCTCGTATGCGATATATTTTAATACTCATCGTTATATACACCACCAACTTGTGTATGGACATAATTAGTTATTCAGTACCGCATGAAAATCTGACTGGGGTAGAAAATAATATAATTGATTCAAATTTTTTCTGATAAAATACATATTTCAAACAAAATTTCACTTGTCCTTAAATATAAAATAAAGTTTAAGAAACTGAAAACTTTACGTATCATTAAAATCATCGTTTAAATAAAATTAATAAGGTGCTTCAAATTTAATAAATTTTAAGGGAACTTTAATCAATTATTTAATCGTATTCATTTATAGAGATTTACCTTGCATTGTCAAAGGAATTTTTTCTAAGTACTTAGGAGTAATTCTTTTGAAAGGGAAAATGAAATTTTATTCGTGTAATTATTAACGACTGTGTTGGATAGATAACCTCATTATTCCTGTGTCGAATGTGGTCATAATCATATAACACTGTTATATTTTACTAAACGTGGTGTGGAAACTAACGTGAAAAGTCTTGAGAATTATTTCAGTAGACTATATGACAAATAAATTCGTATAACAAACTGATAACTTAAGAAACTGTCTTATGTTTTTTTACAAAATGATCATACAGGCCATGCGTTTATATGCAAAATAAACGAGCTATCCAAGGTTTTCTCCTTAATTATCATATTGAGCGTGGTCTAAATACAAAATAAACATAAATATTTGCCTCTGTTCTCACGGCCGTACTGGAGGCAGTAAACATCGCCCGAGCTCATTTATCCTCAGGTCATCACGTAGATCTGCCAAGGTCTAGAGAATTTTGCTCCTCGCGCGGGCGTGTTTCATTTTGGGCTATGTAATGAATATTTTATATCTTTGCGCCGCTCCATAAAAACGTGCAACGACGCGTAAAATTAAATTTTTAATAGCAGACGTGGAATGTAAATTTTAAACGCAAATGCATATCTTAAACACGCGGGGGACATGTGGAGTCCTGTAAGGCCCACAATCCTTCGTTTGTGTAAAGGATGTGCCCAAAAGTAATCATTAAAGAGCTGTTTTTCTTTTTCTTTAGCAGCTTGAGATATTTTCCAGGAACTCTAGAATAAGTATAAAAAGTATTTTCCTCTTCGGGAATTATAAAAAATTATTATTATTTTTTTTTTATGCGAAACTTTCTTAACATGCAGGGTATTCTAACCACATGATTCAGACATTTTAACAAGACTGGTTACAGAAAATGACGTAGAAAATATAATACAACTTGTTAGTTAATGAAATGCTTAGGGTAGAGACGCGTTCTCTAACATTAGAAGTTAAAAATTAGCTATCTCCAAAATGCCAGAAACTACTAGTGTGTTAGATGAAGGCAACGTTTCGGGTTTATTTGATTTACGCGTGGTTATTTCGTCATAACAATCGATATAGCCTGTTCACGGTAAAGTGAGCACTTTTGAAAGTCCTGCTTAAGATATACTTGTTTGCACGCTGTGTATTCTTCCACCTTATGTAAAATTAACATTGTCATGGGCCTCGCCACTTTATTCACACGTCGGTCAGGTGAAACTGTTAAATTATTAGAAAAGAGAATATTTTACAGACATGGTCATTTTTACACTTCGGCGCATTAAGAAAACCAGAAAGCGAAAGTAACAATTTAAGTTATTACAAATGGTTACCAGATACATTTTTATTCGACGTTAAGATATGGAACTACTTTTCATCCATCGTTACCAACTTTTACTGGGCGTATGTTACTCAGTGCGCCCGTTAAAATACATGCAGGCAGGACCAGTGACTTTTTTCTGAGGTTGATTTCAAAAGTGCTCACTTTATAGTGAACAGCCTTCAAACACGCACTGAAAATACATTTTCGTTGGCTAATAAGAAGGAGCCTCCTAATTTCCTAATGACGAGCGATGTACCCTCTAGATTAGGCTATCGCAGATGGCAGATATAAAATTAGGCTAAAACGATTTACAGACTCGTGTATTTTCTGAAGTTTGGTAAATGTAATAGTAAATAACATATTTTTACTCCCGATTTTTAAGGGCAAGTCTTTCCTTTAATATGCACATATAATCACTAGTCGAATTATGATTTATAACTCATTTCTCACAACGAAACGAATCATCGCATTAAGACTGTACACAATGTTCAGGATCACTCAGTGTGTCTATATTCCAGAAAGTTTAGTGAGAATCAATAAAGAACTGAACAGGCTTAAATGCAAAGCAGATATGCAAAACTAATCCATAGTTTCTAAGAACATTGTTTACATCACAGTTACGATAATATTCAATATTCACACTCTAAGCCCTAATAAGTGACACCAATCAGAGAAATAAAATTCTCTGAAATTCAGTTGATAAGCTGCTATAGGCCGTCGAAAGTAAAGTGAACACTTTTTAAGGCCCTTTCAACAGGCATTAACCAATAATAAATATATTTATTTACAGCACCAGACGTTGACGTTTGGGAATCGTGAAATGTAGTATACACTGTGTGTATTAACCTGATGGCGATGTTTATATTAAAAGTGACAGGAAGATAAAAATCTCATGAAAAGAAAATTTCAGCAGGGCCTTAAAAAGTGCTCACTTTACCTTGAATCCCCTATACCGACTGATTAATAAAGCAAATGAACAAAGAACGAGTGTGGTAGTGGAATTCCCGGCATTTAGTGCGAATCACACAGAAATCAGTGAAATTCAGTCATAATATGAATAAGTTATCTGGCACATTACCCGACTGATTACGTGAATACCTACACAGATCACAGATGGATCTCACATGAAATAATCTCTTATTGAAAGAAATCTCTTCCAACTTTAGAATATTTTCGTAACTGCAGACGTGTCTAGTAATTAATATATAAAATAATTATGACGGTTTACACTTATACTGTAAAAATCCCATTTTCTGTTGTTTTTTTTTTTTTTTCGACGAAAAGAACGGAAATAAGTTTAGAGCAATTCCTATATGCAATACCAACGCTAAGAATCAAGAATTTCCATAACTTCGTTCCTATTTCATGTAGCTAGCCACTAAGATAAAGGCAGTTCACGATAAAGTGAGCACTTTTGAAATCAACCTTAGAAAAAAGTCACTGACCCTACCAGCACATATTTTAACGGGCGCACTGAGTGACGTGCTCCCAGTAAAGTTGGTAACAATGGAATCAGAAGTAGTTCCGTATCTTAACGTCAAATAAAAAGTGTTAAGTAAACATTTCTGATAATTAAAATTATTTTTTTCCCTTTCTGTTTCTTTTTTTTTTCATGCATCGAAATGTAAAAATGAGCATATTTGTAAAATATTTACTTTTCCAATAATTTCACAGTTTCATCATGAATAAAGTGATGAGGCCCACAACAATGTTAATCTTACATTAAGGCGGAAGAATACACAACGTGCATACAAGTAGAGCTAAAGCAGGGCTTTCAAAAGTGCTCATTTTACCGTGAATAGCCTTTATCCCCAAAAACTGAGGAACCGTAGAAATGTTTTGGTCAGAAGTTTTGGAACACAAGTTCCCGCTGTCAGACGGGAAATTCTAACGCCTGAGAAACGGCGATAAATGGCGGTTTTGGGTAGTTATGTCTGGGAACGAGGCAACTGAGATTGTGTAATCCAAGTTCTTGCACTCTGGGGACCTTGCTCCGTCAGTTACGAACCCCCTGGGACTTCTCAAGACAAACTCAAAGCGCACCTGCTAAATCTTGACTTTGGTGAATCCCAGAGGTCCCACACTGGTAATACGACTTGAAGACATTCACATGGAATTATACACTTAAAATACACTAATTTGAAACTAGTATGTTAAAAAATCCATTTGAATTATTATTGGATTTAATTACGTCACCATCATTACTCCAACGAATTACGCTTTTACGCGAAAAACGAATTTCACCAAACTCGGTAAACATATAGTACTAAATAAGGATACCTGACTTTTATAGTTTTCGACCACGCCAGGCACTTACTTTCAAAATGGCGTCCGTGTGTAATATCTCGGAAACCATTCAACCGATTTTAACCAAATGTTGTATGCTGACAACGCAAGATGAAAGAATTCAAATTCAGTGGTGAATAGTGTGGTTAGTCCGCCATTTTGTAAAATAACGCGACATGAAAATATAAAGCTTTTACGTTATATCTTGAAAACTACTCAACGTATTTTCGCCAAATTTGGCACGTAAGGAATACTATGATTGGCCAGATAAATGTCAGTATTAAAACTGTATTAGCCATTTTTTTTCAAAATGGCGGCCATATAAATATTTCAGGTTTATTTGATATTTTTACCATTTTCAACCAGATTTGGTAAGCAGACAGAATCTACTACAACCATCATTTAAGCCAAACAAAATTATTTCTTGTCGCAATTTATAAGGTAGCGCCACTTCAAACAATAAAGCTTTTATGTTGTAATGAAAAAACGACTCGATAAATTTTCTTCGAATTTGTCAAGTATCTGAAACTATGATAGGTCAAGTCAACATAAGTAAATTAAATTTTTTAGGCACATATTTTTTAAATTACGGATATTTTAGATTTATTTGGCTTTACCATACCAAGTGGCCAATTTCCACCGAATTTTGTACACTGAAGGTATGTATTACAAGCTTCATTTAACCTAAACAACAGCCACTTTTGACTGTCATTTTGAAAGATAGCGTCGCATGTAAAAATTGATATTTTATATTATGACTCGAAAACTACTGAACTAATTTTCGCCCAATTTTGAACGTAAGAAATACTCTGATAGGCCAGGTAACTATGAGAAATTAAACTATACAAGGCACTTATTTTAAAAATGGCGGCAATGCCCATTTTTTAAAGGTTTTATTTGAAATAACTTCCATACCATTCGACCAATTTCAACCAAACTTTGTACGCTGAAAGTATATAGTACACGAATAAAATAAGCCTTAAAACAAAACTTTTGCCTTGTTTTTTTTTCAAGATAGCGCTACATGTATTAATCAAGTTTTTGTGTAATTTTTCGGGAAAACATTGACAGATTTCTGCCAAATTTGGCAATAAAATAGTACTGTTGCAGTCGATATGCGTAAATATGTTTCAAGTAGGTCATACACTCATTTTCAAAATGGCGACCATCTAACTATTTTAGCATAGTAAGCTGTATCTTCGAAAACATTTAGTTAATTCTAACTTAACTTTGTATGCTGAGAGTATATATAACAAACAGCAAGTATGTGTGTACGCAGAGCCTCTTTTGTCCTCCATTTTGTAAGATATTGCAACACGATTAAGTAATGTTCTTATGTCATATCTCGGGAAACAATTTTCCGATTCCTACCAAATATTGCAAAAAAAAAAAAAAAAAGAGTGCTGGTATATTTTAGGTATGTCAGACATTTAGTTTCAAAATGGCGGCCATAAAGTTATTTTAGTTTTGTATGTTATATCGTCGAAACCATGTAATAAATTCCAACGAAACTTTGTATGATTGCTGTATATATTACAACAATAAAAAGTTTTCACACAACATCTCTTTTGTCCACCATTTTGTATAATAATATCACTTGAAAAATTGAAATCATGCGATCTCCGAAAAACAACCTATTTATACCAAAATTGTCAAACAATTAGCACAATGGCAGGCTATGTGAACTCATATATGTTGAGAGGGTCACACATATTTTCAAAGTAGTGACCAACAAAACATTTTTCCTCCGAATTTTTTATCTATGAAATTGCATAACAAATTTCAACTTAACTTTGTATGCTAACAGAATCAATTGTATCCATCAAAATTGTCTATACGAAGCCTCATTTATCCGCCATTTTGTAAGATAGCTGCACATGAAATAATATAGTATTTATGCCATATATCGGGAAACAATCAACCAATTTATTTCAAATTTGGTGAAGAATTTGTAGCGTGGCAGGCTATATTAATTTATATGTTCTAAGTATCCAAGTCTCTTTATTTTCTGAATGGCGCATTTGCAAACATTTTACCTTAGTGTGCCATATCCACAAAACTACAGAACAGATTAAAATTTTTACTTTTTATATAGTATCTACGACAATAATATAATGTGCTTATATATAAACTTTTTCCCCCTCTATTTATGAAGATCGTCATATAATCAATGGAGGTTTTATACCGTTTCTCGAGGACCAATCAACCGATATGCATACACAGATCTTCCGTTGTCGGATTTTTTTTTTTTGCAGAGTAGTCTCAAGTGAGTAAACTGAATAGTTTGTCATATTTGCACAATAACTAGACTAATATCCACAAAATTTTGCACGTCTACAGAAGGCCAAATATATTTACACGATTCAGATGGGGTCAGGCAATGATTTTAAAAATGGTGGCCACATAAATATTTTCGTATGTTTGGCATATATATTTAACAACTTAACAATTTCAATCAAACCTATTGTGCTGACCATATCTATTACAATCATAGTGTACAGAGCCTCCTTTTATACAATTTTGTAAGAAGCCCTATTTTAGGAAATAATTTTTTTTATGCTATATCTCGGAGACCAATCAACTGATTTCCATCAAATTCTTCACACAAGTACCTTTATGGTAGCCTATATATATATATATATATATATATATATATATATATATATATATATATATATATATATATATATACTTTTGTGTTTTAGTGGCACAGAAAATAATTTTTAAAATGTTGGTTGAGTAAATATTTCACGTTAGTGAACACTATCATTCAAAACAATAGACTGATTACATCCGAAGGCGAAGCTCCGAATCCTACCTCCGCGATGCAGTTGGCTACAAGCCAGCTAAATTTTGCGAGTTTTTCTGCATGCGAATCCCTGGTTTAATACTCTCTGTACTGCTTCGCATGTTTCTGGTTTCATCTAGTCGCATTACTGTCAATAAGACGTCGACAACTGCCTACCATCCAATCTTTCAAGAACTTTACTAAAATTTATTTACACCCATGTAGAGCAAATCAGGCTCATTAATAATTAGTAACAACTTATTTCTCTTCCCCCCTCACTCAAAAATAGAAAGAATATACCATTAGCGGTTTCCGCTTAACGCGGAATTAATTCAGTTGAGATAAACAGTAATATTTGAAATTTAAAATGAGATAAATTAAATTCTTTAAGTTAGACTCGCGAACGGTTTTCTTTTGTAAAGCTATTGAAAGTGATTACAATAATTTGCGCTGTTATGTTTTAATAGCATAACATTCCACAAGCTATGTTATAAGATCTACTTTCCTTTCTTTTGATTTTCCAAACTGTGTAAAATATGTATTACAATTTCAAAGAAAAAGTATTGCAGAATTATTTTCAAAACTACCTTAAAAATAATTCACATTACATGACCTATGAAAGTTTGAAAATTTTAGGCTTACCACGGAAATGTGAGCCCTCTTCAAAATCAATGTTTGAAAAATAGTAACTTCTGGGTACTATATATAATAGTTGCCTAACTATTTGGAAAACTGAGAGAAAACAAACCTTTATTGAATAGAAGCGTGAGTCCGCAGCAAAATAAATAGTTTAATTTGTGTTTTAAAACGTTTTATTTTAACACTAGATAATCAGTGTGACTTCTTTCGTGTGACATTTAGGACATATATATCCATACACTGAGGCCCAATATTGGGTTCTCTACCCACTGAGTTTCTGCGGCCCCACTATTGAGTTCTCTACTCACTGAGTTTCCGTGGCTCCACTATTGGGTTCTCTACCCACTGAGTGTCTGTGGCTCCACTATTGGATTCTCTACTCACTGAGTTTTTATGGCTCGACTATTGAGTTCTCTAATCATTGAGTGTCTGTGGCTCCACTATTGGATTCTCTACCCACTGATTTTCTTTGTCGCCACTACTGGGTTCTCTACTCACTGAGTGTCTGTGGCTCCACTATTGGGATCTCTACCCACTGATTTTCTTTGTCGCCACTACTGGGTTCTCTACTCACTGAGTTTCTGTGACTCAACTATTGGTTTCTCTACTCACTGAGTTTCCGTGGCTCCACTGTTGGGTTCTCTGCCCACTGAGTGTCTGTGGCTCCACTATTGGATTCTCTACTCACTGAGTTTCTATGGCTCGACTATTGAGTTCTCTGATCACTGAGTGTCTGTGGCTCCACTATTGTATTCTCTACCCATTGATTTTCTGTGGCGCCACTATTGGATTCTCTATTCACTGAGTTTCCGTGGCTCCACTATTGTGTTTTCTTCCCACTGAGTGTCTGATGGCTCCACTATTGGATTCTCTACTCCCTGTGTTTCTGTGGCCCCACTAGTGGTTTCTCTACTAATTTATGTAGTATAGATTGTTCACGGTCTAGTGAGCACTTTCGAGCCCCTTGTTACTTTTTCCTTTCAACCATATTTATTTCTATAACTATTTTTTAAAATACACAATGCCAAGTAAGGAATAAACACAGTGTTTATATTCCAACCCACTCGGAAATTAACATTTAAAGCTGAAATAAAATATATTTATGGACTATTATTCTTAATCAGAGGGCTTTCAAAAGTGCTCACTTTAATCTGAACAACCTATAGTGAGGATATCTAACAAAATTAGGATTCTACGGGTGTTGTTTTATATTCTTATTGTTAGACGTTCAACTTTCCACTAACAGACGCCATAAGCGATACCTTCAGAGTGAACATTCACTGATTTCCCAATAAACGTAACTTTTAACACACAGAACATTTTTATGAAAATTACCGCTGAGGGGTTTTATATAATTTCTCGGCGAACTACTGCGTTTAATAACGCCTTGATTTTGTATTCCGTATTAATTTCTAACCATGGCAAAGCTTATATCCTACTTTAGTGTCAAAGAACACGTTTATAGTCTTTGTTGAATTTTGTTTGCATGAGGCAGAGGAATAGCTTCAAAGTAAATCTTTACCAGGGCTTCAGAAAAATTGTAATTAACCGAGAATGGACGATACCCACCGTATTAATGAATGAAAATTAAGGGTGTTTCTGAAAATCGTAACTATGATAGTACAGAATACTTAATTTGTGAAAAATGTCAAAATATAAATTAATTTAATACATTTCACAGCTATTTATATTGTTACATGTGACGGATGATAACTTAGGGGCGTATCTGGGTTCGTAAGTGACGGAGGTCTTAATATTAAAAATTAATAAATATAATAAACTAAAGATTTAACAGTGAGCGCAGTTTTTAATGCTTATTTCATCTTCAATTACTGTCCTGCTTAATGTATCTCTTGATTACGGTCAATTAACTCACGTCCATTATTAGTACGTGTTCAGTCTGTTTCCATCAGTTATGATGTCTTCCTCTCACGCACTTGATCCAATAGTCCAGGCTCCAGCCCCGTCCTTCGCCTTCCCTTCTTCACAGCTGACCACGCCTCTCGCTCGGAATCCCGCCAGTCGTCCATTCAGCCGCTCCAACTCAAAAACTCCCGGGCCACGAGGCCCGTCACACTCAAATACAGTCAGCGCGACCATCTAGAATGTTCAACAAACTCCGAGTTGCGCCGAGAGTCTAGGTCAGCAATCGACAGCATTCTTCGATAAGCGAGGGAAAAAAACACTGCAACCAGGGTCACGCAGTGTCCTGTCGCAGAGTATCATCTTGTCGGCCTGGCTTTGAAACTGATATGTGTTTCCGCTCGGTCGCCTGCCTCTTATCTCGCCTGCCCGCACGGCGCCGACTAGCGACTCGTAACAGTATCTCCTAGCTGTTATAAACCTACCTATTTTCTCTTAAGGACAAAATACGGGTGAATGTTTAATTTAATCAAAATATAGGGTACTTTCTGTACATGGAAATACAAGACGCTCATGTTACAAGCCTCATGTAAAAAACAACCGAGCTGGTCATGCATAAGGTGATTATACAAACGTTTTACTCTGAATATGTGCAGAAAGGTGGGTAGGCAGGGACTACTGTCTCATTTGATAGCGAGGTCACTAGTAAGAACAAGTTACTCAGAGAAGCAGAGAAGCAGGAATGGATTCTAGTAAGGAACCAAAGGTTGTTCACAATAAAGTGAGCACTTTTGAAATAAACCTTTGGGAAAAGTCATTGCCACTGCCTGCATATTTTTAACGGGCGCATTGAATGACACTCGTCCAGCAAAGTTGGTAACGATGAAGGGAAAGTAGTTCCATACTTTGTAGTTAAATAAAAAAAGTGTTAGGTAACCATTTGTGACAACTTAAATGATTTCTTTCCCTTTCGGTTTTTTTTAATGCAGAGAACTGTAAAAATTAGCAGATTTGTACACCATTTACTATCCTAATAATTTCACAGATTTACTTTACCGACGCATGAATAAAGTAATGAGGCCCGTGGCAATATTAATTTCACATAAGGCGGAAGAATACACAACGTGCATACAAGTAGATCCTAGGCGGGCCTTTCAAAAGTGCTCATTTTACCTTGAACAGCCTTTACTAGAATTCACCTGTAGTGATTTCAGAAACCACATGGGAAACTCATATCAAACAAGCCGGACCGGGAATGCGAACCCATCGTGTTACCACAGCGCCACTTCGCTGGATCACAATTTGTAAAGATTTGTTGATTCTCATCGTTATAAACCACTGAAGCATTTTTCCTAGGTCGCTTCCAACTTTACAAACGGGTTACTGGTCGGCGAGTTATGACAAAATATATACATGCAGAGAATTGCGAGGTATATTTTATTTCAAACTTGTAAATCAATAATGCTAAGTCAGCCACTAACAATCACTACAAATTAGAAGTTGAGAACCATATTGGCCTGCCCAATTTTTGTTTTAAATATGAGTCAAGGCCAGAGACGGTGTAAACGAACGTCTTGTCTACACCGAGGGAATATCACAGAAAAGACTATTAAAAGGTGTAAAATCTCTATTTCATTGTATAAACTTAGCACAGATTTCCTTTGGAAGAGGAGGGGGTGGAGGATAACCTCCACTGAAATATTTAAGGGGCCACGGTGGATGAGCGATTATCACGCGCGCCTCCCACCAAGGCGATCCGGGTCCAATCCCCGGCCGGGTCACCGGATTTTCGCATGTGGTATTCGTGCCGGACGATGCCGTTGGTAGACGGGTTTTCTCGGGGATCTCCCGTTTACCCTGCCCCTTCACTCCGACGCTACTCCATATTCACTTCAATCACCCTCATCGGTTCTCAAGACCTCGCTGTTAAGAGCCGCCCGAATCTCTTCACGCACTGCAATATTTAAAGAGTCTTGAGGACTCAAAGAGGACACCCTCCCTAGGGCATTTGCCTCTGGGAGGTTGTCTTTTATGGACAGTGAAGCAATAGTTGGAATGTCCAAAACTAAATGTATATTTCTCTTTGTATTATCGATAAATGAAAGTATTTACATTTACTTCTTTTGTAGACACGTGAGTGTACAAATTGTATTTTTACTGTGTCATGGAGTTGTGGTATGTATGATGTATTTTACGAAGATAAGTTGGGGAACGCGGTGGTGTAGTGGGTAGACTACTCGCCTCCCCCCCATGCGAATCGGGAGCCTTCGCATGTGGGAATCGTGCCGGGCGATGTCGCTGGTCGGTGGGTTATCTCGAGGATATCCCGTTTCCTTCTGCCCCTTCGTTCCAGCGCATTTCCTCAAAACTAAATGAATACGGCTTAGGTCATTCGAGCTCTCGGAGCTTCATGTCTTGACATGAGCACTTACGCAGATATTCGAGTGCGTGTGGTAGGGAAGTACAACTTTATTAAAACACCGTCGTTTCAGTCGTGTGTTTGGGATAAAACTCCTTCGCTGCAAAACCGCACCTGGCCTCTCCTCTCGCACGGTAAATTATTTTCACGTGAATACGTCTTTAAATTTGCAACCATAGTGCGAGATGTACCAGTCAGTGCTACTACACTGAATTGCTACAATAAATATGGCACAATCTCCGACAAATCAAATATGCGCAACATAAAACTTTCTAGTATAACAGAATAATATGATGTAATGTACAAATTATTATATGTATATATATTTAATTATTACTATTAATTACTTACTTGCCACGGCTATGAGACTCTTCCATATAAAGTGCAAAAGTCAATATTACATGAAATTATGGAGTAAAAATTAAAATAATCATAGTATTCAAAGATGTGAAAGCATTCATCAAATTAGGACGAAAAGCCACGTGTTATAGGTGCAATCCAGAAAATCCGATGATAAAATCGGGGGATGCGGTTTGGCATTGCAGCTCCGAATCTATCGTCTTGTTATTGTTCTACATTTAAAAATCAATTACACAACTCGATTGCCAAAGGATCAAAGAATATGTTACGTTGAGTGAGGACTGCGAAGTATCAAAGCCATGAGGGGAAGGGGAGGGGGCGCAATTTTGAGTTCGTTTCGCCGAGTCTCATAACTTCCGCGTAGTATAACTTTTGACTAGGAGAAGCTACGACGCTCGTTTCAATTTCAATCGACAGCTCTCGTCAAGATCAATCAATTGCGTGTATAATAAACGTTTTTGTGGTGTGGTTATGGTGAAATGGCATGAGCTTAATATAAAAAAAATTAAGATAACTTAACACAATTTCGGCCTATACTTGGAAAAACAAAAACCAAGTCGAAATCCAAAAATCGTATACGGTTGGAAAGAGCATATTAAAAGGAATCCAGTGGACGTATTCACGCAAAACAAAAGGCAGTGTTCTCAACATAGGCAACCCCAATTTTCCTTCGAAGGGACTGACTTTAAAAGCGTTCAATTAACGGCGAACCGAGTAAGGTACCTGCAGCCCCCGCTGTGTGATTGCCGTTAAGGGGGTAGTATCCACTCCATCTTCGAATTTTCTTACAAATCTTCGTAATGAAAATGTATGACAAAAAAAAATTGAAGCTAGACATGATATGGACGACCACTTAACGATTTTTTTTTTTTTTTAAATTTGTAGGGTTTCAAATATACCTGTATTTTTCCCATGTGGGACTGAAATTATTAAATAATTAGATAATGTTTGATTGCTGTTACGGATATGACACTAATCATGTAAGAAAAATAAGTGCGATTTAGAAATAACTGAAAAAAATGTTCCTTATTGCATGATTAGCTTGGTTTTTAAATATTGACTCCGGAAATTTAGTTAATGAGGAAAATACGTAGTAAATCCGTAAACGGCAAGGAAACTTCCCCCTTAAGAACTCCCGAGCGGTTCCGTGCAGTGGGTTTTTTTTTTTTTTCCACCGCTGAAGTAACGAAGAAGCGAGCTACTTGCGTGGGCTGAAGCGAAACTTTCGCCGAGGGGAAGTCCCGAAGTGGAACTGCAGACAAGCATCCTGCCGAGTTTCGCGGCGAGAGGACGACGAGAGAGCCGCTCTCGCTTTGTTTGCTCCTCGCCGAACTCACTGAACCGGCGCGCCGCGGCGCGTCTCGCGTGTCAGCGCAACGCAGGGAGTTGTTCAGCTCCGGTGTGCGTCGCCTGGATTAAGGGGGGGGGGGGGCCGCCTAGGGGCGAGCGAACGCTAAAGGCCGCATCGCACGGTGCCAGATCTCGTAAAAGCTTGCGCGAGGTCTGCCGTAGCTGCCGTTCTAGCGGCCTGTACGGCACCCGCCACGGCATTTTTCGCCTGGCGCTGCCAGATTTCATCGCAGGTTTGGTGATCGGGCCTGTCCCATTTTCCGTCGCAGGTTCCATGCCGGCTCTCGTACCTGACCGATCACATTGCAGTTTCGGAGCGTAGGGCGCTCCCCGTGACTACTGTTTGAAACGAATTGATGAAGAAACCGAAAAGGAATCCTCCATCTTGATTTTACGTCCGTGAGGTCGAAACTCTTTCAATTACTGCTTAAAGCCATTCTAAATACTCAAAACATTACCTACTATATGAAAATATGTTCAAACTTTATGATATTTATTACATATGAACTCAGGAGATATTGAGCGAATTGGTAGTACAGTGATAAAGACAATGGGTTTTGCAATGAACATGCAAGTTCTAAGCGTGATTTCAAAACCCCGCAGGGCCCGAATTTTTTTTTATCATTGAATTTTACATTTTGACAATATCCCGGTACGTAAAGAAAAAACTATATTTTACAAGCGGTCAGTAATTTTCGTCAATATTAAAAATAACACACTCCTACTCAGTGAATTCACAACATTAAAAAAAAAAAAATGAATGAAACTATACTAGTAAGCAATCGATTTATGTAAAAAGTGAACAGTAATATAGCAATATTAAGATGTGCTAGTTAGTATTTCTATAGGCCAACGCAAGTTACTAACTGGTAGCAGTTCTACGAATGGGGTTCATATTTACTACAAACCACACACTGCGGACCCACCGAGGCGAGGGTAAAAAAAAAAACGCATTTACCAACACACTGCAAGACATTCCCAACGTCTAGTAGGCGGCCCCCTTAAGGTGGCAGCCTGGTTGAAGGAGTTTTTCACGCCCGAGGCGCACAAGCGTGGGAGCGCCAGGGGCGGCCAAGACGTGCGCATCAAGACCATCTCGTCGCCTCTGCGTCCGAAGCACTGAACTGGCGCGCAGTCCTGCCGTCGATCACGAGCATCTATGAGACTTTCAGCAGCACTGAACTGGCGCGCAGTCCTGCCGTCGATCACGAGCATCTATGAGACTTTCAGCAGCACTGAACTGGCGTGCAGTCCTGCCGTCGATCACGAGCATCTATGAGACTTTCAGCAGCACTGAACTGGCGTGCAGTCCTGCCGTCGATCACGAGCATCTATGAGACTTTCAGCAGCACTGAACTGGCGTGCAGTCCTGCCGTCGATCACGAGCATCTATGAGACTTTCAGCAGCACTGAACTGGCGCGCAGTCCTGCCGTCGATCACGAGCATCTATGAGACTTTCAGCAGCACTGAACTGGCGCGCAGTCCTGCCGTCGATCACGAGCATCTATGACACTTTCAGCAGCACTGAACTGGCGCGCAGTCCTGCCGTCGATCACGAGCATCTATGAGACTTTCAGCAGCACTGAACTGGCGTGCAGTCCTGCCGTCGATCACGAGCATCTATGAGACTTTCAGCAGCACTGAACTGGCGCGCAGTCCTGCCGTCGATCACGAGCATCTATGACACTTTCAGCAGCACTGAACTGGCGCGCAGTCCTGCCGTCGATCACGAGCATCTATGAGACTTTCAGCAGCACTGAACTGGCGCGCAGTCCTGCCGTCGATCACGAGCATCTATGAGACTTTCAGCAGCACTGAACTGGCGTGCAGTCCTGCCGTCGATCACGAGCATCTATGAGACTTTCAGCAGCACTGAACTGGCGCGCAGTCCTGCCGTCGATCACGAGCATCTATGAGACTTTCAGCAGCACTGAACTGGCGCGCAGTCCTGCCGTCGATCACGAGCATCTATGACACTTTCAGCAGCACTGAACTGGCGCGCAGTCCTGCCGTCGATCACGAGCATCTATGACACTTTCAGCGGAGACCTTGTAAAATTTTATGACGTAATAACAGAAATAAAGATTCTACGCGTGTACCTATTCCTTTTTAAATGTTTCCTACCGGGATGTTCGCACCTATAAATGACCGCGGAAACCACCGTTTGAGCCATTTTCACTATCAGTAAAACGTATGCTTTAGAGAGAAATGGAGGAAATGAAAAACGTATACAGACGCGTAACGTTTCATAAATTCTGTTCGTAAGCAGGCTTCGCTCAGACACAATGGACGGTATTTTAATGAAACGTTTTCTGCTGGAGCTCTACACATCGTTCGGATTATTTTATTTTTGTACTACATAACGTTTAACTTGTATAGAAATTAATAACTACTGTTTCCTCGAATAAAAAAAATTTCACCGCGTAGTTTTTGCATATCCGCAGGTCAGATTAACAATGTTAGTACTTGTGAGGCAAACGACAAATGAGAGAAACTAACTCGCATATCGAGACGAGATTATTCGCGTTGAAATGTGATACCATGTGTTACTTCAAGATAAATTTTAAATCACGCAATAATATGTTTTTGCAATTTAAAAAAGAAACAAATGACCATATATTTGCAAAATTTTTAAAGCATATTTTACTAACCATACCTTAAATTGAAATATTACATGAACTTTCAATCACCCATGTTGAATTTTCTATATGTGTTCCTTTCTGTTATATTTGTATGTTCCAGAGACATTCAAATTAGGATTTCGACATGCCATTATATAAACACTAGGCGATCTAATTTTTTTAAAGGAGAATTATTACTTAAAATAATTTCTTCAAGTTGATATGCATAATGCACAAATACAAAATAACGAATTTTGTGGGTGCCACTACAGAGAGAGAAAAAAAGTCAGAGCAATACTGCATAGTTGTATTTACTATGAAAGAAAACATACATTGTGTGATGTATTTCTTTCTATTGCTGACGCAAAAATTTTTTTGCTATCGCGGCTCAACTTATCATGTGAAATTAACGTACCAGTGTTACAAAATAGTTGCTCACAAAGTTAGCATACCCATTATCTAGAATTACTCTTTCATGGTTTTTCTATGTTGACTCCCAAATATCTGTAGAATTCAATTAACGTGTTCCGAGTTCGTTTCTGTCCCACGACATTTCAAACTTCTCTGTTCCAGCCAGTAAGTGTATCACGTGTTTTTTTCCTAACTACGTCACATATCATAAGGGTTTTACACTTCTTTTAACGTTACAATCTCATGTTTGGTTCAATTTAATATTCACTGAACTTCACCTATAACTATAATATTTTATTTGCAATTAATATGAATAAAGATAGAGGTAAAATAAGTGTGGTGGTAATGACTAACATAAAAAGTCGCAAAAAAATTATTAAACTTAACGCACATATATACGGTGCGTTGTCCCTCGGTGTAATTTTCTAGACTTAGTTAAGTTTTGAGTTTTGTTTGCTTGAGGCGAAGGAATAATCTGAAAGTATAATTTCATCAGGGCTTTATAAACTTGAAAGGAACCAGGAATATTCTGTAGGAGATGAATTCGCTGTTGAGTGAAGTGTGTTATTCATACTTAGTTTATTAAGCCGTTCAAGAACCAATTCGTTTTCTAGGTTTAGATGATATTGTATGGTTTCGTGAGGTATGATTGATAACTTCAGAAGAAAAAAAAAAGCCAAATCATTTGAATAAATAAGATTGTAAAAATTAATACGAATGTATAATCTTAATATCATGATTAGTAAAAATTCGAAACGTTAACACAATGTTGGAATTCGTTCAAAAAGCTTCTTGAGGCCACGCGAACGAAATGTTGCGATTTCTTTGAAATCCGACACTTGACCTCGTATTTGACTCACCAATAATACAGCGAACCACAAAACAAAATTTCTGGTAAACATGGTTTATGAAATTCCGATGAGAGAGAGAGAATTAATATCAGGAAAATATCTTTTATGAGATTCCGATGAGAGGGAGAGTTAAATTTCGCTGTAGACTAACGGATTAATTTGTAGAATTTTTAGATTTGTGCGAAGAAGACCTTTTATTAGTCTCCGAAAAATATTTTTTGCGATATTTAAATATTTTTTTAAGGCTGCCATACACTAAAACAACGAAAAAATAATATGCTAAAAATGTAGAAGATAATTTCCGATTTTTGAACTTCCTTAAAGCTCACGATTTTGTACTGGAAGGTGAACTGTGGTTCGGCTTATTGTCTTACCTGACTCAAATATCCATGTAATAATTTTACATGTTCTCGGCTAACCCAGGATTCTAATCCATGACGTGGCAAGGATGTGACGCGTTATTTCCTCCAACTTCTCGAGTGGCTATTAAGAATAACATTTGATAAAGTTCTAAGACGAATAACACAGCCAACTTAGGCTTCACAAGTAAGTCCTCCCAGATATTCTGAAGCCCCGCTTTAAGTTGTACTAAACGCGGCTATTCAATACGTATTATATCGCCGCGTGGAAACAAAATGTACACAATTATATAAAAAAAGCACCAGGGGGGGGGGAACAATGCACTATACACTTTTAAGCCCGAATCAGTGATATCAATCAGTGAAATAACGTTCGCTTAAAGTCATATGATATGCTACAGCCAACTGGAAAATCAAGCACATTAACTGAGAACAAGTAACTTACAGCAAAGGAATTCTCGACATTCAGTGGGAATCACAAATAAATAAGTGTAATTTCGATAATATATCAATTTATCAGACACTGATTAGCAGTTGCCAAGTTTCCCCTATTTTCACTGATTTGCCTCGATTATCACTGTTTCAGGTTTAGAGTGTGTATTGGTGCTCTGAAAATCCATTACTCGAGTTAATTTGTTTTTTAGTTTATCAGAAAAATGGTAAGCTCGAATGTTTTGTCCATTCTATTTTAGTAGCATTTTTGTAAAAGATAAGTTAACGTAGCAAGAATAATAACCGTTCACAATATATCTGCAGGAGAGTAATGTTGCCACGAACTTTTTAACGTAGCGAAAATAGGTCTTTTGATATCGTGCAACTCTCTGTCGAGGCTGACAAAATACACTAACCCCTTCGTTAATTACATTATTACTGCGAAGTTTCGCTAGAACTTGATACCGTCGTGAAGTTAGTGCTTGTTAGCGCAATTAAAACCAAAGTCATCTTTACCGAGGTCGATGGTGACATAACAATGTAACAACTTCCGACTTGTGTCCTTATTATGTTAAAGTACCGGAAACTGACTTTGGCAGGAGGTAACAATTTTGCCACTACGATTAAACCGAAATTCATCGTGCTGCTTGTCGACGCTAGCATCCCATTTGCATAGTCCTGTGTTATTTTTAATTAATAGGTGAATACTACTAATGAAACAGATTATAAATAATATGAACATAAACACACCATGCATATATATGATTAAACTTAATAAAATATTAAATATATCCAACACTTAGTTTAACTCTGACGTCATTAAACATGTCATTACATTAAACGTCAAAAAATATTTCATTCGTAATTGGTGATTATTTACTTTTATAATAATTTCATGGTTACACAGGCCGACGCATGAACAAAGTTACTTTAATGAGGACTTCGCTAACATGAGAGATAAATGGGCTCCTTTTTGTAAATCACTTGATCGACGCATCAGTACTGGTCGTTATGCCTTAACAGCGTAAAATTCTACATTATACTGTCACAATTTTCATGTGAATCGCGATCATGAAAAAACTACCCCTTTTATCCACTTTCACTATCAAGAAACTGCCTCTAAGAAAGTAAAAGAGAATATGGTCCAGATGCATACGCTCGTAACCCATTCTTAATGCACATTCCTCCCTGGAGCTATTTTGCGCGTTAGACGTGGAGAGGCAAGGTAGCGATAAGGGCAGTAATGACACGCACATTAAGTGCCTTATGACCTCTACTTACACGCCACTATCTAGCACGCAGTGTTTTTGTCGGTTGCCCGTAACTATGGAGCATTAACGCGGATAGGTCACCGTCATTTTGGAGTTAATTGCATTTCTCAAGAACTTCAGTTCCAGACTCAATATTTAATACAGAGCCTGTTACGACGTAGGGGACATCTTAATAAACATCCATTTTTAATATTAATAGTGTAACTGCTCCAATTCTCTCGCATAAAATATAAGCATATCACAGGTTTCCTCTTTACTTAATAATATTTGGCTGACATGAGAAAATACGGGAACGGGCAAAACATGAATACCTTCGGGAATTTAATTAGATAGTCCCGTGTGTTATGTTTTAATATAAATTCTTGAAGTTTAGTTGCGTTGCAAAGTGAGTGAGTGAACAGATTTGGATGTCTCTTAATAGGGAGGTCTTGAGAGCCGATGAGGATGAAACGAAGTGAATATGGAGCAGCGCCGTAATGACAGGGCGGGGGAAACTGGAGAACCCCGAGAAAACCCGACGACCAACGGCGTCGTCCAGCACGATTCCCACATGCGAAAATCCGGGGTGACCCAGCCGGAGATTGAACCCGTTTCGCCTAGGTGGGAGGTGAGCAGGCTAACCGCTCAGCCACCGTGACCCCGTTAGATCCAAAAAGAGCTGTGAAAAAATCAAAGACAAGGAGATACGTCCATCGGAAAAGGTAGCCCCATCATTTCATTTGCGAATATTTTGTGCCGCATCCTGTAATAAGTTCCTAAAGATAGTCTATGCCACTTCCTGGTATTTGTGAAGGGTTTCAAAACAATTTTACAGCGTGAGACATGTTCTGAATTTTGTATTGCTGAATGTTCTACAGAGTATTATTGCTTCCCATATGGTAAGGGATTGCAAACATCTCTATATGTGATTTCGTTTAGAACTGGACGAGATATCCCCTACAATGCAGACTAACCGTTAGGCAAAGGTAGGCCCTGCAAGTATACCGTGCCTTTTTCTTTCTTTCTTTTTTTTAGGGTGGATTTTCAAAGTTCAGCTCCCATCTATGCTCCACTAGTATACTTTGCGTGCATTTGTGTCGCAGATACCATATCTGTAGGGACAGTAAAATTCGCGGTCTCATTTCGGGACAAGCTAGAACTCGAAAGCTCGTACGTTTGTATTACTTATGCTACTAGCCCACCCCTTAATTTTCACCTCCCTGACAACTCTGTGCCAATAATAATGACATGATAAAATGCAGGTCAAATCGCCGTCGTCCGCTAATACAACAAGCAACCAAATAACAGTGGCATTTGCATAATTTTACATACGATTATGAAGTATAGCCGACATGTAATTGAATTCGCGAATTTTTCAGGTCTCTGCAAATCTGATCATGCGGTGATTCGAACTCCCCTACAGACCGTTTCACGTCATCGTGTCGTTAGGAGTGTTTGAATAGTTAGTATGGCGCCATACTTTAAAATTTTGTCCTGACGTCCCTTACGAATACCGAACAGTTATTTGCAATACAAATGCGAGTATGTCGACTGGTATTGAACCCATGTGGGTGAACCTCGGAAAAAAATCATTTGGAAACACTAGCACCTGGATGGCTGTAATGAGAACATTTCTTTTGAATGGTTTTCTCATCGCCATTAAAAGGAATTGCTGGTACAATCACTTATTATTTCTCTTTAAATTGATATCTTAATTAACTTATGTGCATAAATCTAAATGGAGGTTTACAGCTAGAACATCTAGGTATTAAAATTTTTCAGGCATTTCGTCAGTCTCAGTATAAAGAAGAAACATTTCTCATTGTTTAATTTAGTTCCAAACTAGACGCTCTTTTTAAACTGTGAAATGTAAAGTGAGTTTTATTTCTTTATGGTTTTATATACATATATAATATAACAAAACGTATTTCCACAAAATAATAAAAGTCATTATGTCTCGTAAAATTTAGAGGCATTATCTTATCACATTAGTAAGTTTATACATTTATTTCGGGTTTGATATTCAGATCTAAGTAAAGATTTCAATAGGTAATTACGTAAGTGTGAAGTTTCTTGCAGGCTACTGGAGAAGGGGGGTGAAGGGGTTCGTGCTCCTACAAGTCAGTATATTCTACAGTGTGTTAGTGCATTGCGTTCCCATTAAAACTTCTTAATGGTTGCGCCAGTTCTTACTAAACTGGAACTCGCGTCTTTAAATCGCCCAGAAGCGTGTCTGATAACTTTCACGCTCAGCATACTTGCACTGGCCTTAGATACATCATTACCCGTAAAAACGGTTCCCAAAAAATACTTCGTGAAATGAAACGGATGTCAGAAAAACTCCAAACTGAACACGAAACAACCAAATGTAACTTTTTTTTTTGTATAATAAAATGCTCTTATAGGCTGTTTACGGTTAAAGTGAGCACTTTTGAGGCTCTAGTTGCTTTTTTTTCCTATCAGCCATTTTTTATACATCCAACAATTTTTAAAAATAATTATTGCCACGTGTTATTAATAATAACGGTGTATATACTTCACCGGAGTCGAAATTAATGTCTAATGATGTAACAAAAATAATTTATTGACCATTATTCCAAATGAGAGGGCTTCGAGAAGTGCTCACTTTAGCATGAATAGCCTACAAAGAGAATTTAGAAACTTGCGTCTTTTGTCAATTGCCTGCTTATTCGGTAAACGTATAGATAGAGAGTTACAAAATGTTAACATTTGCCCAAAAAAAAAAAAAAAAAAAAAAAACTTTAAAATGAATTTAGGATACGTTGGTTTCGCGTTTGATTATTGTTTGATTTAATATACTTTTCCTTGTTTTGTGTTTTTTAAGCGGCATTACATTTTGTCCCATTGTTTACTCCGTGGTCTGTTTCTCTCATCCCTTCGTCAAAGCACTTCCTTTATTTCTCGTGCCCTGCCCCTCTGGTTAGCAAAGTATATTTGTTAATTCATTGAGCTATAGGTTTCTCACGGTCAAATGAGCACTTTTGAAAGCCCTACTTTAGATCTACTTGTATACCAGTCGTGTATTATTCTACCATATGTAAAATTAACATTGTCATGGGCCTCATCACTTCATTCGTGCGTCGGTGAAGTGTAACTGTGAAATTATTATAAAAGTAAATATTGAACCAATCTGCTCATTTTTTACACCTCGATGCATTAATTAAAAACAGAAAGGAAAAGACATTATTTAAGTTATCACAAATTTTTACCTGACACTTTTTATTCGACGTTAAAATATCGAGCAAATATTTTCCCTCCATCGCTAACAACTTTACTGGGTGCGTGTCACTCGGTGCGCCCGTTAGAATATATCAAGTACAGAAAACTTTACTGGGTGCGTGTCACTCGGTGCGCCCGTTAGAATATATCAAGTACAGAAAACTTTACTGGGTGCGTGTCACTCTGTGCGCCCGTTAGAATATATCAAGTACAGAAAACTTTACTGGGTGCGTGTCACTCTGTGCGCCCGTTAGAATATATCAAGTACAGAAAACTTTACTGGGTGCGTGTCACTCTGTGCGCCCGTTAGAATATATCAAGTACAGAAAACTTTACTGGGTGCGTGTCACTCTGTGCGCCCGTTAGAATATATCAAGTACAGAAAACTTTACTGGGTGCGTGTCACTCTGTGCGCCCGTTAGAATATATCAAGTACAGAAAACTTTACCGGGTGCGTGTCACTCTGTGCGCCCGTTAGAATATATCAAGTACAGAAAACTTTACTGGGTGCGTGTCACTCTGTGCGCCCGTTAGAATATATCAAGTACAGAAAACTTTACTGGGTGCGTGTCACTCTGTGCGCCCGTTAGAATATATCAAGTACAGAAAACTTTACTGGGTGCGTGTCACTCTGTGCGCCCGTTAGAATATATCAAGTACAGAAAACGTTCTATTCGCCTTGGGGTCCTCGTGGCCCTAATTTCCGTAGCTCGATTGACTATTTCATCATACTCATTTATGTTTCTGTTGGTTACATATATTCCATTTTATTTACACAAATGTTCCACTGTCTTTCTGTGTATACTGCTGCATGTGGTATTGATCTTTCGGTTCACAATTTAACGCTTTATCCACCGGACGATTTTACGTGAGTTTCTCTCGTGAGTAATTCTATCGCTTATTCTTCAGTTTTACAATCGTACTTTGTCACCGCAGTCCTTTAATTTCGCGAGAATTTTCGTAAGGCGATCTGTAATGAAATATGGAGCTGATATTGTGAACTGAAATGACTTTATTTGTTTTTTTTTTTATTCACTGTCTATCTGCGGGGATCTTCGCCGCTTGTCTGTACTATTCCTCATGTAAAAAAAATAAAAACCCAAATGATAACTTACTTCATAATAAATTCGCGTACTCTTAGAGGCTGCAATTTTTGTCCATTGGAAGTTCCAATGCGATCTCACAGTGTTAAAAATATACATGTCTCATTGTATAGAATAAAATGCGGGAGGAATTCAGAGATCGTTACCGGTTTACGTTGAAGATCAAGTGTTATGCTTCTTAATTATTAGAGTCTTACAAAATTCAGGTTTTTCTGCGTCAGGCTAAAATTCACAATACTCTTATTTACTCGAGCCTGTGTCGTTTATTCATTGGCTTTTTTTTGCCTTGACGTTAAGTCACGCCCTTTGTAAGTGAACTGCGCGTGATTGGGGGCACATGGTTGTGGAGCGTTCCTTTATTGGCGCAGAGTTACCAGGGGCGAGTCAAATAAAGACTGGTTCAGTGACAAACATATTGCAAAGGAAAAGCGTTTTAAGTTTAACGTGTCGTCAAATAATAAGGCGAATTTTATAGATCGCTACTAATGATATTGCATTAACTGTTACTAAGTAATTATTTGTAGGCCCTGGTTTCGGACATTATTTTCGTGATCATGTTTCGCTTATTTAATCTCCTAAGTATTAATACATCAGGTAAAACTAAAATGAAACATTTTAAAAATCGTTTTAATTAAATGTCATCTACTAGGCAAAAATTCTCTGGTACTAAATGACGTTTCTGTAAATATAATAAGTATTATTTGTTCTAGATGTTTTCAAATACAGAATGCCAGGTAATTCGTGGATATTGACAGCACCGCACGAATTTTTAATAAAAACTAAGTGGAAAATAATCTCTGGTAAAAACACGCAAGACCCTTCTTTTACGAGAAAAACAACATGAAAGGTCCAAAACCCATTGTACCAAACATGCCGTATTCAAACTTGATAAAGGCGAGGAGATATTGCAAATGCTGCAATTAATTTGTCGGTCATAGGGCATACGGCCAGGGAACATGCCAAGCTCAGTAGTGACAAATAGGTCTTGAAGTTCACATGCAGTAAGTATACTGGGATATTACAATGGACATGGGTGCATCCGGCGGCCAAGCTCCGTGCACTCTGCATGCATCCAACGTGCGGAAAAAATGCATTGCTATGGACAGGGAGAAAATTGTTTCGAACAATTGTTATGACATTTCTACGTTATGTATGCTTATGCTGTATGCTGTGCTTAACGTGAAATAAAGTCATTTTAACTACTTTAATGCGGTTTTTTTTATCGTAAACTAAGAGCCTTGCGCTTCTATACCGAAGAATGTTTTCTATTTTATTTTGATCACAGATTTGTGCTGTGTAGTTCGTATCCGCGAATTACCTGACAACCTGTATACGTAGTAGTGATTAAAGGATACTTATTTGCAATACAGTTGACTACTGTTACGTGTATACACCGAGGACCAGAACTCGCGTGCCAAACACACAGTACCAAGTAAGTGCGGAAAATAAATAGATTGATATGATATACGTATCCAGGGGTCGCCAAACTTCAATTCTCCCCCAAGTGTGCGCGTGAATTTATAGCGGCAAGTAGGCAACAAGTGCTTTTGAATTTTAATACAAGCACGTGGCTTAGACATCCAATGGTGTGCGTAACCGACAAGGAGTGGATTACAGGTAGACTGAGAGCAGGAAACATGCACTGTAAAAACACATTCTGGTCAACTTCCTGAACTGTAATGGAAATTCGTAACCTATACCCACTGTATGAAATAATGCCACGCATCAAGCTGCAGATATACGGATTTTGAGCTTCGCTACTGTAGAAAGTTGGGAACTTCCCTACGCATTTGACTGTTTCCTGAGAAAACGTAGGAACGTTACCATGTATGCATAAAGGGAAAAAACCACCAGTCCCGCTTCCTCACTAAGTGTATACTCTGCTATGGCGAATTTATTAATAATTTCTCAAGTAGTAACTGTTTTAATGATAGCAGAGAAGAGGGTTTATAATAGTTGTCCCAAATGACGCCCAAAAATTTCAATGCACAGATCGCAAGACGAATCATATCCGCCTGGACATGTTCAAGAATGTCACGCGCGCACGGCATCGCTTGCAGTTCTGTCAGAAAGGGCGTCGCTTCACATCTGCGAAGCAGCCAATGGAGAGACGGCTCCGGCTCCGGTATATATAGTACTGTGAAGTTCAGCCTGATGGCAAATAACGACGAGAATATTGCATGCCTCCACACATGAGATAATGAATAAGTTAAGCGAGCATTCAACTGTGCTGGAGAAACCGTGACTAGCTAACCTATCGCCCAACATATCTACTAGCAAAACCGTTCGCTATAACTCGAGTATACATTAACCATGCAGTCTACACCATCGATACCATTAAATCCTACCGCGATTCGAATATGCTGAAAAGCAGCTTGAGCGTCCGACAGACGACAGCTTTGAGAAGAGAATAATTCATGGAAAAGACTGTTTACGATAAAATGATCAATTTTGAAATCAACCTTAGAAAAAAAAAAAAGCACTGCTCCTGCCTGCATATCTTTTAACGGGTCCGCTGAGTGACGTGCGCCCAGTAATGTTGGTAACGAAGTAAGGAAAGTAGTTCCATATTTTAACGTCGAATAAAAAAGTGTTACGTAACCTTTTGTAATAACTTAAACTATTTCTTTCGCTTCCTGTTATTTTTAACACATCGAGGTGTAAAAAAAATCTGTAGATTCGTAAAACATATACTGTACTTTCCTAATAATTTCACAGCTTTACTTTACCGACGCATGAATAAAGTGATGAGGTCCATGGAGACGTTAATTTTATATAAAGGAGAAGAATACAAAAACTTGCATACAAGTAGATCTTAATCAGGGCTTTCGAACGTGCTCACTTTACCGTGGACGGTCTTTAGTGAGTAGCGGTCTTCGAGTGCACTACCTATAGCCTGCTAGCGGTTTCTTCAGACTCTTTCTAAATTAAAACTTCGAAAAATCACCTCATGTAGGACGCGTTTAGATATTTCCTAAATATACCATGTCCCATGTATCACGAGTGTTTTATACTTGTGTTAACATAATATGGCTTTTTTTTTTTGGTTATACAGAAATGTTATTTGTATTTTATTTATAAATTATAATGCTTAATTATAATGAATAAAAATAGTGAGAAATCATTAGTGTTGATAACGCATAGTAAGAAATAGTTCTCACGCAAAATATTATTACAACTCAGTGCGCTAGAATGCGATGCGCTGTCCTTTGGTGCAATTTTTCAAACATATTCAAGCTTAGTTTGTACAAGGTGGAGGAATATCATGGAAGTAGATCTTTAGCAGCGCTTCAGAAAAGTGAGCAGTAACCGCGAATGCATTATAGTACAATATTATCTGTAAATTGAGTGTTTGCACCTATACAAGTATCTCAGTAAACAGATGGCCCGAGAATATATTCTTTTTGCAGGAAGAATATAAAAATCTTTGCCGTATACAGCTGCCACCTTTTGCTTTTATCCTATAAAATATATTCACAGAGAAAAGAAAATGTGAAAAAGGCTAAAAACGGCATTTAACTTGTACTTTCCTGCAATATTATTCAAGACCAGTTTTACTACAAAACACTTTAATTCATACGCACTTTCGTGGTTGGACGATTTTAAACTATAAGTGCCTCAAATGCCTGTCCAGGAATCATGGACGTTCAGTCTCGCAGTACTCTATTACGATTGGCCCAGTCGAATAAGAACATGTCTTCTCACGCAGACACGCGGCCAATAACCAAAAGGAAGTGGTGGTTGTGGGTGTAGGATATTAAAGTCTAGCATGTCCATAAATAGCATGCTCATAAAGCTGTCTTGAACTCCAAGTTAAAACTTTGTGCGATGATCCAATACATAAAATGGAATAGTAGGGTCCATGGCCCAATGTGATCATAATGGGAAAGACGCGCGCTTCAGCATTGGGTGTTAAAACCAGTTATCCGAGCAATGTAGTAAACTACGCTTGTTAAGGCAATGCATTCGTTAATAGTGTTGGCCTGATTCAAGGTAGGCGGGATGGGGTTTATACCGACTAAATTGAAGGGAAGAATGTTACATCCTCATCAGCAGTGCCGAACAAACGTGCTAATTATGGCAAGTTTTAGGAGTACAGTTAAATACATTTTAGTGTTCAGCAATACCGCATTTTCATCACAATTCAACTAGTTGTTGACAACCTAATGGGTAAACCTTGGAAACGCCCCTAAACAGTGGAGTGGCGTGTAGTTGTTGGGCGCGTGGGTGTGAGACGAGGCAGATATGGAGCAGCGCCGGAATGCAGGGGCGGAGGAAACGGGAGGTCCCCGCGAAAAAAAAAACCCGCCCACCAGCGGCATCGTCCGGAGGCACGACTCCGACGTGTGGAGATGCAAGAGCGATCCTGCCCCGGAATCGAACCCGGTCCGCCATTTTGGGAGACGAGAACTGATGACTTCTTGGTCAACCGCTGCCCCGACATCACCCGAGAGATGAATCCAATGAAAAAAATTATTGCAAAGCTACATGTGTTTAAAGTTCAACGTGACTCCAAATAATAACGCTAATTTTGCAGGTATCATGCTATCGTCATCACGCCTATGTCTATAGCGTGTGTTGTTTGGATGTACTCGCCTTGTTATCCTTCTGCCAGTAGCACGTCCCTTTCTTGTTGAGGACCTTGCACGCCAGGATGGCATCCTCGTTGGGGTTGACCTCCGTGTACTGTGGCTGCTTGTCGAACCTCTGGATGCAGCCGGCACTTGCGATCACACCTGCAACAGGCCAACAAGACCAGAGTTGTCATCAACAACCGCAGGCCGAGAAGGATAAAGAGACGAAGCTCGCTGTTATTTTTTTTTTAAACCCCTATTTTCAACCATTTCGGGCCATCTAAAGCTCGTTCTCGGTTATTTGATCACTTTACAAATCAACCTTCAGAAAATGTCACCGTCTCTACCTGCGTATATTTTAGCGGTCGCACTGACTGACATGCGACGTGTCCAGTTGGTAGTCCATAGACGGAGGAAAAATAGTTCAATGATAGGTAAACATTTGGGTACAATGATACGATTTCCTTCTCTTTCTGTGTTTTTTTTTTTATACTTTCAAGTTTACGTAAAAAAAACGATAAAATCTGTGAAATATTTACTTTTCTAACAACTCCACTGTATCACTGCATCAGCGCATGGATATAGTGACGAGGCCCGTGTCAATATAGTGTAAGGATACACAATACACATGCACGTAATAATGTTTTTAAGAAAATGTGAAATCATAAAATATTTGAAAAGGTTAATATTGGAGGCAAAATATTTATTTATATTTTTTATTCGTACAAATGATGCACTGGGCTGTAGTTGGTAATTCATTCAAAATAATCTCACTTATGAAAAAAGCCTTTAATTAATAAAATTGCTGTTAAGTGATTGAATTACTATATTAACCCTTTCAGACCCACTTTAATTGAAGGTTCCAGATGTTGCAAACAGAAAATTTTATGATCCGTGCTGTACTGAAGTCGACACAATACCAGTTTCGTTGTTGCAGCCAATGAGCTGTAGGCAATATGTTTGGCTACAGTTATAAGAACCAATTATAACTTAGACCATTAAGAAGGTTTGCAAAACATTTACGCACAGGTAAGATCATTGGCCACTGAGCCCCGCAGTGTACAGTACAGACCAAAAATTACCCGCATGTGCTTAATGTACACATTCGTGTACACTGGGTCTGACTGGGTTAAGACCACAAGTAACTGCAAATTACTATCTACATGTATTGCAAAGTTTTATACCAAACTACTGGTAAGAAATCCACGATTCCTACATGGCCTCACTTTTTGTAGCATCATCTCGTGCGATCGCAGCTTTGTTTGCATGGTCAATTCTTTAGATACGTAACGCAGCCACAAAGAAAAACATACAGGATTAAATGTGATACTAGTTCTTTATGTTCGGGTCAATTGTGGAATTCGGAATAAATTTTACAACTTACATTCTGCAGTTCAAGAAGGCATTTGTACGGGAATGAATTTAAAAATTAGGAACAGTAAAGTTTGTAAATTTTTGCATTTCACTTTTGAACTTAAAAACATCCATTAATAACATAATGTTGTCTGTAACACTTATAATATGTTATTGCTCGCGGTAGATCTTTTACCTGTGTATCCCCGGCCGGGTCACCGGATTTTCGCAAGTGGGGATCGTGCCGGACGATGCCGCTGGTCGGCGGGTTTTTCTCGGGGATCTCCCGTTTCCCCCGCCCCCTCATTCCGGCGCCGCTCCATACTCACTTCAATCACCCTCCGTCGGCTCTCAAGACCTCGCAGTTAAGAGCCGCCCAAATATCTTCGCTCACTCCGTCACTTTAACTTGTATAGCGTTAGTCAAGTGATCCTGCCTTTTAAAATTTATACTAGCAAATTATCCTTATAGAACTTCGAAATCCTGGTCCTTGCTACTGAGTTTTAGTGCGGCCTATTTGTAATTACAATCATTAGGGGTAGCTTTTGTATCAGCTTGGGCACCTTTGAATAACCTGCCTAATTTTGTTTCAGATCAAGGCTTGCAGGTCCCGTGCAAGTCATGTCTCATTCATACGTAAAACTGTTAGTTGGATTGTTCAAAATTAAAGTGTGGATTTAAACCCTTAATTTTAAATGAATAAGCGTGGTTCAAATTTATCCTGTGCTGGCACTATATTATCCCAAATTGGTGTAATAAAAAGGTATTCATTCAATGTTATCTATTTGTAACGTACTTACGAACAAAGGTTCTTTAAGAGGATGAACTAATAGAAAAAGAAACTAACAGAAATGGACAATAATAAATCACTAAGATATAACACAGAACATGAGCACAAAGAGAACATATACACATAATAAAAACCTCCTTATTTTATAATGTATACATATATAGCCCAAAATTTGTGTGTATGTACATTATGTAGGCCTATTTATGTACAGGTTAGTTCGTGGTCTACATTTATACACCGTTTGACAAATAAGGACTAGATTTAGCAGAGATGCATTTCAGTATCCAACTGAAAATATTGCGTATAGTAAATTTGCGGTTTCTTCACTCTTTTTGAAACAAACCTTTAAAAAAAATCAGTCCTTTTATGACGTGACGTTATTTCCTAAATATGTCATGTATCACAACCGTGTTTTATACCTCTGTTAACATAAAAGTATCTTATTTTTCGTTAAATTGAAATTTCGCCTATATTTTATTCATTAATTATATTTCATTTACGATTAATATGAACAGAGAGAGTGGGATAACATGTATGTTGGTGGCGCCTGGTAAGAAATAGTTTTCTTGCAAAACGTTATTAAAACTGAGCGCGCACGAATTCGGTGCGTTTTTCTTTGGTGTGATTTTCTAGACTACGATAAGCTTAGTTTACATGGGGCGGAGTGATGTCCTGGGAGTAGAACTTCAGCAGGGCTATAGAAAAGTGCGAAATAACCGTGAGTGGTATATAAGCCAAAAATGGGCTCTGCCCCCTTCCCCCTCCAACCGCTCCCTCAAATTGGGTGCGAAGAACTCGCAACGTCATCATGTGTGCCTCCCTATCTTACACTTGGAAAACGCCGGGTAGTTTTGATAGTTAAAAATAAAACCAATGGAAAAAAAAATAAAAGTAGATACGTCTCACCAATAATCACACATGGGCAGAGCCACGAGTGTTACGATACTCGATACACTGTCGTTCGCTTGTCTGTAGAGATGATGGTTTACTGCGGGGAAAGTTGACTGTTTGCTAGGATTCAACGTACTGTACACATGTCCCACAGTTTTCTTTCCTTATTGGCCGTCATGCTTGTATGAAGCTACAACCCCATCTCACTGGACCAATGAGGATTCTGATACTACAGGGCAGAACATTCGTGATTGGTTTCCAAACAACTTAGCCGAGTTAAAACCTTGTTCACGCAATCATCAAAGAAAAAACTAGTCAGAGGGTTATAAACGATACGTTGGCTCACAGATTTTTCACGTTATTCCAACATATCTACTGATTGGTTGCTGCTATGAAGTGAGGAATCTGTACACGACTGTTCAACGCTCACTAACACTATCGCTTCTTGGTTATTACTAGAGACGTGCAACATTCGCGTTATTATTAGGCATCAGGTTGAACTTTACAGTACTGTATATAACGGAGCGGAGGTCATATCTCCACTGGCTGCTTCATAGATGTGAAGCCACGCCCTTTCTGACTGAACTGCACGTGATTGGTGAAGTGTTAATTTATTGGCGCAGTTACCCACGGAATGTCAAATAAAAAACAGTACAACGAAAAAATGACTTCAAAGGTATGTGGGTGTATGTGTTTACAGTTCAAAGTGTCTCCTAGCAATAACACGAATTTTGCAAGTCTCTACTTATTACTGGTTCATAGTTAAACGATGCCTGTCCAAACAACTGCCGTCCAATCGCAATAGTAGGAGAAACGAACAAGTGTTAGATGTCTACCTTGACGCCGAATGAACTCGCGAAGTACTCGGGGATCTACACATAGGCAGTAATTACTGCATTCTAGTATAATTAAACTACATAAATGCAAATGGAAATGTGACGTGCTCACCATGATAATAAACATCTGAGATCCAATATTTAGAAAGTGTAGGTTCGTTATCATTCTGCGTTTTTTAAATATGTTTATATCTTGAAAAAATTCCCTACAGCTGTCATGAACCAAGTTATGTTAAATAATTGATTCTAATCTTCTTAACATGTAAGGCATAAAGGGCTCTGATTTTTTTTTTTAAATTTCATATATGTGTGACGAATGGCCAAAGAACATTTTGCCGGGAAACGAAATGAATAACTTTTCTTCTAAGCCTTAGTGTCTGGTTTTTGGAATGTAAGGAATTTGCTCATTGTTAAAAATTTTAAGAACAATTTTCAAACTTTACTACATTGTAGTAATGAGTTAACATTTCCTTTTACGTTAAATTCTCTGTTAACTATAGTATTGGTCCATTCCACACCGGACACTACCCTGTACTTGACAGTGTTCATTATTGGCCGGTCATCAACCAATGCAGAGCCGAGCGGATATTGGCCCAATCAAATGTCCTTTATCGTACAAAACGATTTGCAATCAATCATGTCTCTTCGAGTGGCTATAGAAGAAAGCAATTCTATCGTTGGCGATATCATAGTTACTGCGCTGTAGTGTTGGTGTGAGGTCGTGTTAAACGCTAACCGAGCAAAGACTGCACATCCACGCGAGCTCTGTTCTGAACAACAAAGATATTTTCAAATGAGCTTTGCCCGAGCTACACTCGAGCATAGCCTACAAAGTGCTATAAATGCACATTACGATGTATACTAGCATTACTTTAAGACTGAAACACGATGTCTCGACGGCAAATTAAGATACGCGCTTCTTCATGTTACAGCAACACGCCTGACTCGCGCATCTGGGAAACAAATTGGCACAGCAGACATTTCCCTGTGCGCGGATTGAGGCATGGGGAACTGGAAGTTACACGATGCAGTTACTGAGTACTTACTAGATCGGAACCTCACACCGGACTCCATTATGTAACATCTTCGAGAAAGCCTAGGATTGCCTGCACTTTTCGAGGAACATCTCAAAGACGTTGAGATGTTCCTCGCCTGTGAGGCCGTGTCCGAAACGGTAGAATTCGTTGACGAAAATTATCACGTTACCCGATTTTGTATACGGCAGTGGTGACGTCTTTGATAATTTAGTATTTCATTTTTTGCACACTGAAAAAAAAAAAGGTTTCGTCGAATCAAACGAGATTTGTTTGGTGCAACCGAATTATTTGTTTGTATAGTGCCATTGAAATATATATTTTTTTGTTGAAACCAAATTATTTTGTCGTTCTCATTTGGTTGCCCCAAAACAGTAAGATTTGGTTGGTGCAACTGAAGATTTGTCTAATTACAAGTACAGTAAACAGTTTGCGGCGATGTAAAAAAGCTTTTATCAGCTCGACGGTGTTTCGAACATAAGTATCCTGTGTCCGAGCGCTACGCCTTAGTAATCTCAGCTAATGTGACAACTGACGTTATCTGAAAGCTTTCAAATAAATATATTACAAATTCTGGGAAATGCGTACAAACAAATATTTCAGGTTTTACAACTTGTCAGTTTCTTGTTAAATTGTTTTACTAATGTGTTTATACGATTGTTAAGCACCCAGAGATGCACTAACAAAGCTTATTACTGTCCTAATTGTCACGAAAAATACAAACAAACTCTCCAGTTGTATTGTCGAACGAAGGCAGTCAAATGAGCGGCCAAACAAATATATACAGTTGATTCAACAAAATATTTAGTTGACAGTCTAATTTTTTTGGCCCAACACAGAGATTTTGTTTATGCAAACATATATATTGTTAGACGAACAAAAGCAATTTTGTTTCTTTTCAAATTCTGTTTGCTCAGCAATGTATTTTGCTAGGGCGACCGTATACAAACAAATATTTTGTTCTGTTTCCTCTCAGTGTATCAAGCGGACGTTATCAAAAATACGAAATGACAAAATCAGCGCCATGTCGGTTTTGGCGTTCGAAACACACATGCTAATGTGCATTTCAAGCATTTTCTTAAAAATGTAATTAATGTTCAAAAATACACTAGGCGTGTCTTAAAACGCAAGTATGTGCAAACAAAAAAATTGAAGTCGTTACTGCATAATTAGATATGATGGGAAATCGTGAAAATTTTTTCAGCCAACATATCTTCTATAACAGTCTAACCAGTTTATTCTTTCACGACTGCGTCGACAAGGTTTTGACTCGGCTAAATTGTATTGCAGACCAATCACGAACGTTCTGCCTTAAAGTAACAGAGTCCTCAATTGGCCCAGTGAAATGGAGTAGTAACTTCATACAAGCATGACAGCCAATAAGAAAAGAAAACTGTCGGACATGTGCACAGTACATCGAATCCTAGCAAATAGCCAACATTTCCCACGATAAACCATCATTTATACGCATAACTTATTATCATCTTGTTTAAATAACATATTCGCAGCGTTAGTGACGAGTGTAGAAATCTCACGTCTATTTTAAGCATTAAATTTAGATTTAAAAATGTGTTCACTGTTGATGTAAAATCAAGTTGCCGGGAGTGCTAAACAAGTGACTGTCGACGCCGTCCGAAATAAAACTTACTACGTGACAAATTACAGAATGAGAAATTTTTAGCTAGCGCGTGTGGGATAATGCGGATAGGAGCAGCCTTCAGTTGCAAGTACACGCGTTTCCGCACACGAGGTCGGCTAGTCGGGTGAGATGTGGCGCGTGCGAGCTGGTGGCTCGCGGCGATAAAGTGCAGGCATTTGCGAGCGACAGCGGGTATTTGCAGCGCGGAACAGCTGATATATCTGATTGTGTATGTATGTGTTTGTGTGTGCGTGTGGTCGAGTCAACCGTGGAGAATGGCCGGGGTACTCCCACGCGACCATTACACTGTCCGCGATCCACGAAGTACTACCTAATCATTAACTCTAATTTGGTGTAGTTCACTGGACGGTATAATGTTCACGATAAAGTGAGCACTTTTGAAATCAACCTTAGGAAAAGGTCACTGCCCCCTGCCTGCATTATATTTTAATGGGCGCACTGAGTGATATGCGCCTGGTGAAGTTGGTAACGATGGATAGAAAGTAGTTCCATATGTTAACGTCGACCGATGCATTAATAAAGTGATGAGGCTCATGGCAATGTTAATTTTTCATAAGGTGGAAGAATACACAACTCGCACACAGTAAATATTAAATGTGGATTTCAAAAGTGCTCATTTTATCGGGAACAGCCTATAGCAGGACAAATTTAGTCCTGAATTAGTTTCTTTGGTAGGATAGTGATAAAATTTCTTGTTGTGGCTGTTTATCGTTTTCTTTTGGCATTTTTCAATTTATGTAAAGTTCTGGTCCTATAGCTCTCTTGGTGAAGCATCAATCTCCTTTAGAACGAGGCTACATTCACGCACATGTAAAAAAATAAATGCAAATCTACACACAAATAGGGCTTCTATGCATAAACAAAAGTAAATGGAAAGAAACCCAGGACGAAAATCATGCTGTTTAAGGTAGGTAGATGGGGCTTAACATCTCGTTGACAACGAGGTCATTAAGGCCAGAGTAAGATGCTTAGAAAATAAGGAATGATGACGGAATCAGCCATGTCTTGAAGTAAGGAATTAAAAAACTCGAGTGGAGGAGTGAACCCAGGGCGAGGCAACACTCGCCGAGTGACGGGCTTTCCAGCTGGGACCCGTAGGTGCCCGTCATCCCCGGGCATGACATGAAATGAGACCCTAGGATGGAGCGGCGCTGGAATGCAAGGTCGGGGGGAAACGGGAGTAGTACCCCGAGAAAACCCGCTGGCAAGCGGCATCGTCCAGCGCGTTTCCCACATGCGAAAATCCGGGAGTGGACCCGCCGGCGAGCGGGGATCGGATCACCGTGGTGGGAGGCAAGCGCCCTAGCCACTACGCCACCGCTGCCCCAAGTAAGGAATGATCCCAGCATCCATTTGCCGTGATCTCGGGAAACTACGAGGATCTGAAATCAAGATAGCCTGACCGGGGTTCCAACTTAGGTCTTCGCGAATGAGGGTCCAAAGTTCAACCACAGCGTCACCTGGCTCCATCCAGTGCGGTTTAAAAATACATCAATATACAAGGCACAAGTATGCCAAATACACAAACAAATAAACTTTGTTCGTGTTTCAATAGTGATCAAATTTTAGTTCCTAGAACGTAACGAGGCCGATAAGATTTTCGAAACTGCGGATTTTCGTGAGTAAAATAACAACTATCCCGGACATACTCCGCCGCAGAGCATTGTTGCACATCGCATAAAACTGGCTATTGACACGAGGACAAAGAAACGCGGAGAAACAAAGCAAGGTTGTTTGTTTATGTCAAAGAACAAAGAGAGCATTGACGACTCCTCGGGTGCTAGATGTCCATGATTCTGGGCTCGTTCACAAGAAATGATGTCAGCACGAGCAAGATATTAAAGTCCGCGCTATAAAAATAATGGGAAAATTACCTGACAAGCGCAAGGTAATATTCGCAAACTTTGTGGGTGGGAGGGGGGCATAGATTTGCTTACAGGTAAGGTAAAATTACCGCACTCTGGAGTAAAATTCATGTAGATGGTAGTGGATGGGAAAATTACCTTACGACGCGTGCATCTCTCTTCAGCATTCTCAACAGCTAAGTGGGGGGACGGGCGGAAGAAAAAAATCCTTCAACGCTTTGACAGTCTCTAAGGCTCTCACGCTGTCGTCGTGGTGTATTGGATAGCGGATCGGCCTATCGCGATAGAAGACTCGTGGTTCGCGCCCACCCACCAGCAAGTGTTGAGGATTTTAGTGTTGAGGTTTCGGTTACAATCCGTCAGAAGTGAATTCACCTTACGTGTAGAGGCAATAAGCTACCCTTACATCTAGGGGAATTTTACCTGGGAATTTCTTTTTAAAGTATGTTCACGATAAAGTGAACCCTTTTGAAATCGATATACCCAAAAACACTCACTGCCCACAACGACACATGTGTAGAAACCTGAAGAATTTGCGAGAGTTCAATGACCTGTATGTTGGACTGCACAGTCGTGTATGCGCACATGTGCCGATATCAGCAGTCCATTGGTTGTCTGCTGTCACAGTGGAGAGCGACGACTTGGCCAGCGTCCCCCAGGAGGAGTCAAAATCCGCGTGGCCAATGGCTAAAGTCATATAAACGCACGTGTTTTGAATTCTAGCTTGTCCCGATATGAATCAACGAGTTCTTCAGGTCTCTAGATACATACAGTACACACTTGCGTTTAGGCTACCAGTAAAGTTGAGTTGGCAGGGAAAAAAAAAATAGTTCAAAACTTGAAGTAGTACTGTGAGTGTAGGTGATGTTTAAAGTATGTTCACGATAAAGTGAACCCTTTTGAAATCGATATACCCAAAAACACTCACTGCCCACAACGACACATGTGTAGAAACCTGAAGAATTTGCGAGAGTTCAATGACCTGTATGTTGGACTGCACAGTCGTGTATGCGCACATGTGCCGATATCAGCAGTCCATTGGTTGTCTGCTGTCACAGTGGAGAGCGACGACTTGGCCAGCGTCCCCCAGGAGGAGTCAAAATCCGCGTGGCCAATGGCTAAAGTCATATAAACGCACGTGTTTTGAATTCTAGCTTGTCCCGATATGAATCAACGAGTTCTTCAGGTCTCTAGATACATACAGTACACACTTGCGTTTAGGCTACCAGTAAAGTTGAGTTGGCAGGGAAAAAAAAAATAGTTCAAAACTTGAAGTAGTACTGTGAGTGTAGGTGATGTTTAAATACATGGCTGCCGAAACCAGTGTTTCTTCTTTAAGGTTGGCTATGGAGCACTGCACTCGACTATACAACGTGAAGATCTCATAAAAAAATAGTTCAATACTTGAAGTAGTACTGTGAGTGTAGGTGATGTTTAAATACATGACTGCCGAAACCAGTGTTTCTTCTTTAAGGTTGGCTATGGAGCACTGCACCCGACTATACAACGTGAAGATCTCATAAAAAAGTAGTTCAATACTTGAAGTAGTACTGTGAGTGTAGGTGATGTTTAAATACATGGCTGCCGAAACCAGTGTTTCTTCTTTAAGGTTGGCTATGGAGCACTGCACCCGACTATACAACGTGAAGATCTCATAAAAAAAGTAGTACAGACATCATAATAATTGTAAGAAAGTGCGATTTATGCTGTATAAGAATGAAGAATGCATATATTTTGCAACATTATAAAATATTTTACTTAAATATACTTTTTAAATGTAAAATAATAATCGATTTAAATAGTTTGTATTTCTAAGCAAAGTTAAGCGCATTTCTATTCCGGATGCATCGGAAAGTATAATTTACAAGAAAATCTTCTTCAAGAATGATCGTCATAATATTTACTGCGATCATATATAATAAAAATCATAGAAATAATTTATCACATAAATATTATAATTAACTTTATTTACGTCAGTTTCAGCCATAAATGTTTGTGACAAATCGACGTACGTAAAAATAATTACAAAAATTATTTCCTACATTATTATTATTACAATCATCATACATCATTATTTAGACACGTCGAAGCCTATAAAACATATTCACTGGATCATTCTTTGATAAACTGCGAGCATACGCGGATGGAATTTAATTACTTCTTTATACAATTACATGATCGAGGAATCCATTTCAAGCTAAGAGCGGGGGGGGGGGGGTGGCTCAGCGGCTAAAGCACTCGCCTCACAACCGGGCGAACGGGGCTCGATCCCCACGCGGGGCCGCTCCGGGACCTTCACACTTGAGAATCGTGGCGGACGATGACGGCGGCAAGCGGATCCACTTAGGGATCTCCCACCTCCCCGCTCAATCGCCCGAAAATATTCTGTAAGTCACTAATATTTCCAGGAGAAAAAAAAATTATTCTACAAATACACGTGCCAGTATATTTAAACTAAAAAAAAAAAAAAATGATAATAAGATCTCCACTTTATTCTCAAAACCGAATCACGGTGCAAGTACCAATGTAAACAGACCCCCGCAAAACATTCAACCAGAAATGGAACACGGTACCACTCGTTACACGTCAAGGACAGAGGATAATTAGGAATTAAATTACGTTAACGAAGTTTCAGTGAATAATCCTTGAGCACAAGACTCGCGGCTCAAGAAATTATTTACGTTTCGAAATTTCACTTTCTTTTCACGTTTCGGCCAACCGTCTAAATAGTGCTGTTGTGGCTTCTTTACCAAAAGAAATGAATTGCTTTTTTAAACGCCACAAACATATATTCTGGAACACAATAATCGACAGTTTTGACAGTGTGATAAGCGTCTGAAGAAAATCCCCCCCGCCCCCCATTTCTCCTAGGCTGATTATTTAGAATAGAACAGCAAATAAACCGCAAATCGTTTATGAGTGTAGTACGCAAAAAAAAAAAAAGTTTTTACGTGGTAACCTGAGTATAGTTTGTAACACAGGTGAGAATTGTATTACAACTAACGAGCACAAGGGAGACAAACTTTTTTATTTTTATATTTCACTAATTCAACACATTAGTTTAACTTTGTTTCAGTTTTTAGGATTAAGCAAAACCCGCTTTATACCACGAGTAAAGTAAGAATTGTAGTACGCCGACATTAGCTAACGTTAAGGGAGAAATCCCCAAACAGACGAGGCTCCTACCCAATTAGCTCTTTAGCGCCGTTGCAATGGCAGAAAAAAATTAATAAAGAGAGAATTCTAATCTTCGTCTTCGTGTTTTTAGACTCAAACCGGGGGTTTTGTTCTTTCCTTTTGTATTAAACAATTAATTTGCCGAGCTCTGTTGTAACTAAATGCCACAGTTCAGATATGGAAAAAAAAAAAAAAAAAAAAAGGCCGAGAGTGTATGGGTTGTTGTTTGCTTTGAACTATGCCGCTAATGAGGTTAAGTAGCATTTGCAAAGATTCAGAAAGGAGAAATATTAATGGTCAGGCGTTATGCGTTCCCTAGCCAAGAGAAGGACACAACATTTGAATTATTCGGTATTTAACTCACGTTTTTATCTGCGAAAATATGATGAAATTCCTTTTGGATTTATCCCCAAATCTATTGTAAAGTATACTTTCAGAGCGTATAACTCACAGAGCTATTTTGTAACACACTCGTTTTATACAATATGGCGTGGTACTCAATTTTGTGACTATATAATTATAATAAATTGGGGGGGGGGGGAACTTAAACACTATAAACATTTTCCGAGTTGTGTAAGCCACTTCCCTGGCATGAAGCAAGAAGGCTATGCAGTCGGTTCCAAATGCTCATAGCGCCATCGTGCAAACGTAACATTGGAAATCTTACCTTCTGTTAGAGTGTCGAATATAAGTAGTAGGGGCGGCGAGATTTCTGATACAAAGGGATGCTGCCTTTTTTATTGACTGAATTAATTTGATATCAAAGGGATAGTTAAATTAATTGAAAGGGTTAATGAAATTTAAAGGATTAAATTTATAGAAAGGGTCACGTGTATTGAAAGGCTTAAATTTGTATTTTTTGTGTGTTTGGTGCACAGAGTGGTGTACTAAGTGCCTCCTTTTTTCTTTCTTTTTCTGGGGAGCAGCCGTCTAGTATATTCTAGTAACTCCTATATCCAAGTCGGGTGCTTCGCTGAGCTCGCAGCTGGACAGAGTGTTTTGGGAGAGGTCCTATTTCATAAGGTAATTTTTAAATCAAATAGTGTAATTTATATACATTGCGTAGTTGTGGTTCAACTCTCGTTTCGGTCATGTAGTTGTCTATGCACATTCTTTCCGACTATCTATAACCTCATTCGCCTGTCAGACGCCTAACGCGCTCACGTATATAACAGTTTATATGCAGGCACATGTCATACCCTCCAGTCATTGCTTCAGCCATCTACCGACCAAACAGACCTGCCTTAAATTTCATGTCGATATGCGCGAGAGGCATCAAGTAGTGTATATATATATATATATAAATATATATAATATATATATTATATGTTATATATATATATATATATATATATATTATAATATATATATATATTGTTATTATGTTCGTTAGTCGTGTAATTTACAGGGATTTTTTTGATTCGGTTAAGTTATTCATTTTGTACTGGAGACTCATGTAATTGTGATAGGCCACATAGTTGTGTTTGTTCGCTATACTTCTCTCGTGTAAATTTTATTGCTAGCATGCAGGTTGGGGTAGTAAATCATGTTATAGACTATTCTTTCTCTATACGTGTTAATTGGTTTTCATTACGTAATTATTTCATACTGGAGACTGGCATAATTGCACTTGTTTCTTCATGAGACATGTGTTACACTTCTATCTCGTGTTATTTATTTCATATGTAGATGCTATGGCTGGAACAGAGTGGGCTGTTACTGGCTTTGGGTACATTCTTCTTTGCCACGTGGAGGTTGCTATGGCTGGAACAGAGTGGGCTGTTACTGGCTTTGGGTATTTTCTTTTTGGTAGCCGAGGTGTTCAAAATGTTGTATAAGAAAGAAGTGGAGGATTTATTCAAACGTCACTTCTCCTTCTCGGTGGCTGGAGACCTCTTTCGCCAAGCACCATCCAGCTTGTTGCGGTGGCGTAGTTGTCTAACTACTTCCCTCCTAACAAGGTGAACAGTGTTCGAGTCCCAGATTTTCGCATGTGCGTAACTTGTCGGATATACCGTTAGTCGGCGAGTTTTCTCGTTGCAGTCTTGTGTTTCCTTCTCCATTGCGTCCCGTCACTGCTCCATCTTCGCCTCGTTTCACCCTCAATGACATTCAAGACCTCGCTGTTAGGTACCGAAATAAACCTCTCTTTCTCTGTCTCACTCATTATATTTATCTATTTGTACCACCGTCTCTTTCTATCTGTGTCTGTCTTTATATATCTATTTCTCTGTCTCTCTGTTCTCCCTCTTTCTGTCTCTCTCTGTCTCCCTCTCTATCTCTCTGTTTCACCCTCTCTCTATATTCCTGTATCCTCTCTATCTCGGTCTATATGACTTCCTCTTTCTACCTCTTTATCTGTGTCACCCTCTCTTCATCCCCCTCTCTCACACTCTTTCTATCTCTCTGTCTTCCTCATTCTCTCTCCCTCTCGTTGTGTTTCCCTCTTCCTATCCCTCGTTCCATCTCTCTGTCTCCCTCTGTCTACGTCTCTCAGTGACTCCCTCTTTCTATCACTCTCTCTGTCACTCTTTGTCTCTCTGTGTGTCCCTCTTTCTTTATCTCTCTCGGTCTCGCACTTTCTATCTCTCTCTCTCTCTCTGCGTGTCTGTTTCTTTCCATCTCTCTCACTCAAGACATTAAAACTATCCAAAGCATCCGCGTTAGAACTTTGAATGCATTAAAGATGAAACGAAATGTTTAGCACGCATTCATCCCAAATCGATAATAATGAACTTATGAAATTCTAATAAATTACAGATATGGACGGCGGGTAAGCAAATGAAGTTTTTAAGAGGTGCGCTTTGTAAACTTACATCATCTTCTCCGGTGCCCGCGATGTGCGGCACGACACGAGCCAGTCTGCATCTCGTTTGCAAGTGCGGCGTTTTTTCGTCGCCGTCCAGCGGAGTTAACGTTGAGCGGACGAGAACTGTATATTCAGACAGACAAAGTCACGTGCCCCTCCGTCGCCCTTGGCTTCCGCGCCCACGCCGAACACGATTCCGCGAAATGCGACCGCGCTTTGCCGAGTCCCGACGTCCTACATGAGTACATGACCGTCGCTTTATGCGAGGCATGGGGTGTGAGGCACGGAATGCTTGCATTATTCAGTGTCAAAAGCCGCACAATTGCGACGACGCTACGATAAAAAAAAAAAAAAAAAAGGAAGGTGTTGCTTTGAAATGGGGAGAAGAAAAAAAAATTATTTAATGTTGGCACCTGCTTGTTTAACCTTTTGTGGAGTATGCACGTATATAAACGAGGTTATGTTAATATGGAAATTTAATTGACCTTGAAGACAAAACTAAAACTTTTATATTTTTACTGTTTCTCTGGATTTGATTGGAATCTAAGTAAAATGTTATAATGTATTAATATTTAAGTTACTAAAAAGAAAAATGTATGTTTTCAATAATTTCTCAATTGAACACGATGGACTATAAAACTTGTTACCTTTGTCCCTACGTATTAATTGGTATGCAATCGACGCACTACTTCATTGGCTGACAGCCAGCCAATGATAGACGTTGCGGAGTACAGTAAGTGCAGTCAGGACCAATAGGAATTCGGTAAGTGTAAATACAGAGGCAAACAGAACTGATATTGCTGCAGTGGAGAACATAGGCAGCTTGCTTCAACCTTGTCTTCAGTGGCAGTAAATGTGTGGTCTCTTCGAAGGGCTAATAATATAAGTTAACCGGGCGTGTTTGGTATTTCATTATCTCGCCCGTCTCTCATTCAGTGAAAGACAGGTGTTAGATAATACAAGTTAACCGGGCGTGTTTGGTCGTGCATTATCTCGCCCGTCTCTCATTCAGTGAAAGACAGGTGTTAGATAATACAAGTTAACCGGGCGTGTTTGGCCGTGCATTATCTCGCCCGTCTCTCATTCAGTGAAAGACAGGTGTTAGATAATACAAGTTAACCGGGCGTGTTTGGTCTTTCATTATCTCGCCCGTCTCTCATTCAGTGAAAGACAGGTGTTAGATAATACAAGTTAACCGAGCGTGTTTGGTCGTGCATTATCTCGCCCGTCTCTCATTCAGTGAAAGACAGGTGTTAGATAATACAAGTTAACCGGGCGTGTTTGGCCGTGCATTATCTCGCCCGTCTCTCATTCAGTGAAAGACAGGTGTTAGATAATACAAGTTAACCGGGCGTGTGTTTGGCCGTGCATTATCTCGCCCGTCTCTCATTCAGTGAAAGACAGGTGTTAGATAATACAAGTTAACCGGGCGTGTTTGGTCGTGCATTATCTCGCCCGTCTCTCATTCAGTGAAAGACAGGTGTTAGATAATACAAGCTAACCGGGCGTGTTTGGTCGTGCATTATCTCGCCCGTCTCTCATTCAGTGAAAGACAGGTGTTAGATAATACAAGTTAACCGGGCGTGTTTGGTCTTTCATTATCTCGCCCGTCTCTCATTCAGTGAAAGACAGGTGTTAGATAATACAAGTTAACCGGGCGTGTTTGGTCGTGCATTATCTCGCCCGTCTCTCATTCAGTGAAAGACAGGTGTTAGATAATACAAGTTAACCGGGCGTGTTTGGTTGTGCATTATCTCGCCCGTCTCTCATTCAGTGAAAGACAGGTGTTAGATAATACAAGTTAACCGGCCGTGTTTGGTCGTGCATTATCTCGCCCGTCTCTCATTCAGTGAAAGACAGGTGTTAGATAATACAAGTTAACCGGGCGTGTTTGGTCGTGCATTATCTCGCCCGTCTCTCATTCAGTGAAAGACAGGTGTTAGATAATACAAGTTAACCGGGCGTGTTTGGTCGTGCATTATCTCGCCCGTATCTCATTCAGTGAAAGACAGGTGTTAGATAATACAAGTTAACCGGGCGTGTTTGGTCGTGCATTATCTCGCCCGTCTCTCATTCAGTGAAAGACAGGTGTTAGATAATACAAGTTAACCGGGCGTGTTTGGTCGTGCATTATCTCGCCTGTCTCTCATTCAGTGAAAGACAGGTGTTAGATAATACAAGTTAACCGGGCGTGTTTGGCCGTGCATTATCTCGCCCGTCTCTCATTCAGTGAAAGACAGGTGTTAGATAATACAAGTTAACCGGGCGTGTTTGGTCGTGCATTATCTCGCCCGTCTCTCATTTAGTGAAAGACAGGTGTTAGATAATACAAGTTAACCGGCCGTGTTTGGTCGTGCATTATCTCGCCTGTCTCTCATTCAGTGAAAGACAGGTGTTAGATAATACAAGTTAACCGGGCGTGTTTGGCCGTGCATTATCTCGCCCGTCTCTCATTCAGTGAAAGACAGGTGTTAGATAATATCCGGGAGCAAAGGGGATAACTTTTCATTGGTGGTTTTACACCCATCCTTCACCCACCAGTAATGAGTGAATATATTCGAGCGGCTCTTAGCAGCGAGGTCTTGAGGGCCTATGCGGGCGATGGAGGTGGGTACGGAGCGACGCCAGAATGAAAGAGCGGGGTGAACGGGAGATCCCCGGGAAAACCCGCCGACCAGCGGCATCGTCAGGGACAGTTCCTGCGTGCGAAAATCCGGGAGCGACGCAGCGAGCAGTCAAACCGCTCAGTCACCGCGGCCCCTATTTGATAAAAAATATGAAACGTACAGCCTTCCCATTAGCAAAATGAATGGCTAACCGCTTAACATAGAATAGGCACACACGGCACGACGAGAGCACTGAACGGCAGTTCAGAGCCTTGGTCGTAGCGTCGATGGCGCACCTGACGTGCGTAGCAATGCAGCCCTTATCGTTCTTGCGATTTTGAGCCTCAAACTCGAAAAGAGTGCCAGAAGCCGAGCGACTCATGCATGTGTTTCCAGTTCCTTTTCTATGAAAGGGGCTAAAGGTCCGTTATTTACCTACTGCTCTTGACCAAAAAGTTTAGCAATATTATTTTTACTTAAATTACATTTTCGAATCACAATAAAGAATTAAAATTAAAATGTTGACTGCGACCGAAAAAAAAAAAAAAAAAGTAAACTTACTAGAATGTTGCACACACCAGATTGTCACGAAAGAAATAAAATAACAAAAGGGAATTTCTTACTTTCATAAATTTAATTACTGGTTTTTGAATCGTCGATAATACCTCTCAGGTTCGTCCTGCGGGGAACACTGAAAGATAGGGTGTACAGCACGGTGTTCCTACGACGCCAGAAGACACGCAGGAACGTATCGTGCCAGCTTGCAGGGGCATCACGCCCAGAAACATTTCAGGCCGTTCGTCGCTCGATGCATGTGCGTTTACAGGTGTGTATTGCTGTGTGTATATATATATATAACTTGTTTGTAAGTTCAGTTAGAATAGAATCCCTAAAGATATGTCACTATGTCTGGGTGAAAGTTTGCGAGCTGTAGCCCCTACACAATAGTGGGAATTGAAAATTGATTTCCTCTAACGCACACCCCCCCTCCCCCTCACCCTCGTAGTTCCGCCCGCCCACAAGCCAAGCTACGAATGCGCTTGCAGGCCACTCGGGGGAACAGTTTGGAAGTTCGTCCTACGATAATCAGTTCCCAAGAGCCCCGACGTGCACGAAAGTTGTGACAACGCTTAATTTACCGTCGAGCAATTTCTCAAGTTGGCTCGTGGAGCCGTTGCCGGTAAACGATTTTTGGATAAACACAATTTCGAAGTTCGTAGACAAGAGTTTTCCCGACGCTTCCGCCATCGCGTAAACTGTCCAGGAATCCGGAGAGAACTTTTCACGCCAATTATTCTTAGAGAAGGTTAAAGGATTTTGTGGACAGTGGAAGGCACCTGCAATCAAAACCGACTATGCAACAAATTTTTAACTATGAACCTGTAATTAAAATTCTTAATTATAATAATAATTATGATGGACGGTTTTTATTAGTGACATGCTGGTAGTTTTGTCACCGAGTATCGTATTTTACGCGATTTATACTAGAGGTAAGTTTCGTGTTGTTATTTTCAAAACGCTTTATTTTTTCTTCATCCAAACTACCACTAAATGAAGAAAACGCTCTACGAGCGGCTAAAAGAGATGTAATTTAACAAACATGGTGAGGCTAATAACTTTCCTAGAATCACTCTTTTTGTTTTAATGCCTAAATCAACCTAGAAATGGCGGGGGAAAAAAATCAAATAATTGTGAATAACCTTTTTTATACCTAATAAACAAGAAGAAGTACATTTTTACTTAATTAGCGTGTAATGTAAATCCTTTCAGACATGTCCAGAAATTATTTTTCAATGAACCGAGCTCTCGTGCGTTACTATCAGTAATTCATCATGTAACGTAAACCTACAATATTTCAATTTTTCCGTGTCGCGTGTATAGGTTGTTCACGGTTAAGTGAGGACTTTTGAAAGCCCTCTCATTTGGAATAATGGTCAATAAATATGTTTTATTTTAGCTCTGGACACAAACTTCCCAGTGCAGTGGAATATACACACACTGTTCATTACTTACAAGGCAATATTTTTTTTTAGAAATGTGGTTAGAGGATAAAATATGGCTGAAATAAAAAAGTAACTAGCGTCTCAAAAGTGCTGACTTAACTGTGAATAGCCTATGTAGTACATTTTGCTGTACTTCGTACGATGCACGCAAACGATCGACTACTTACGCAACGTAAAATAAATTTACATCTTACAGAACGCTGTTCTTGAAGATAAATCGACTTCATTACACGCTTACACGCACGCTTCTTATTTGACAAAATAAAAAAAATTGTAAGATGGTAAACGACCAACAAAATGTGACGCGAGACAGTTTGTAAGCTTCCTTGAGAACGAATGGGCGTGCAGTTCTCGTGGTAACTGAAACAGGAATTCGTAAATGATTGACTCGGTATTAAGTCGAATATCACCAATTCAACTTAGGTTGGAGTAAAGCAACTGCCTATGGAGCACTGCACCCGACTATACAACGTGAAGAACTCATAAAAAGTAGTACAGACACCATAAAAATTGTCAGAAAAGTGCGATTTATGAAAGAAGAATGTATACATTTTGCAGCATTATAAGATATTTTACTAAAATGCACTTTTTCAATATAAAAAGCATAATCGATTAAAATAGTCTGTATTTTTATTAGAAATTAAGCATATTTCCGTTCTGAATGCTTCAGAAAGCAGAATTTGCACGAAAATCTTCATCATGGTATGTAGTCATAATGTTAAGTATGATTGTGCGTAAGAAAATTGTAATAATAATGTAGGAAATAATTTTTATAGTTGATTTTATGTGCGTCCATTTGTCACAAACATTTATGGCTGAAACTGACGTAAATAAAGCTAATTATAGAATTTATATGATACATTATTACTACGAATTTATTACACATGATCACTATAAATATTATGACACGCTTTCTTGAAGAAGATTTTCGTGTAAATTCTGATTTCTGAAGCATCCAAAACGGAAATGCGCTTGAATCTTGTTAAAAATGTAAAAAACTCCATAGCTAGATAATTTTTTTTAAAATTTAAAAGCCTATTTAATAAAATATTAAGTAATATTTTTTTATTATGTTGTTAAATATATATATTCTTATTTCATTAATCACACATTTCTGACAGTATTTATGTCGTCAATACTAATTTTTTATGACTTCTTTACATTGTACAGTCAGGTTCCATAGGCAGTTTCTTTACTTCAACGTTAATCATGAAGGAGCAGCAAACTTTAGTATATCCACACGTGCTTAAAAAATAAACAATAAAAAAAAAACGTGGATTGCTTGCAGAATGCGATAATCAACTGACTTTATGACTGACACGATGACCTCGGAGACAGATATCGCCAAGTTGCTTTCGGGCATCAAACGTGCAGTTTAAGATTCCGTGTAGAACAATCACAGCGCCTTTCGTTTTTATACCTGATTTGAGGATATTTTTATAGTAGGCCGTTTCCGGTCACCATCCCAACAAACCATCGGGAATAGTGCATAGCAGTATTTACAAAATATATTATTGTCGTTTGTGTAATGAGTCCCAGAGCACTATAGTCACCAAGAGTGTCTGTAACGAGGCTCTGCATGAGGTCCATGTTAGTCATACCTCATCTATAGTCCCTTCTAGCGATAGTAACCTTTATGTAGAACAAAGTAACTTATTGAGGCTAACTAACAATAAAAACATTCTCCTTACGGAATTTTCGCAAAAGACAGTTATCAATTGTAACCACTTTATTCTTAACTAATTTATGACACTTATGTGGAAAGTAGTGTTTGGAAATATAATTCACAAATCCGTGTAGGCAAACAGTTGAATAAATAAATAAATAAATATATAACTCGAAATTGTATCAGTACTAAATTTTATAGTAGATTTGTGCTTAAGAAAGAGCTAGTATTTATAATGAATAGAAGGAAGGGAAGTCACCAGGTATATAAAGTAGTAAAAGATTTATGAATGTATGTAGATGAAACAAAATTTCAGCATTGAGCTGTAATTTATGTACATGTATCAAAGACAATTGTTTATATGCAAATTAAATATATATTATATATATTCTTGGAGAGCTTTTAAAATGCGTGCTCTGGATCTTCATTTCTCGTTTAACCTTCGAAACCAAACATAAAAGCTTATCTCGTCATGAAATGCCAATAAGAGAAACATTTGCAAATCTCCACGCCATCCCTTTCCTAATTTGCCTAAGAAGATGGTGGGACTAGATAAATCACAGTAAGTCTGATTTCGGTTACGTTAGGAAAATATATGAAAAATAAATAAATGAAATATTTGTGTGTTAACATTTTATGGAATGTCTAACAGACCAACTAAACAAGTATGTTTATTGTATCTGAAAGTATAAAAGAGTGAAGCAATACATTGTGCTGAAAATATTCCTCCCAATTTAAATGTTATCCACGCATAAAAATGTGAAAAATGTCTACTTAATGAATACAGTTTTCCTTAGCGTAAAGTATAGGACACTCCAAGGTTACTCTGTAATACTAAATATAAATAACCATATACAAAATGTCGAAGAATCAACAGAATTTAACTATGTAACTTAATACAGACACATTTCAGACAAGACAAAGCGAACAGAAATTTTCTGGAAAATGTTCGTCAGTCGAGATCAATCAATTTAGAATCGAAACAAAAAAAAATGGTGAACGTAACTAAGCTTGAGTGTTAATATACACTTTAAATATATACTTTTAAACGTGATTTAAGCAATACGGAAAAGGCGAAGGTATCGTGGAAAGAATCGATGAGCATTAAGAAAACCTTAAAAGGAGGATAAGGTTTTCTAATTGAAACCTCAACTGACGCTCCTGTAGCACAAGTGTAAATGACTTCACATCTGAAAGAAGGCACTGTGTAAACTTAAAAGGCCGTTATTTTATCAAATAAAATATGGTTAGTTAAAAATGTTCAAGTTATTTCAAAAAGATTATGCATAGTTTCCGTGCTGTCGTGTACTTATTGAGTTGAAAACCGATACAATATTTATTTAAATGATACGGGAGATATATATTTTTGTGACACTGCCTCTGATACTACACTATAATAGAGCAACAAATTTTTATTACGTAATCCAATAACTATGCACTGCTAATACAGCTAGTTTGAATTAAATATTCCATTCTACTTCTGAGATATGACATAACAGTCTATTATTTCGTAAGGCGAAGAGTAAAATAACCATAAGCCAGCGCAGGCTGTGGTTTATTCTAAAACCAACAGCATTCGATACTGCGAATTGGAAAGCGGAATTTATGCACAAAAGTGAAGTTTATATAACGTGCATGAATATATTAACTCGTTAATGACCTCGCACACCCATAAATCCGATTGGATGGCGAATGGCTGTACCAGTAAAACGTTTGCAGCTGGTTTTAATTTCCCATAAAGTGTGTTATTACAAACCTGCACGTGATTTATACGGTAATAAGGACATATTTTCCTAGCGCTGAAATCCTCACGAGTTTGCCCCTACAATGCCGTTCTCTCTTTCCGCGTATGTAAGGAGCCCGCAAACCATATCCTGGGTATAAAATAAATTAATGTTTCAGGAGTTTGGCCATCTTTGAGTTACATGCGTATTAAGGCAGTCTGCCTCTCTCTCTCTGTGGTTTGTGAAATGCCAGGGTCGTAAAACGTATAAATAACCTTCGTTGCAGATGCTGCTAAACCGTATTTTCGTCTCAAATGTAAATATAGCATCGTTTATAAAACATAAAAATCTTTCATACATGGGGGCCACAGTGGTTTAGGCTATTCACGGTTAAGTGAGCACTTTTTAAAGCCCTTCTAAATTTATTCCTTCTACCCAATTTATATCTTCCTGCAGCTTTTTAATATATAAAACTTGCAATGTGACCAATAAACGCAGTGTATACATTTCACTACTCTCAGAATTAAACAGACTGCGATAATATATATTTATAAGTGGTTAATGCCTGTTGGGAGGGCCTTAAAAAGTGCTCACTTTACCGTGAATATCCTATGTAGTGGTTAAACTACTCGCCTGCCACCTAGGCGAACCGGACTCGATTCCCTGCGGAGTCGCTCCCGGATTTTCGCATGTGGGGATCGTGGCGGACGAGACTCGGGCAGCGGTCCTCGAGGCGGACGGTCGTGTTCGTCGGGAGCCTGGGTGGCTCAGTTGTTGATGGCTTCGCGCATCTGCTGAGGGCGGCTCAACGATCAAGGAGGAGGATGTTGGGTGTAACCCGAGGTGCTGAAACATGCGAAGTGTGGCGAACCACTCCACTGCTGGATTCTGCGGGCAGTCGACTGTAGATGCGGGCGGAATGGAATGGAGCAGCATCGGAACTTAGAAGCAATGGCGCCAGCCTTCACTCGTGGGCCAGCGGATTCGCCTCCACAACTGGTAGCTCGTGGATGTCCCGCCGAGCGCTGCTCACCTACGACCGAGGGAGATTCTTGAAGAGGGGGAGGGGGTGGCCACCCGACGCACCCCCCCCCCCCCAGATGTCAGCGCAGAACAGCGAAGGTGGATTAGTTGCCATGACTTAGCTGCCCGGATTTCTTGCACCCTCGGCTTGAAGCTTAAGGAACCTGCCTGTAGTCACTACTGTCGATGTTGCTGTGCGGGTAGTCAGGCTGCCCGCGCAGGAACATGGATGGCAGTTCCATCTCAAGGGCGCATGCGACATTAACAAGCTGGCCCAAAGCCCAGCCACCTCTCTACAAGATTCTTCACTCCAATATTAAACAGCATGGACTCCACACATGCTATCTCCTTCAGCATTTTCACTAGTGCTCCCACGAGTTTAACTCTTTTTCTGTCGGTATGGGTTTTACTGTGTCTATGCGGGTTTACCATGCCCCTTCTTAATGTATCTTTAACTACACTACACTTAGAGAGGTAGGCATGGCGCCAAAGTGATAGCCATTGCCTACCCATTCCCTCTCGGCCGCGATGCCCGCCTCCTTTGTATTCAATTCCCTCACCTTTAGGCGTAAGGGGCTCGTCCCTGAGATGCAATTAGAACCCAACCCTACCTTCGGACTTACACTTAACACTTAGAATAAGGTAGTTTAAAAAAAAAGTCATGCCAGACGATGCCACTGGTCGGCGAGTTTTTTCTAGGATCTCCCGTTTCCCTCGCCCTTGCATTCCGGCGCTTCTCCGTACTCGCCCCACTTCACCAACATCGGCTCTCAAGACCTTGATCTAAGAGCCACGAAAATCTCTCCACTTCACTCTTTCATCTGTGAAAAAAATTTATGTTCTCTTATAAATGAATATGCCTGTACGTAAATTAATAAGCAATAAACATTTCTTCATACTTTCCCTGAATATCAAGAACTGAATATTCTGTTATTTGGCCACTGAAAATGAACTTTTTATTTCTTAAACACGCAATTAAAATATTATCCTTGAATCAACTAGGCATTTAATACCTACCAGGCGAATACTATTTCGTAATGGTTTCTCTTGGCATACTGTACGTCAGGTGAAATATTGAGATTTTATATGTTTTGAAACTTATTGGCTGTCATAACACCAACAAAAGATATGATACACTCCGCGATATCTATGTACTATTAATTACCTAAACATCTCTAACCTTACAGAAATTTATAGTTTTCCCGATAATGACATCTTATTCGTATCACATACGTATGTTCTTTAAAAAAAAAAGTTACTCGTTTCGTTATTAAATTTTTGCTAGTTATTTTGCTTTCCATTAACGATAAAGTTCTGGGTCATTTATTTCACGGTCCTGGGAAATAGCAAAGGTATCTTCGTTTTCTATTTGCGAGTTGAGTAATGTTCGAGTGATTTCTCTATGATTGTAAGAAACATTTAAAAGAATAATATATATTAAGGCTATTACTTTCCCATTCCTTTCGAACTTCAAGGTATTCACAAAACAATCTGGAAACTATTATTTTTGTAAATTTTTTTAACAATTCGCAACACACGATCAAAGTCTCCTTTCTCACACAAACGAGTGTTTACAAAGAGGAAGTTTATTTACTTTACGAACCGGAATTCGAATAATTTGTGTCTTACATTCATATACATTTGTTACAGTAGCGTTAAACATTTAAGCCTCGTCTTTAGATCTTACATATCACAAAGGTGTTTCGCTAAACACACATAACGCTGATAAGTAAATCTGAGCAGTTCCGCTTCTTAAATATTGTAAAGGAATAATTTATTTCCTTTTTATTTCTACTTATGCACTGCGCATGCCCAGAGGTTGCACATACAATCTTACACGAGGTTTGTAAAGGTTAGTTTGCTCGTTACATTTTCGTTCTTTGATTAAGTAAGCGTTTGTTAAGAAAACATGCTTTTCTTTTGTACTGGTGCGTCATACAGATACAATTTCGTTTCTTCTGAAAATACGTGTAGAAGCACAAGTTTTTTTTTTATGAGAATTAAAAAATATGTCTGGTAGTCCTGTTACTGTCATAAACGAAAATAATATTATAAAGAAATAAACTAAAGTATTTTTCAACGATTTATTGATCTGTACACAATATATTTCATAAAATCTATCTTTGACGTTTATCGAAATATATTTCCATTCGTACGTAACATGTCAATGTAAATGGAAGTGGATGATTTTAAATTTTTTTCAACTCACAGACGTTTTGCTACAGAATCGACCTGACGAGTCCATCCACGTAACAATTGACAACGGGCCAACGTTGGAAGCACGCTGACAAATTCCTTTGCTTTTTATAGCTACAACTTTTATACACGAGATATAACTTGGGAACTACCCGTTCTTTAAGGGCCTTCGCTACACAAATAAAAAAATAAAATGGATTTATGATGGAAAGAGAACACCAAGATTGAAATCATCTTTACTCTCTCTAAAAAAAAAAAGGGGGAGGTCGGGAGGAGTAGGACCACATTTTTTTTTACGATTTTTATGACCAGAACTGACAACTATTCACTACCATTTTCGGATTCTATTTCAGCAGGCTAATGGCCGTCATAAATCCTACCGAAGATGTTCCTCGTGTTTCATTATGACAAATAATGTTATATATATATATATATATATATATATATATATATATATATATATATCGAAATGTCGAGACAAAATTGTTTTTCTTGCACCCAGAAAACATCAAAGTCCACGAAACTCGTAAAAAAAAAAAAAAAAAAGATTGAAAACGGTGCTCACTGAAATATGAGTTTGATATTTTCTCATTAATTCGCACCTGCTGGTGTAACTCAAACAAAGAGATAGGTGTGTATTGTTTGTTTTGCTATAGATCGTAAATGAATATATATCCGTTTGCAAAGTTTTAAGTATTGTATTTATCATTTTTTTACAAATACATTAATTTAAGTACATTTAGTTTCTTGCGTGACTGGAAAGTGTTAAATTCAGGAAACAGGCGGAAAGTGAAGTTGTGGGTTAGGGGTTTAGATCTTGAGTTAGCCCCGAGTTTTTACTAGAGGGAATTTCATATTTTTATAAGGGTGTAAGCTGCTGCCTTATATGTAACCAGGTATAAAGCAGGGGAGTTACTAAACCTATTAATTTCACATTCGTACTCAACAAACATGCTTTCTGGGCTACTTTTAAACAGAGTAAGAGGGAACAAGTGATTATTTCAAAAGCGTGATAAAGTTTTTTTTTTTTTTTTTTTTTAGTCAGAGTGTCCTTACGAGGATTGTGTTAAGGTCTGTAAACAACTAATATCTACAATACACATACACACGATGATAAACATAATTTTACACAACATAATCATGGTGATCTTTCTGCAATTGGTGCTAACCACGTTACCTAAATTGTCAGGAAAGTACGATATATGTTGCATTTGAAAGAAGAATGCATATATTTTGTAACACTGTAGTATATCCAGGTATACATATATTTTTTACATTTCTTAATTATTTAATTATTAGAGCCTATTTTAACTCAAAACATAAGCCAATTTTCATGCTGGGTGCTTCAGAAAGGATATTTTGCAGAAAAGCCTTCATAATGCAATATCGGCATAATTACTCAAGTTGTTTGTAATAAAATTGAGTACAAAATGTACAAATATTATTTTAAAAAAAAAGTCGGTTTTATATACATTATTTTCAGCCACAAATGTTATATTTTTCAATTAACACAAACATACAACGTATAAATAATTAAAATTATTTTTAACATTAGCTCCAAGAATTTCTTATATTCAACTATAGTGACTATTATGCTTGCCCTACATGAAAAATCTTCTCTTGCAAAACGTGGTTTCCGAAGCATACACGGTGAAAATAAGCTTAAATTCAATTAATAATAAGCTATTTTAAACTGATTTATAAAACACATTTAAATATCTAAACGATAGCAAATTTTTCGTAGTTCTTCAAAATATATGCATTCTTCTTTCCACACAACATAAATAGTACTTTTCTGACAATTAGCACAAATAGCGTGTGTGATATTTTTCAATGAGCTATCCTTGTTGTACGGTCGGATGCAGGACTCACTATTAGGCCCGTTATTATTTTTATCATTTTTAATATATTCAAAATAACGGTAAAATGAATTACAACAGTTTCTTATGACCTTGCTGCGAAGTTTCCCTACGAGAAAAGAGTTGATTTTATATAGATTTGGGCTGCTCTTAACAACAAGGTCTTCGAGAGCTGATGAGGGTGAAACGAGGCGAGAGTGGAGCAGCGCCGGAATGCAAGACCGGGGTAAACGGGAGATCCCCGAGAAAAACCCGCCGACCAGTGGCATCGTCCGGGCACGATTCCCACTTGCAAAAATCCGGGTGCGACCCGGCACGGGGATTAAACCCGCTTCGCCTAGGAAGGAGGCGAGACGTGTCTAACCACTCGGCGACCGCGGCCCCTTAAAGAGGAAGGAGAAAAATTAGCAATGGGATCCTTAGCTTAATACTTTGCAGACTATGCCCGAGTGTAACTCGCGCAAAGTTAATTTGAAAATTTCTTTGTTGCTCGGAACGAAACTCGCACGGATGTGCAGTCTTTGTTCGACTAGTGTTTAACACGACCCCACAAGAACACCACAGCGCAGTAACAATGAAATTGCTAACGATAGAATTGCCCTTTTTTTATAGCCACTCAAAGGGACGTGATTTATTGCAAATCCTTTTATACTAAAAAGGGCATTCGATTCGGTCAATATCAGCTCCGTGCTCCATTGTTTGATAACTGGCTCATAATAAATGCTGGGAAGTATAGGGTAATGTCCGGTGTGGTATGGACCAATAGGACGATGGTGAGTTCTAACACAGACACCAACAGAACTGGTGTTCTTGCAGTAGAGGATATAGGCGACTCACTTCCAATTTTTCTTAAGTGCCAGTAAATGTGTGCAGACCTCGATGTGTTAATCAAGGGCTCTCACCGCGAGTGACAATGCCCTACTCTTTAAAGACCAAATTTGCGAGAAATTCAGCAACATCGCAAATGAATATCCTTGGTAGTTAGTAGAGGCTGTTCACGGCAAAGTGAGCACTCTTGAAGTTAGCCGTTGAAAAATGCCGTTGCCGCGATTTGCGTATGTTATAACGGGGACACTGAGACTGGAATTCACACGGCAAAGTTGGCAACGACATAGTTGAAATAGTTCCGCGTCTTAACGATTAATTCAATATGTCGGGAAATCATTCGTGACCACCGAAATTATCTATTTTCCTTTAGTTTTTTTTTATTTTTATGTATGTAAGTGTAATTGTTCAAACATTTACTTTTATAAACGTCCACAATTTCGCTTGGCCAACGTACGAATAATGTAAGCAGGCCCGTGGCATTGTTAATGTTGCATGTGGTGGAAGAATACATATCGTAGCATGCAATTAGATCTTAAGCGGGGCTTTCAAAAGTGCTCAGTTTACCGTTAACATCCGGTACCCGTGTCAACGCTTCTTTATGACCAAATGTGACGTTTAGGTGTTAAAAATGTTTTTTTTTTTTTTTTACGAGGGATTCCCCTTACGCCTAGCTATTCGCAAAAAAAAAAAAATTGAAGTACATTAGGTGCAATGGAACCTCGACGTTGAATTATTTCACTGGTAGGATTTTTTTTACGTGTAACTTATTTGTGTGACTTATCTGCTTGTATGGACTATTCGCCGTTTCTTCGCACTTTTTGAATCAATCCTTTGAGAAAACATTCCAAGAATGTCGTGTGTTTGGTTGCTCCTTAGATATGTCATGCCTCAAGCGTTGTATACTTCTGTTAACATAAACGTATTTTATTTTTCGTTAAATCGAAATTTCACTTATATTCTATCACAGAATTTTAATATGTCATTTATAACTATTACGAATAAAGAAAGATAGAGAATAGGAATGTCGATCATTCATTGTAAGAAATAGTTCTTATGAGAAATATTATTACGCTGAGTGCGCACGAATCCGGTGTTTTGCCCCTCTGGTGTAATGTTCGAGGCTTTGTTTGAATAAGGGGGAGGGATATTCTGGAAACAGAACTTTATCACGGCTTCAGAAAAGTCGGAAGTAACTGTGAATAGACTATATATAAGAATTTTTTTACAGGGAAGTTGTAATTTTATCACACGCAGAAAGTTCCTTTATTAGGTTTATTTTCTAACACGGCAATTTTGAATTGCGTGAACATTCTAGTCGATTCTGTGGTGTTAAGTGGTCATGCATTCCTTTATAGGCTATTCACAGTAAAGTGAGCACTTTTTAAGGCCCTGCTGCATTTTCGCTTTATGCCAATTTTTTTATCTTCCTGCCACTTTTTAATATAAACATTGCCTTGTGAGTAATAAACAAAGAGTGTTCATTTTATCACTATCAAAAGTAAACGCCTGAGGCTGCAATAAAATGAATTTATTAGTGGCTAGTGCCTGTTGAGAGGGCCTTAAAATGTACTCACTTTACCGTGAACAGCCTATAGGTATTTTTTTTTTTTTTTTTTCAAATACGTATCTTGCCATGATGAATCATTGACCAGTATCTTCATGTGGCTACATCTCCAATCTGGATCCCCGAACATAAGCTATGATAACTATCGTGGTTATTTCTGTCGTAACATTACTGAGTTATTTTTCAACAGTCTTCCTCAATAACACAAGCGGTGGAGCACAGCAATAATGATCTCTTCCCTCATCCATTACGTTCGGTGGTCAATTACAATTGTTTTGGGTGCATCATCTGTCTTCTGCCATCACTAACCGTCTTTATTTCGGATTTGCTCTATTTTCTGAATTTAATCCAAGTAAGCCACTGAAAAAGGAGTCAAAAATGATGTTTCCTATCTCGAAGCACACTGTAAAATGTTGTTTTGTACTTTAAAAAAAGTTTGGAAACTAATTTCCTAAAAATTCCAGCCAACACTAGAAAAAATTCTTTGTCACCTCTGCAAGAAATTGTTTGAAAAGAGTATGAGATATGATCCGTGTTAGTGTAACGCCTGCAGACGAGCGAGTGAGTGAACAGATTTGGGCGACTCTTAACAGCGTGGTCATAAGAGCCGATGAGGGCGATTGAAGTGAATGTGGAGCGGCGCCGGAATGAGTGGGGGAAGGGGGGGAAACGGGAGATCCCCGAGAAATCCCGCCGACCCACGACATCGTCCGGCACGATTCCCACTTGCGACAATCCGGTGACCCGGCCGGGGATTGCACCCGGCGCGCCTTGACGGGAGGCGAGCGTGCTAACCGCTCAGCCATCGTGGCCTTTACACTCTAGTGGGGAATTTCCACTAACTCGTGTTCGGCGAGCGCGACGTCACGGGTGGGATGCGGGCTGTGGAAACGCTTCATTTGCTGTGCCTGGGGCGTTTGCGCGGGGATCCGTCTAGAGGTGACCCTCCAGGTATAGGCTGTTCACGATAAAGTGAACACTTTTCAAGGCCCTCCCAATAGACATTAACCACTAATAGATATGTTTCATTGCAATCTCAGACATTAATTTTTCAAAGTGGTGAAAGTATACACCGTATCTATTAGCTACATGACAAAACTGATATTAAAAAGTGGCTTAAACATTAAAAAATAGCTCGAAAGAAATATATTGGAAGGGCCTTAAAAAAAAGTGCTCACTTTACGGTGAACGGCCTATAGCTGTGCGTATATAGGCTGTTCACTAGACGTGGGCGAAACGAGTCGTTTTATTGATTCGAAACATTTGGATCAACTGTGCTAGATGAGTCGACTCACTGATTCGACTCTCAAGATTCGAGACGTCTCGAGGGCTCTGAACTGTGTTGAATCAACAACACTCACATCTTTGCGTGTTTGTAGCTGTTTCAACTATAAACAGTAGGTTCGGCTCACCCCGGCTCACGGAGAATCGTTGATCGTTGCCGAAAAGTTGTGTTGCAGTGACATGTGATAAGCGAGAGAGAAAAAATACGAATATAGTGGGAAATTGAAATATTAAAACGTAATTATACAATTTTTAAAAGAGATTTAAAATGCTCATTTTGTCATATATACACTCGTTCTAAAATAATGGCTGCCGTATGGATGAACATCTGATTTATTTTTTGAATTTTTAGCAGAAATCTTAAAAAAAAAAAAAAACTAACACAGATATATATTATGAGGATGTACTTAGAAAATGGCGCTTTCATTCAAAGTTTTGTATTTAACAATGGATAACGCATTTAAAAAAAACTCTAGAATAAACTCTTACATAGCATAACATAAGTAACACTAACAAAAATAAACCAAAAAAAAGTATTTTCAAAACGATGCACATAGTATAAAAATGAGCGCGTAAACTGCACCAATAAACACTGCAATACAACGATGATATAACTATTGCTACACACGAGAGTTAAAAACTATTCACGACTCGGTGTCTGACACATCACCGCCATCTAGTTTGAGCCATCGAACCATTGCGAATGAATCGAAAAACCTTTGGCTCGGAACAGATCGCGCATGTATCGCTACTCGCAACTCGGCGCCTTGGCGAAAGTATCGAGTCACCGGCAGACGAATGTTTCGAATCACTCACTCTAGTACCAAATGCTAGTGCGGAAACTGCCGTCGTGTAAGATGAATCTTCCATTGCGGCTCATATAGCCGCTGGTAGACCGGTTCCAGTTATAGGCTGTTCACGGTAAAGTGAGCACTTTTGATGCCCTAGTTACTTTGAACTTTCAGCCATTCCTTTTATCCTTTAACGACAGTGTGTATATTCCACCGCACTTGGTAGTTAAAGTATAAGGCTAAAATGAAAAACATATTTATCGGCAATTATTCCTAATAAGAGGGCGTCCAAAAGTGCTCACTTTACCGTGAATAGCCTGTACATGAATGATGCCGATTGTAAAACGCTTGTTCGCAGTGGGCAGAGATGATGGGAACAGCCCCCGCACCAGAGAGGCGTGCAAGCACCTCTCTGGTTGCAAGCCAGTGTCTCCCTCCAATTGCCAAGGCGAAAGGAAATATAGTTCCCGTCCCCGCTCTCTCTAGACTCTGTTCACGGTAAAGCGAACACTTTTTAAGGCCCTTCCATAATGCTTTAACCACTAATAAATATATCCTACTGTAGCATCAGGCATTACATTTCGAGGGTGGTGACATGTATACACTGTGTTTATTCGCCACATTGCAATGTTGATATTAAAAAGCAGCAGGAAGATGGAAACATGATGAAAAGGATAAATTATGAGGGGCTTTAAAAAGTGCTCACTTTACCGTGAACAGCCTATGCTAGCTTTTTTCATATCTACTAACACGAGTATGTTACACACACATTCTGTCTCCCGTAGCATTTCTGATTAATGCATGACTATTTTGAATTATACCCTGTCGACTGGGTTTTTACTGTGTCTATGCCGGTTTTTCCCAAGCTCTTCTAGTATTAGCTTAGCTTTAATTACCCTTAAGGCCATATTACACGGTACCAGGTTCCGTAAAAGCTTGTGCAAGGTCTGCCATACAGGCCGTTTTAGCGGCCTGTACGGCACCCGTCACGGCATTTTTCGCCTGGCGCTGCCAGATTTCATCACACGTTTGGTAATTGGACCTGTCCTATTTTCCGTGGCAGGTTCCATACCAGCTCTCGTACCTGACCAATCCCATTGCAGTTTCAGAGCGTAGGGCGCTCCCTGTGGCTACTATTTGAAACAAGTTGATGATGAAACTGAAAAGGACGCTTCCATCTTGATTTTACATCCGTGAGGTTGAAACTCTTCCAAATATATTTAAAATACGACGACGACGACGACGAATAACATTGTCTATGACAACTTATAATAACTGCTTAAAACCGTTCTGAATACTTAAAACATTACCTACTGTATGGAAAATTAATACCAAATCTACAGTATATAAACTTTTACGTGTTATGTGAACTGGTGGTGCAGTGGCAGCCCTGCCCTCGTAGCTCAGGGGTAGGGTGGCCGACCTGTAGTCGGAGGGTCGCGGGCTCGCGCCCCGGCGCCTCCGGCGTGGCAGATGCTCAGCTCGACAGTCGCACTGGAAATTTGTCAACAAGTTGGCCCCATTAGAGCTTCGTCAACGTCAAAAATGTCACAACGTCCAATGAAGGTAAAAAAAAAAAAAAAAAAAAAGTGGTAATCTTGCGGTGTCCGCAATAACTGCGTAGTTTTTGAGCGCGAGTTCGAAACTCCGCTGGACCAAAATTTCTACTTATCATTACGTTTTACATGCTGATAATATCCCAGTACGTCAAGAAAAAGCTATATCTTGCAACCGGTCAGTAATTTTCGTCGAAATTAGAAATAACACACTCGTACTCTTAGTGATTTCACGTCATATTCAAGAAATGAATGAAACTATACTAGTAAGCAATAGTAATATTAATATGTGCTTGTAATTTGTGGTAGGCCTACGCAAGTTACTAACTGGTAGCAGTTCTACGACTGGGGTTCATATTTACTACAAGCCACACACTGTGGTGGGTGCCAAATGCTGGTACGCGAACTGCTGTCGTGTAATATGGCGGCTCATATAGCGGCTGGTATACCGGCTCGTACACAAGGACTTGTACAAGAACCAAGTACGGCAGCAGGTATCGTGTAATATCGGCTTTGGGGAGGTAGTCATGGCCCCTGTCGCAGGTCATGGCTGCCCAGTCCCTCTCTGCCGCGATGCACGTCTCCTCGCGCGATTTCCTCTCCTTGTGGGCGCCAAGGGGTCCAGCCCTGAGATGCAATAGATTCCCGCCCTACCCACGCCGGGCTTTCACTTGACACTTGGTTACAGGGTAGTTGGAGAAATCACCCCCCGTACAGTGCGTGTCGTTTACAAGATGGGCTGGCCCTTCGTCTCTCCGGTTACCACGGATAACGTTTCGCTGCGCCTGCGTACCATTGCTGTGGACTTCCCACGTCGCTTTCTGGCTTCCAAAATTTTCTACAAAATATGGGCAAAACTGTTTTCCTTTATTGCTGTTGCTTCCCAAACAAACTAATTCGGCGAGGATAACCCGGAATATTGAAGTCACCCATTTTCAACAACAAATTCATAAACTGCCTGATAGTTTAACTTAAAACAATCTTTAGGCCCTTTCACGTGATCGAAGTTCACTGCAAATACTACTTTAAAAACATTGAATTCAATTAATTGAATCCTGTATGACGTTACTTGGACGTCACAATAACGGCCATTTGGTCTTTCCAGCCACTGAGTAACTCTAATCCCTCCAACATGTTCTATGTTTGATTGAATCAAATATATCAACTAGCACTTCGGATCATTTAAAAAGTATAAATATAAAGTGTTGTACCATAATACAGTATTTAATGAGCATTTCAACAAAAGCATTTGCATATAATTATTTCATACGAAGTATGAAATATCATGTTAGAAAAAATGGCTTTTATACATTTCGACAAGTTATTTTCGTGTAGTGTTTTGTTGGTAGTGGTTTGAAAAAAAAAATTCTGAACATATGGGTATTTTTTTAACTGAGATATTACAAAAAAAAAAATAGTGTAAGTTTTGTCTAATATTTATTGAATACAATTGCATGTGTGCAAAACTTTTCAAAATTCTGAAGTATTCTATTTTATTCCATTAAATATATTGAACTGCATGAGTAGTCAATAATTTTAATTCAACTGATTGAATTTAATAAATTACTTAATAGTGTTAAACGGTCTTCAGAGTGCTATTAACACACAAAAGTTTCATGATTTTTTTTTTTAATTTTATTATACACGAACAGCTGTGGAAAAATACAGATTCCTAGGGTTCCGTTAAATAGTCTAGAGATAAAAAATATAATTTTACTTGACCAGATTTGATGATAAGCTAGGTAATAAATTGCAAATATTTTGAAGTTAGAAGCGTGTTGGTACAAGCTATGGAATTTTATAGAGAAAAGTTTGTTCTCATAAAAAAAATTTTAAGCGGAAATAGTAATGCATCTCATACTGATTATTTGTGTGGGGGCATTTTCGCAAAATGTATATTGAATGTTACAAACTAACTTGATTGCCAACGTTGGAGCCACATATCTGAGAGAGCTTCTGAGTTGTCGGCGCTTCTTAGACATTTACGTCAAGTTTCAGCTACTGAAACAACATTAGCCGCTGTGCCGCAGTCACGTACTTACTTCTACCTCCCTATCCATGTCGACTGACTAGGATACACGCAGCCTCCACTGCCGTATCTGCTCCGCTGGAGGGCGTGCGCGGCGGAAATGCCCTCTTTGCGAGTCTCTCAGGTATGGGGCTATCGCGAGCAGGCGGGTCGTGCGTGAGGTCCTCACACAGTTGGAAAATTTAACATTTCACTTTACGTTTGCTTTCCCGACATGTTGTTCCTCATGGAGCTTGACACGATGGAACAGTCAATGGTAAAGTCAAGCGCTCTTGACTTTACGATTTCGAAAAGTTTAGATTTAAAGTCAAAGTCAAGCAGCCATTTTGCCGAGAATCTAACAGAGGTTATTTGGAAATTGTGTTATTTTATTGTAGGGCGAATTTAATCTCGGTATATTGAGCAGACCCCGTCTTAAATTAAATAAAAGGCAAACAAATATAATGCGAAGAGGAAATATATTAATTGACATATTTTAATAAAGTAAACAAATGAGTTTTTTGTTCTGAAATAAACTTTTAATGTAAATTTTAAGCCTATTAAAAAAAAGTATGTAAAATACATCCCTGGATAATATCACAATTATTTACATAGCAAGATACACATTTTTACGAAGCTCGCAGTATCGATGTTCAATTGTCTGAACTCTTAACCTTACAATATTGTATTGTGTATTGTTGGTTTCGTCAGAGGAAAGGAAACGTAAAGTCAAATGCTAAAGTTTTCTCTTGTGTGAGAACCGGTGGAATGAGCTGCAGCGGAAAAGGCCTGGTCGTGAGAAGGCAGACGTCAACTCGGGGGGGGGGGGGGGGGGGGGGGGGACCCACGAACACGTGACGCCACCTTTTGCGCGCGGACACGCGCCAGTCGAAAGCCCGCTGAAGTAATTACTTGTAGATATGCCGTATCAGTGTATACGCACAGTGACAAAGCGTGAATGGTAAATTATTTACCAATACATGCATGGCAATGTTCCGACAGTTGCTGAGGAAACATTCAACTTTTTATAGTAGCAATGCTAAACATACCCATATTTCCAGACTGACATTACTATTATTCCCATACACTTCCATTACAGTTTAGGAAGTTTACCGGAATTTTTTTTTTACAGTGTACCTGCCGACGAATGTCCTGTAGAATTACATTAACTTCTTTGGTAATTTTCTAATTATTCCCCTGCAAAAATTACACAATTCAGTCTGGACATCTCCAAAGTAATCATTCTGCTTCATGATACACAACACAGGTTTTGTCGTAAGAAATAAGTAGGTCAGCCTCGGCGGTTTGCACGGAACAGACCCTGTGAGGCTTAGCCAGGCGTGTTCCAACCCAACAAAGGACTTTGCATACCACCGTGAGGTAGATGGGGGTCGAACTTGGAACCTCTATGTTAGAAGCCAGAACGGTAATCACTACGCCACGCATGCATCTCTACCTTGTGTCCTGTTTAATAGTTTATATGTACAATCAATAATTTAATATCTCGTTAATTTGCGTTATTTTACATTCAGTATGCAACAACAAATTTTTAGTGATCTCCCGGCGGAACTGATATTAGTTTGTCACTTAATTACTATATATATATATATATATATATATATATTATATATATATATATATATATATGCAAGGGAAAATTAATGCTGCCGACAGGTGTTGAATTTTTACGGAGTGTTTTTATTTTTCATATTACTTCATTCTGCTGCTTGTTTTTGTCACGGTAGGCTGTTCACGGTAAAATGAGCACTTTTGAAAGCCCTTCTTAAGATCTACTTATACACACGTTATGTATTCTTCCACCTTGTGCAAAAATAACATTGCCATGGACTCCATAACTTTATTCATACGTCGGTCAAGTGAAACGGTGAAATTATTAAGAAAGTAAATATTTAACAAATCTGCTTGCATTACAAAAAAAAAGAAAGCGAAAGAAATTATTTAAATGATTAGAAATGGTTACCTAATACTTTATATTCGGCGTTAAGATACGGAACAGCTTTCCCATCCATCGTTACCAACTTTACAGGGCGCATGTCACTCAGGGGGCCCGTTAAACTTATATGCAGGTAGGGGTCGTAACTTTTTTTCAAAGGTTGATTTCAAAAGTGCTCACTTTACCGTGAACAGCCTTTAACATGTTTTATTCAAAGGAAGCCATGCGAGACCGTGCGAATGTACTCGTATTATACACAAACTTTTTACATGTATCTGTTCAGAGAAGAGTTGAACGAATACAAAATATGTATTAACAAATATTTCTTGGACTTGTCTTAAAATATTTATATAGATAAGTGCATATTGGTACTATCGCAGCTCAAAACACACACATTTTCGAAACCAGGAATGTACTGTTACAAAGTTAATGTTGATGACCCGAAACTGGGGGGGGGGGGGGGGGAGAAAAAGGGAAGGGGGGAAGAACACATTCTTTTCAAAACGGTCAAAATTAACTTTACTGTGTCGTCCAAAGGTAAGAAGTAGCCCTCGCGATAAGTGGAATCACGGAAGTGATGGCACATCTGCCATTAGGACACGCCTTAAGAAGAATGTGAACCTGCGCGGCCAAGGTCGAGAAGCGATACGGGCGACACGAACACGCACGCCCAGCGCCTTATCGCTCTTACGCGCAAGGCGTGCAGTGTTTCCCGTCCTAACCCTTTACTATCTAAATTAGACATGTAATAGTGAAATTTTTTTACACGCGATGAAAGTCCACAGATCAAACTAACTGCGTATAATCGTACTTTTCTCTTACCGCTTAATGAAATTTCATAGGCAAGCTTTAAATATGCGATATTTGACCACTTTCACGATTTTTTTTTTCTCCGTTAATACACTTAATACGACAAAAGTAAAAATGTAACGATATAGACTTTTTTTTTTTTTCTGGGAAAACTTCGTCTTTCCAGAACATTTATTAACCGAGACACGAGTTTACGCGCAAACAACGATTTCACAGAAAACTGTTCAGTGCATAGGACCCTTATCTTGAACTTCTGAGATGATAGCAGCAGTTTACTGAATATCAGTACTTCTGCCAGAATTGCTACACAGCAGTACAGTTGTTGCTTTTGTAAGTGTACAAATACAACAGATTTGCAAGACTCATTTTATAAATTTACAAAAATTTGTTTTCACGCAAAAAATATTTCAGCTCTGCTTACAAAAAGTTTTTACTGTGCACCTGGAAAAAAATATGTTTTAATTAGCATTCCGCGGCTGTCCGATAGACATTACGGTACTGCACCTTTCGTTTCTGTACATCTGCCATACTCAGCAACGTTTCTGTACATCTGCTATATTCTTCAAGGTTTCGCCTCACACCAATAATGGTCATCCTACATAGATAGTGGTTTTAGGTTCAAACTATTTGCAAGTCCCGACTATTTGTTGTCGCCGTATAGTTAAGTAAAATATTAAATTAACTATGTGCCAGTTGTTATGGCATGACTTAGATTTGTTCTATTGTTATCCAATTAATTCTTTATTAATTAATTACATTTTTACCTAAGAGAATTTTTTTTTTGGAAAACGTGCTTCAGTTTTTGTTAAATGATTTTTTTTGGGCAAGTTGGATATGCAAACTTTAGCGAGCAATTTAAATATTTGTTCTGTTCGACTTTGAAGACGTAAAACACTGAATATCAATTTTAAAAACTGTATTATTCATTTTGGAATTTGACACATGTTTATGTTGTATTCGAAATTTAATTAATTTAGAACGTGTTAAGTTCTTATATAAATAATAATAATAATGCAAATTTTAAGTTAAAGTAACATTATGAAAAAGAGTTTTTTTGTCATGTTTTTGTATGTCTTTCTAATTGTCAAAATATGTATCGATTAGTCGCACCAGACTTAAGTTCCGAGCACACTCGATTTGGTATATAAATACTTGCGCTCAAGGAAAAATCTTCCTTCCTCACCTTGACCATAAAGCGCGTAGTTTGGTAACACTTTTTAATCTTCAAGTATCCACATACAACCTTTGATATTTTCACCCGCCGTTTAGGGTTAAGTCTTTTTGTTGGTGATTCATTTTCTTCTTTCGCGTGTGCACGAGCCACCTGACTTGTTTTTTTTTTTTTTTTTTTTTTGTCAATTTTTATAGTGGTCAACTTATCGTGGCAAGCAGTACTGCGATGGCGTAGATCGTGGCCCAACATCCTTCCCGGTATGCTTATTGTACATCCATAAGCGGGGTGGTCTTGCGCCTCGTGAGAGAATCGTCTTCTTGTCCTACGTCGCAGTCTGTTTTTTTTGCGCTTTAGTAAACAAGTAATAATGTTCGAGTTTCTGCATGCCTGACCACGTGCTCCGAACTTCGGCCATAATGAGTAACTCGAACTTTATGTCTGGTTTCTACGATTTTCTGTTGCATATTCCAAATGTTTCGTTAGTAATTTTTGCTACGAATCGCTCTTCTCAGCGAAAGACACCAAAAGGTTTAAATTTGTTTTTAACGCCCTCAAGGCAGTTGAGTTGCTACAATACGAGCAACTAATTCTTCTAAGTGTCGCCTTCTTTAGCGATATATGTATGAAAATGTTAGGTAATTCCTAAAATTATTTTGACGCCCTTAAGGCTACGTTTTTTACTTTCGGGTACCCGAAGGTAATGTAAAATATAAAACATTATAAAAAACTATGGCAATCTGAATAAGTGGGGGCATAATACTCCACAGTATATGTATGTGTATATATATATATATATATATATATATATATATATATATATATATATATATATATATATATATATTCGACCGACAAACTTCGAGTGTAGGTTAATCACGAAAAAAGACGTTGAAAACATATATACGACAATATGGTCTAAAATTAATTCTGGGAGGTACACATTTTTGAAGATGTAGTAGAAGAAAAAATTTATTACAGCACCACTGGAATGTACCTCTCTCTCTCTCTCTGGAATATCATGCTACCTCTAATAGCCGCAAAAGTGTATCATTCATTATTGTGAGAGTCCCACCTGCCAGGAATCAGTAAATAACATTTTGAAAGTATATCACTAAATACTCGAATATGGTGAGATGAAGGGTATTTACACAAAGTGACATTTTTTTGTTAATTGCGACCAGAGGATTAATAATACGTCCATTAAATCCCGAATATGCTACCACGGCATGGATATTAGTTCAAAAGAGGGGTAGTAACAGCGATTATATACATGAATTAAATTGATGGCAGCGACAAGTGTTGTGTGTTTGAAGATCTTTGTTTAGTTAACCGTTATCCAGACAATAGGTGTTCAGTATTAAATATTATTTCCAATATTTGCAACAAAAAATAAAGTGTTCCAGGTCCAACATCAAATGTGTGTATCACTCTTAAGCGGTATTCACAGTATAGCGTTCCGATGTGTTTATCCGTCAAGTAAAGAAATGCTATAAACGAACGAAATACAGTGAATTTGTTTCCCGTTTAGTTAATAAAAATTTTTTTTTTTGTAGTACGAAATTTTCTGCGGTAAAAATATATCGAAATTCGGAATTATAATTTAGAACATGAACGACTCTTCAGGTATCGGGAAAGATTGTCCTTTTGTTTTCCTATAGGTAAGAAAAATCCATATAAATTTTATACATTTTGACTCCAATTAATATTTCCACAAACTATTTATTATGTACATTTTCATTTGTTATTTACCTCAGCTATTAGCCAGTTTATTTATTACGAAATACACCAAAGATTATTCTTCTTATTCTCCGTCGCCGGCGACGAGCGTCAATTCCAATGTCGGTCGTTCGTGCAATAAATAAATTTATATATATATATATATATATATATATATATATATATATATATATATATATATCTACACATACACACACACTCCTCCCATGTTGAGAAAAGTTTCCTTGTATATATCAAAGAAATCTTTTAAAACACTAACCTACCAAAGAAGAGTATACAGGATATTGCGAAATTGCTTGACAATACTTCAGAGAAACATTCCTCACATCTGGAGGATGAAAAAATTATGTTATATATATATGAGAGAGTGTATGTGTGTGTTATTATAAAATGTTCTAATTATATTTATTTAAATATCTGTTTGTTGCTCATGCTTGTATGGCAACTCTTGGAAAATCAAAAGTATATTATCATAAACTTTTTTGAGAAAATCTGTTATTTCATATCACCTACATCCAATTTTTTTATCAACTAATTCAATTATAAAGGTGTATTTTTTTTTTCATTTATGAAGTTGTATTTACATTGATGATTCCAGTAAGATCAAAATATATAATCAATACACAGATATAGTCTCATTTAAAATAAGAGCTCTTTGTTTATCATCTTTTGAGGCACACGTTTTAAGAACAGCATATTCTCTTTTTTTTTATGTAAAAGTCCGAGCACGCTACTATAGTATTAGCTTTGTTCTATATACCCTATTCCACACATGAGTCTATATCCCACCTTCCTTCTTGTGTATCATCCTTGGGCTGTAACGAAAGTACCTATAGATGCTAGAGTTCACTTCACCAGGGTACTACATAACAGGTACTTCACCCCTCCCATGTTGTTTCCTTGTACGTATCAAATAAATCTTTTGAAGAGTTAATTTAACAAATAAGAGTATACAGAATGTTTCAAAATTGCTTGACAATATTTCATGGAAACATTCCTCACAACTGGAGGATGAAAAAAATATATACATATATATTAACGTAGGTCCGCAAACGCTTCGTTTCCTTACTTAAGCCCTCATTACATAACGTACAGTGCGTGGCCCGCGGGCTGGATCATGTTACTGTGGAACGCCATCGCAGCGTTCGTTTGCATGATACACGACACCTCACACTCACCTAGAACAGTAGGAACCGCACAGGAATTAGTTACACATGTGTGAAGGCCTATCGTCGGCACTAAAGGGAATGCTCAAAATGCGCTCCATCAGCACGAACACACGCACCAATCCGCCAATAGCGTGGACACACGTATGCGTGGATGAATCCCTGCGAAAAGGTCTGATTATTTCGCAACCCACCCCAAGTCGGTTACGGAGGGTGCCCGCATCCTCTATTGGTCCAGCCCGTGGGCCACACACTGTACGCTATGTGCTATGGGCTGCAGTAAAGAAACGAGGTTTTCGCGGACCTAAGTTCACATAAAAAAAATTTTTCATCCTCCAGTTGTGAGGAACGTTTCCTGGAAGTAGTGTCATGCGATTTTGCAACATTCTTTATATAGATTCTGAATTAAATATTACGGCCTTCGTTCCAATTTTTTTTTATCATTAATTAGCGGGACTGTTTTAAATGCGAAAAAGTGGGACATCATTAAAAAAGTATCACAAAAATAAAATTTAATTAGTACCAATATGAAAGACGTTCATAAAGCTAGTTGTTAATTAACATGTCGAGAGCAAAATTAGAGATAAAATATGTTTTCGTTTATTTACTGAGAGAAGTTTCACGTTTACAGGTTTTTGTAGCCTCTGTTAACACAATGTGAGAGATGGTTTGACGAAATTAGAACGAAAAATAATATCTCTCGAAAAAGAGAACTCATACATGTGAGTTTTTATTCCATTTTTTTTTTTTTTTTTCAAAACAGTATACATTCGAAAATGTTATCAGTTTGAAACAAATTAAGTTATTAACATGTATCATTTCTCTTTATCACTGCAACAGTTTCAGAGGGATCGATCAGTCTGGCAAAAGTTTTGCTACTGAGTTAATTCGATGTGACATGTAAACACTGACTGGCGTTTTACTGTCAAACTGTTAATATGCTACTTATCTGCATACCGATGTCTGGATTTTAATTGCCGATACTAATTATCACCTCGCATATTTCTGTTTCTGAGTTATTTTTTTTATTAATTGCACAACCAATTAATATATCGCTCAGGCTTGTTCTTTACCATGGTGTCATTCATTCGTCAATACGAAGTTACCTCTTTTAATAAACCTTTAAAATGAGGGCATAAACTCTCTCCCTTCACACTTATCCCAACTGAAGTCGTATTTCGTAAATTACGAGGTGAATGACGCATCCCTCCATTATTGGAAGTAAATCGTGTGTGATAACATAACATCATACAAGACATGCCTACGAAAACTATTTCATTAGTCGAGTTTAAAATACCAGTTATTTTGTTGAAAATGCGCTAACTGAGAAGTGTACATTTAAATGCGCACCGAAAATTAAACTTATTACTAATATAACGTAACACAAACTCAGATAGCGAAAACGTTAGCACGTTAAACATTTTGAAGTTAGATACGCCTTTTTTTTTTGGTAACATTTCGTAGTTTTTTTTTTCTTCAATAAAGTATGTTTATTTGCCACATGTAACAAAAAAAAACTATTGCAGTGGGCTCGATGCGTACATCGAAATACAACTGTGGGACGTTTATAGCTACAATTATTAAGCTGTTAACCAGCTATTTTTATAATATGTTTAAGCAGAAGATTCTAATTTCAGTCATTTAAATAACTTAGTTCTTTGTTAACATTACTTCAAAGTATAGAGATGTATTTCCACATTCATTGCAAACGTTCGCTAGTCAACTAATATTAAAATTAAAATTATGGACAATAGAGCGGGGGGATTCTTTTAAAATTACTTACTTTAGAATTTCTCAGCTAACCGAACAACATATTAAACAAAGAGACAGAGTCTCAACACACACACAAAATGCCCAATGCCAACTTTCCACTTTGCTCTTGCACACTGCATCGACTTAGGACTTTAAACTGTTCTAGTACGCTATATTTTTTTCGCTCAGTTTTTCCACTTGGTTTCCACGATCCTTAGATATGTCAAAAAGAAAATATATGTATATTATTCGGAGAATAAATATCCCTGTGTGTCAGTGTGCATAAAACCTCCTAGAAACACCGTTACCTTGGCCTGTCTGTTTTATATTAATGAAATTCTTTCCAATTACAAATAAAACCCACTAATTTGCTTTGTTAAGGGAAATTTATTTCGAAAGTATACTAAAGTCATCTTATTTGGATTATTGCTATTAAATTATCACAGTGTATCCCGCCCATTCCTCACACACAAACTCTCCTGCAAAATTAGTGTGTGCATATCCAGGATGTTTCAGGAGTGATGATCAAAAATGTAGGGGTGAGACATGCAAATGAAGAGAAGCAAAAAAAAAGTTACAGTGAATATGGGTCCAAAATTAACCGTTTACGAGATAATGTTTGGGCCCGCTGACTACTAAGTACGAATGCCACTGAAAAAAAAATTACACTTTGATTCAATGCATCAATGACGAGATAGTATAAGTCATAATTTTGGCTTCAGCATCACAGAAATTTCATTGGGCATACACAGAAGCTACGGTTTTGGTTGAACAGCCGTGAAGTTTGTGGATACACAATGTACGTTACAGTATGAACATGTTAACTGAACTCTTTACTCGACACTGCAAGGACCAGCGAAAGCGCTCAAGCAATCCGGGGCCATTCTTCATTGGTTGGAATGCCTGCACAATCCGATACTGCAATTCTTCAGACGTGGCAATGTCTGCTGTATTGTAAACTAGGCTTTCGGCATGACCGACTACAAAACATCCAACGGATTTAAATCCGGTGATCTGGGAGGCCACGTTATAGGTCCTCCTCTACCTATCCACACGGGAGCTACAGCAGCCGTGTGGATAGGTAGAGGAGGACCTATGATACAGAATAGGGTCTCCTCCCTCCTTCTGGGGGAGGAGACCCTATTCTATATCAACATTTATTTTGATTCTTTGGACATCCAGAAGTATATATTCTAATTTTACCTGGATTTGGAATAATTTCACATATTATTTCACAAGAAAGAGGAAAAAAAGAAGTATTCGGAAACTTAGGAATAATCTTTGCTATAGGAGCAATTGGTTTATTAGGTTTTGTAGTATGAGCACACCATATATTTACAGTAGGAATAGATGTAGATACACGAGCATACTTTACATCAGCTACAATAATTATTGCTGTACCTACGGGTATTAAAGTATTTAGTTGATTAGCTACTATATATGGATCAAAATTAACCTTTAGACGGTAGAAGGAAATGTGCTGGTGCTCCATCATGCACAGACCACATCCGCTGGCATTGCTGCGATGGATACAGCGTCGAACACCGTCGGAAAATCTTCCCGCATAAAGGGCAGGCACCGTTCTCCATTCAGCCTCTGTGGTATGAAATGTGGTCCAATTAGACAGTCGCCGAGTATTCCAACCCAAACACTGAGCGAGCACGTGTGTTGATGTGGTGCTTGTTTCACTGCATTGGAAGTGACTGCGGCCCACATGTGGGAGTTGTGGAAATTAGAATTCCGTCAGGGGTAAGCACAACATCGTCTGTAAACTACACATAGTTTAAAAACTAGGGGTCTGGGAATCTCTGGTGTTGCATCTGCTGGCAGAAATACAACCTAGGAAGGAAGTCTGTATTCTTGAGACCTTGCACGCTAGCTGGCGATGTATGATCCACCATACACAGCGGTGCATTTATTCCCTCTTGGATAGCCATCCTCCTAGCAGAAGTCCCTGGGTTTACACCCATACGTTCTAACAATCGTTCTTCTACATCAGGAGCTATGGAGCTCGGTCTACCTGGCCGTTGGTGGAGCGTGGAGAACCCAGTTTCTCTAAGCCGTTGATGGATCCCGATGAATGTTCGCCTGTCGGGATGACTTCTGTGAGGAAACGCTTCTGCATACAGCCGCGCAGCCTCCAGTGCAATTCCGTGCATGAAGATAACATCTGTGTACTCTACGTTACTGTAATAGTGCATTGTTAGAAAAAAAATTGCCTTCATTTTACGGAAAAGTGCAGGTAAAAATTTATCCAGAAGTGTCCGTAAACTCTCCGTAAAATGACGGACACGTTGGTTTTCAGACGGACTTTTAGTAATTTTCACGGAATCTCTCCGTTAATTTCTAAATTAGTTTTCTGTACTTTCCGTTTAAAATAAAAATATATAGTGAAAATGTCTTTAATTTTCGTTATGCGGGTGTTCTACCGTGTATAAAAATGATATTAAAAAAGTTAAAATATTTTGTACTTAAGTGAGGCCAATCACCTACAACTCTCACTTGGAAATTGTGGTATAACTTTTATATTTATATTTAAAATACGAAAGTAAAAATTCAGTTTCTATTATTTTTAGTGTATTTTTAGTGTTGCCAAATGTTACAGACGCCTGATGCTATTTTTTTAACGTTCGAAAGAATAGGTCATAGTCGCGTGGATAACCTTAACTGCCGCAGAAACGATAATTTTCTTGTTACAGTGGCGAAGAAAGCTTCGTGTGTAGAATCGGCATTGTTCGTCCCCGTGACTCGAAGCCAAAGGGAATACGGAGACTTTCCGCATTTTGTTTTTACGGACTTAACACAGTTCATCGTCATTACGGATTGCCTTCCCTTACATACACTTTGCATTTCAGTGAAACATTCCGTAAATATACGGAAATTTTCAACAGCGTGGTCCATGTTTACAACACCTTCGCACAAGTAGATCGCGCTACCGTACTAGACCTTTCACGCACAACGTATGTACATAGTCACCACGTTCAGGACTTACTGCTTGTGTGTTGCGCAGTACTAAAGCTCGCGCCATGCGACGAGAGTCGGCTAGCGAATGAGTGAGAGGGCGCGATATAATACGGGGCATGCTCGCTGTCGCAGCAAACCAAACATTGCCCCATTACATTACCCAGGCCCACAGGCGGCCCAACCAGCACACAAATGCTATTATCTCGCAAACGGTTCATTTCCGATTTTACTGCTCTTCATTTTATGTCTCGATACTCAATTTTTTACCGTTTCTACTTAAACATCCTGTTTGTGAGTGTGTGTATATATATATATATGTGTGTGTATACAGGATGTATATAAATTCGACCGACAAACATCGGCTGTGGGTTAATCACGAAAACTTATGATCTAAAGTGAATACCAAGCGTGGTACACATCTTTGATGAACCTGGAACACTTTTTTTTTTTTTTTTTTTTTTTAAATGGACCACTGATTGTCGGTATCATGGTTAAATCAACAAAGATCTTCAAACACCTCAACACTTGTCGCTGTCATCAAATTCTTTCAAATAAATAATCACTGTTACAACCCCTATTTCGAACTAACATCCATGTCGCGGTCGCATATTCGGGATTTAAAGGTTGGATTGCTAATCATTATGTCACTAACAAAAATTTCACCTTGTGTAAATCCCTTAAACTTCACTTTTTTTCCGAGTAATTCGTATTTTACTTCCAAAATAATATTTACCAACGCCTGGCAGGTGGAGTTCGCACATACCCAATAATACGCACCTTTGCGACTGTTAAAGGCAGAAGAAGATTCCAGAGAGAGGTGGCCACATTACAGTGGTACTGTAATAAACGCTTTCTTCTTCTACAACTTCAATAATGTGTACCTAACTTAGAAGTAATTTTATACCATATGTCGTAAATGAGTTTTCAAATTATTTTTTTGTGATTAACCTACAGTCAGAGTTTGTCGGTGGAATTGAGATACACCATATATATATATATATATATATATATATATATATATATATATATATATATATATAATGTATCTCAATTCCACCGAAAAACTCTGACTGTAGGTGTATTATATATATATATAATGTATCTCAATTCCACCGACAAACTCTGACTGTGGGTGTATTATATATATATAAACGTATAGCTTTTAAACACTGAATTATGTATGACTACTTACAGCAAAGGTGGCAACGAAACGAGATAAAAAAAAAACAGTTATATGTTTTACTAGGTTAACGAAATTGAAATTATCAGAACGGCGAATATTGTAATTGATAATTTTGATTTTGTAGACGCTACAATTAACTGCTATCAGTTCACTGAGCGCTCCTACATGCCCGGATTGTGGGCATATGTTTCTACCCAATTTGTGTTCTTCAGCCATATGCAGAATTAAAATTGCCGTGAACCGTTTCACTTGATACACGCATCGAGCAAGTGTAAGAAAAAGGTCATTAAGAATTTCTATTTTTAATACATACTCTTGTGTGAATAGAACAAACAAAACGCGACTTTAACGAACTCTAAGGTCATCACTTTAAACTTTGCGACGTTAAAAACACGCACATACTTTTCCTACATCGCTGACAACTTAACAGGTAACAAGCCATTTAGCGTGTCCGATAAAAAAATATACTTTTTAGAACAGAATGATTTTAGAAGGACTTATTTAATCGCGTATAAGCTATAAAAATCACTATCGTAACACTGGCATATTAAACTTTTATTGGGTAAGATGTAAAAATTTAATGTATGCATTAATATAATTTGCACTGTACTATTACGACAGGTAATATAAAAGTGTTAAAATTATTACCAACATTAAAAAAATTGATGTAATTATTTTTTTAAAACAAAAGGTGGTCATTTCAGTAACCACCATCCATTTAGTTAAGTATACAAATAGTAGTTCATTTTCTGACCACCTACAGTAATGCAGCACAATTATCAAAACAAGAGTAAAAATTCTAAGACTTTACTAGCGAAAAGTATTTGACAACACACAATGCACTAATTTAAATGTAAATACTTATACACTGTCCAATGCAATTTTCATTTTTCTTTTATACTTCACACGCTTGACATGAAACACTGAAAGAAATTTATAAGACAATTAGCATGAACAAGTGTAATTGCAGTACATTCTGCACAGCTTTCTTAGCCAACCCGTTATAGTAAACTGAAATGTTCACATTGTTACCACCACATATATTGATTTTGAAGATATACACTGGAAAACAACATTTTGTACTATCCCTCCCCCCATCCTACACTCCCCACGAAGTATTTGTTATTGAATGTCTAACCGTCTATGGTCCATGAGAAGGTGCAAAGCAATCTCTGCACAGGGTAACTTGACACGATTTACAGGTAAGGCAACATCGTTTGTGTTTGTTCTTTATGCTGCAGTGGGCACGTCTCTTTGCATTGTCCCCTTCACTGGAACATGAATACCAACATTTGTGAAGTGAACTTTGGTTTTAGCAAAATTAGATTTATTGAAAACCACAGGGGATATATATATATATATATATATATATATATATATATATATATATATATATATATATGTATGTATGTATATATATATATATATATATATATATATCTCATGATGAAAGTTTTTTTTTCTTTCAGTAAATAAAGAAAAGAAAGGACAACTTGTGTTAATCAATTATTTAATGTGATAAGTATTTTTCCTCCTACTTATTATTAAATGTTTTGCATAAAGAGATAATTGCATGATTTCAGTTAATTCTCAAATGTTATCCACCTTCCAGTAACATTCGCTTTGACACTAGATAGGGTGTGGGAGGTCGTATGATTTTTAAAATGAAGTATGACTCTCTGATGTGAAATTGAGTACTGAGCTTATTTCTATATGCGAAAATTATTCGAATATCCCAACATTAGGTGGAAAAATATCGGTGTTTTTATTGTAAATCGTTTTGTAATAGCTGTTGTTGAGTATAAGGCGAATGAAATTACTTCCACGATGTGATGAAGAAGGTGTTTGTTTTGGTTCATTTGAAATGTATGGTAAGATGATATATTTGTAAAGTATTTTTTTTTTTCAGTTCTTTGGTCAGTGTAGTTGAGTTGTGTGATAGTACGTGTGTGTGTGCTTGTTCGTGTGTGTGTTTGTGGTGCTGGTGTAGGATGTGGAGCATGTGGAACCTGTGGAGCACGTGAAGAAGATTGTGGAATATGTGGAGCAGATTGTGGAGCATTTGGAGCCGATTATGGAGCATGTGGACTATGTGGAGCAGATTGAGGAGCATGTTGAGCATGTGGAGCGGATTGTGAAGCATGCAGAGCAGGTTGTGGAGTATCTGGAGCAGATAATGGAGCATGTGGGGCAGATTGTGGAGTATGTGGAGCAGATTGGGGAGCATGTGGAGCAGATTATGGAGTATGTGGAGCAGAATTTGGAGTATGTGGAGCAGATTGTGGAGCTTGTAAAGCAGATTGTGGAGCATTTGGAGCCGATTATGGAGCATGTGGACTATGTGGAGCAGATTGAGGAGCATGTTGAGCATGTGGAGCGGATTGTGAAGCATGCAGAGCAGGTTGTGGAGTATCTGGAGCAGATAATGGAGCATGTGGGGCAGATTGTGGAGTATGTGGAGCAGATTGGGGAGCATGTGGAGCAGATTATGGAATATGTGGAGCAGAATTTGGAGTATGTGGAGCACGTTGAGTAGATTGTGGAGTGTGTGGATCATATTGTGGTATTGTTATAGGATGTGGTGCAAGTGGAGTCTGTGGAGTCTTTGCATAAGTGTGAACTCGCCTCACAAGCGAAGCTGTTCCCTGAGCAATGTTTGCGAGGTGTGATTACTTGTTATGCATTTTATATCGTAATGTAAGGTATGAGTCTCGAACCAACATGAAAATTCTATTTGTATAGTTATCTATTGCTTATTACACCATTCTATTTAACATGATGGGTTTCGCTCTTCATTCACTGTATAAAGTACAACTTATAAAACTACATATAATGTAAGTATCCTGAATGAGAATCGAGTTCAGTAGCAATCTGCTCACCTGTCCTTAAAGTCCGAGTTTAATTACTATAGCTTCGGTAGATGGGAAATTATGACTTACTATGTTTATAAAAGGGCTTTATGTGTGTTTGACCTTGTGTTCTTGTTTGTTGTTGGGGTTGATGTGTGTGTTATGAATTTGATGATTGTAGCTTTGGGAAATGGGATTTAATGAGTTACTATGCCTATAAAAGGGCTTTAGATGTGTTTGACATTGTAGTCTTGTTTGTTGTTGGGGTTGTTGTGTGTGTTACGAAATTGATGTTAGTAGCTTTGGTAGACGAGTATTATGAGTTATTATGCTCATAAAAGTTATTAAGGCATAATTGAACGTGTCAGAGAGAGCTTAAGGCCTAAATGACTTTACCATTGCGTTGGATATCGGATACGTTGCCTAAGGTATGAACTTTATCATTATATCTTCAACAGTTCTGATATTATGAGTATGATAATAAAAGAGCTGAAATGCATAATTGAACTTGTGAGAAAAGTCTTTGGGCTTAAATGACGTTAGCACCGTGATGGATATTGGTTACGATGCCTATGTTATGAATTTGATTACTATATTTTCAATGGTTCGGAAATCATGACTACATTTTACAAAAGGCCTTAACTTAAGTTAAACTTTTGCCAGAAAGACTTCAGGGCTTAAATGGCCGTACCATTATGTTGTATGTCCAGTACGGTGTCTATGGTATGAATTTGATGAGCATAGCATAAATTGTTCGGAAATTATGACTACATTTACTAAAGGGCTTAAATTCATAGTTGATGGTCCGCCACAACCAACGACCAATCAGAGCACAGGATTAGCACCGCAATTGGCACGTCAAATGGCGCCGCAATTGACACCGGCTCCTAATGGAACATCACAAACGCACCAGTTTGGTATCCTCCTGTTTGAGACCCTTCCCAGGTTAATCTTATGGCACTACACCTGCCGATGACTAATGTGGGGCGAGACCCATACCCTCCTACTACTAGAGTATATCTTAATTCAATGATTTCTTTCAAAAATGCACATTTCATTAAATAAAACAAATTATTTTAGTGAGTGAGTGAAGACATTTGGGCGGCTTTTAACAGCAAGGTCTTGAGAGCCAATGAAAGGGGTTAAGGTGAGTATTGAGCAGCGTCGGAATGAATGGGCAGGGCAAACGGGGGATCTCCGAGAAAACCCGGCGACCAGCGGCATCGACCGGCACGATTCCCATTTGCGAAAGCCAGGGAGTGGCCCGGCCGGGGATTGAACCTGGTTCGCCTTGGTCGGAGGCGAGCAGGCTAACCGCTCAGCCATCGCGGCCCCAAAAATTTGAGTCTACACTGTAAGTCAGAATCAGTGATTTCAGTCAGTGAAATAACGTTCACTGAGAGTCGGTTGATATGTATCTGCTGACCGCAAATAAACTGGAAAGAAATGATTTACATCAGTGGAATTATTGACATTCAGTGGGATTCACAAATAAATCATTGAAATTCAACCTCAATATTAATTGGTTATCTGGCATTGATGATCAGTTTCTGAATTTTCACTGTTTTCGCTGATTTGACTCAATTATCACTGATTCAAGTTTAGAGTGAAGTCACCAGTTTAAATCAATAGACTAAAGAGACAACAAAAACGTGAAAGAGATTGCGTACAATACATATTCAAAAAATATATTAGGATAAACGTTATAAATAATCACTTGTTACGTTTGAAATGAAGAATTCAAAATGGGATGCACAGAGGCAAACGGTAAACTCTGAGGGATTTTTTTTCTTTCTTTCTTTCTTCCTTCTTCTTCTTCTTCGATTACGTGCTACATAAATTTCCTCGGTGCTTGCATTGTGACAAAACCAAATTCCGCTCAAGATACGTTACGAGGTCCATGGCCATGTACGCTGGTTACACGGTAAACTGAGCACTTTCGAGGCCCTGGCTACTCTTTTTCCTATCACCAATTTTTTAAATCCTTCCGCCACATTTCAAAAATAAATACTGGCATATAAGTAACAAACACAGCGTATAAATTTCACCGGACTCGAGAGTTAATGTAAGGCGAGGATAAAATATTTTTTTACTGCCTGTTATTTCAAACGAAAGGGCTTAGGAAAAAAAAGTGCTCGCTTCACTGTGAATGGCCTATAGGTGAAAACACGAACCAACGACTCAAGGCGGACTGAATTCAAAGCGTATTCTAATGCGGGGCCGAGACCGTTCGCACTGACGAACGAACTCTGGAAATAAGAAACAGAGGGCGTCCTTCTTAAAGCTTGCTGACGGAAGCGAAGCCACAGAAAGACAGCTTTTGTGTGTGAAAGGCGGGACTTTCACGAGAAAATTATTCAAAATGCCGTGTGCTGTTTAATCTCCCGGGCTTGGGGGGGGGGGGAGGGTAGCGTGTTTCGTTCGCCCGTCGACTCGAGGTTTGGTGGAAAGGAATGTTTGTTCCACGAAGATCCTCCGAGGGGGGGGAGAAAGCATTCCGTTGACACAGAAAACCCTCCAGCCAAATTCCTTCATGCAAATATGAGATTTTGATGGCTTCTATTTTTTCTGTAATAGGACAGGGGGAGCCACGTTCATCCTCATGAATAAAGGAGCGGAGCGGAAAGCGAAATGTCATGAAAATGCACGGGGGAACCCGAAAACACGGCGTCAAGATAGAAGCGGTATCGCGGAACCATCCTCGCGCAATTTTCGTTAAGTTCGCTTAGCCAGAAGGTGGAAATGAAACAAAGGACACGATTAGTAAGCGAAAGTTTTATATCCGGGAGGATAATCCGTGTTATGCGTTGGAGCACTTCTGAACTGCCGCGAAGCTTATCTGGTAAAGGCTGGTCACGATAAAGTGAGCACTTACGAAACTAACCTTAGAAAAAAGTCACGGCTCCTACCTGCGTATATTTAAACGGGCGCAGTGAGTGACATGCGTCCAGTAAAGTTGGTAACGGTGGAGGGGAAAGTAGTTTCGTATCTTAACGTCGAATAAAAAGTGTTATGGAACAATTTGTGATAACTTAAATTTCTGTTTTTATTAATGCTTTGAAGTGCAAAAATAAGCAGATTTGTAAAATATTTTCTTTCGTGGTTATTTCACAGTCTCACTCGACCGAAGCACTAAGAAAGCGATGAGGCCCATGTCAATGATAATATTACATAAGGCGGAAGAACACACGCCATGCGTACAAATAGATCTTAAGCAGGCCTTTCAAAAGTGCTCATTTTACCGTGAACAGCTTATAGTCTGTTCACGGTAAAGTGAGCACTTTTGACGCCCTAGTTGCTTTTTTTCTTCCAGCCATTTCGTATACTTTAACAATATTTTTTGAATAGATATTGCCATGTAAGTAATAAACACAGTGTGAATTTCCCATCGCACTTGAATATTAACGTCTGGGGCTAATATAAAATACATTTATTGACTATTATTCCAAATGAGAGGGCTTTCAAAAGTGCTCACTTTACCGTGAACAGCCTTTACTTGAAAGCTGGCCACGTACACATCAAGGATTCTCAATTCAAGCTAACTCGAATGCTTAATTTCAAACCCGCTTGTAATCAGCATTGTTTATGTACGTTTTTGGCACAACAGGGCAGACACGATAGATTCAAAAGATTTTGTTACCGTGTCAGAACTGGCAATAATAATAATAATCCAACTTAAAACAACTTGAGAGGTAGAACTTAACACTTTATGCCCGCGACTATTAAAAGCAATAGTTGCAAATCTGGCTTTAAAAAACTTTATTTTAGACAATATATTTACCAGTTCCTTATTTCTTATCTAGCTAATACATTTTATACAACATTTGTAATCCAAAATGAGGCAAAATATAAAAAAATCTAATGATGTGTAAATTTATCTGCTGTACTTAATGGATACTGACACATCATATATGTTGTACAGATGTAATGAAGTCAGAAATAAAGCGTCGACTGGTTCCTGGTTTAGTAAACATGTTTCTATGGTGAGGTAAATTTTTAGCCTTCTTTCCTTTGGAGTGAAAAACTAATGAGCTCTTCTTTATGTTATGCGGGGGTGTAGGCCTATACATACGTGTATATATATATATATATATATATATATATATATATATATATATATATATATATATATATATATATATATATATATATATATATATGTGTGTGTGTGTGTGTGTGTGTGTGTGTGTGTGTTTATATGTGCTTTGTTCATAATAACTATAATTTTGCTGCTACAAAGGTAATTTGTAAGAATGCTTCTGCGTATATTTAAATTACAGAACAAAACTAGTTAGCAGATACGAGCAGAGCACGTTTATTACACCCAAAGTGACACATGTCTGTGATAACTTTCATTTTAATATTGAAGATAAAAAATACTACAGAAATATCTTCACTCTACAATTTTATTTATTTTTTTTTAAGTATGCCGTTAGATTTCCGAAAATAATCAGTTATGAATTGTGTCTGGCTCGCAAATAGGGCATCATGGGTGCGATGTAATTTATGCTTTACTGTTTATACTGTCAAATCGAGACATTTCAAGAAACTATGAAATTATATATTACTTCGGGACAGCTTTTATTTAAGGAGAGAACAGAGTTTTAACAGCGACATGAATGTTTTCACGGTTCTTGCCCATTAAAGGCAAAAAAAAATATTCCCTCAGAACCATCGATAAGCCGAACTTATCGACACAGTAAATTTGACCAATTGAGGAACTCAGTCCTTGGATAGTATTTCACTCACCGTAAAAATAGTTAGTTCTCCTGATATACGCAAAATTTTGGTCGGTGTGACAAACACCTCGGTGACGTATAACAGATATAGATACATCCTGGTCGCAAATGATATTTTTTTAAACACTACGTCACTTGCGAACGCGTTTATAACTGGTCCCCAGCTCCGTTCATCGCTTGCAGCAAAGAATTGCCATGCACAACGTGAACTTTCAGTCTTGCAGCGCAAATTAGTCACGTGCGATTCTCCGACACGAACATTGCTGTAATGGAAAGAAACCCGGCTGTGATTAGGGCAGGCCAGTTACCATTCGAAGCTCTTCGACAGTGTGCCAATCAGCAAGTTGACGAGGATAACGCGTGGACGTCGCGGCTAGAAGGAAGCTACTCTGTTAACACAAGAATTAACACGCATAGAGACTGTCGCAGATCTCAGAATCAGACTGTATCTTGAGGTTCGGGCATCGCTTACGGGCGTTGACCTGGTAGCGGCATTGATAGCCTTGTGCCAAAGAAAGCGCTAACGCAGACGTTTTTGGTAATTACTTCGCGATCACCGAAAGCTCACTTCACGTTCGCTCATCCGCAAATGGCTGCTCTGAAAATTGTTTCTTTTTCATTCGTGACTTTTCACCATTGCAAGGTAATTCTCCTTAACACATTGAGGTCTGCACACAATTATTGGCAATTGAGATAAATTAGACGTGAATCACCTATATCCACTACTATATACACACCGGTTCTGTTGGTGACTGTGTTAGAACTCACCATCGTCCTATTGGTCCATACCACACCGGACACTACCCTGTACTCTACAGCGTTCATTATTGGCTGGTCACCAACCAGTGGAGAGCCGAGCTGACATTGACCCAATCAAATGTCCTTTATTGTATAAAAGGATTTACAATCAAGTATGCCTCTTAGAGTGGCTATAAGAAAAAATAAATTCTATTGTTAGAAATGTTATTGTTGCTGCGCTGTCGTGTTCTTGTGAGGTCGTGTTAGACACTAGCCGAACAAAGACTGCACATCCATGTGAGTTTTGTTCTGAACAACAAAGAATTTTTCCAATTATCTTTACTCGAGCTACACTCGAGCATAGTCTACAAAGTGTTTATGCCCCCAGTTCGAAAATGTTGCTTGTTATATGAAGGGAAAAAAATTGGGTTTGTCTGTGTTGGGGACACGGTGGTATGTTTTGCGCGAATACGTCTACGTTGACGCGCTCAGACGCCTTGGTGTTTATTTTACGCTTCACTCAATAATATGGGGTTTTATGGGTATCACTGGATTGCTTTTGAGATGCTCTTCTCGACCATATGCGATTTCTGTATTTCGACTTGGCTTTCTGACGAGTATGGGCCGAAGTTGTGATAAAGTTTTCTTAAATTGTTACACGCGATCGATTGATCTTGACGAGAGCTGTCGACTGAAACCTAAACGACCGTCGCAGTTTCTCCTAGTCAAAAACTATACTACGTGTAAGTTATGAGACGCGGCAGAAGTAACTCAAAATTGCGGCGCAACCTCCCACTACGGTTGCCAATTTAAAGACGCATTCACGTCAAACAAAAAAAAAAAAAAAAAAAATTTGTTTGAGAGAATTAAAAACATTACGATTAATTTTAATGTTTATGTTTTCTTTTTGTGTCTGCGTGTGTTGCGCGCGCGAGTAAAATAGTCAATACCGAATCAGGATAAAGGCGTTGCGTTTCTTATGTGCGTTTGTGACCAAACGGGCTTGCAGTTCAAGAAATCATACATGACAGGCGCGAAGTCATTGTATGGAGGATGTTTTGATGCCGTTCCATGGCCGCCTTACATTCAGGACGCAGTTGCTTCCAAGACGGCCGACACTGCACCGCAGATGATTTACACCAAATAGTTTATACCAAGTTGTTTTTAACCACAATTACTACCATAACTTCTGGTGTAATTCGTTTATACGAACCTTCACAGTATTCATGTAACGACATATTTATAGGCTATTAACGACAAAGAGAGCACTTTCGAAATCAACCTTAGAAAAAAGTAACCGCTCTTGTCTGCATATATAGTTTAACGGGCGCGCCGAGTGACATGCGCCCAGTCAAGTTGGTAACTATGCACGAAATGTAGTTCCATAACCTTGTGTCGAATATAAAAAAAATGCCATGAAACCATTTGTAATAACTTAAATCATTTATTTGGCTTACTGTTTTCTTAATGCATCGTAAGTGTAAAAATAACGAGATTTGTAAAATATTTATTTTTCTAATAATTTTACAGTTTCACTTGACCGACGCATGAATTAAGTGATGAGGTCCACAGATATGTTAATTTTACATAAGACAGAAGAATACACCACGTGCGTACAAGTAGATCTCAAGCAGGGCTTTCAAAAGGGCTCATTTTACCGTGAACAACTTTTAGAGTCTGCAAATTATAGTATAGGCTGTTCACGGTAAAGTGAGCCCTTTTTAAGGCCTTAATGAAATTTTCCTTTCATCCAATTTCCATCTTCCTGCTGCTTATTAATTTAAACATTGCAATGTGACCAATAAACACACTGTGTACATTTCACCTCCATCAAAATTTAATGCCTGACTGAGGCGGCAATAAGATTTATTTATTAGCGGCTAGTGCCTGTTGGGAGGGCGTTTAAAAAATGCTCACTTCATCGTGAACAGCCTATAGTATGTTGTACTTTGTGGTGTTTCTCTCTTACGGTGGTCTTGGGTTCGCACCCTGGCAATGGCGATGCAGTTTGCTCGCCGTGAAAGGTGTGAGAAACGAGTCTCTCGCACCTCGGCCCTTTCATACGCGGACTCGCCCAACTCGTTTGCGGAATATACGGCAGTTGACGTCAAAAAAAAAAAAAATATGTCGACTTTAAATGCCAGCGCTACGCGATAAATTCTGCGCGCTTGAGGAAAATACACAACCCATTTCGCTTGTTATGACCTCACTTAATGGTTTCGCCGGGCTAGGACACCAGAGGATGTATAGAACTTCAGGAAAAAAATTTCTTATTGAAAAGAAATTTTTTTTTACGTGCGTAAAATATGTCCATTTACGAATAGCGCTTTACAACATTTCACATTTCTATTTCCGTTGATTGTATGTGTTACATTTAATTGGAAAGTACTTGAACGGTGATTTCCACAATCATTTTAGGTAAGAAATCGCCAGCGCAGGATCATTTAATGTTACCTAGAGACGTTCAGCGCACGTTTCTCTGAAATCCTTACACTGGGTTATACGTACTATAAAGAAGACTTAGAGGACCATAACGTTCAAATATAATAAAACAAGAACTTGTGCTTTGAGGCATTTACTCTCTCCTATGAAGAGTTACAAATTCAAGACTGTAGAGTTGTCAGAAGGGCGTTACAATTCTCTACTCGTAATATATCACAAATTACGTGTGATTATGATCATCCACTGTAGAGACTTAATATTCATATGTAAGGCGGTCGATGCCAGTAGCGATTATCGCTCGCAAGTGGTGACGGAGCTTCAAGATATTGCTGGCCTGTATATCATTCCTTTGGTTTGTGTATTGCTCGGGAACAGTATTCTTTTGCCCGCGGGTTTTCGTCAACCGCCTACGTCACTTCCGTTTTCTCCTCGGTATTCTAAAATAATGGAGTTAACGATACGTTACTTAATTTCACTTTATCTGCGCTCCCGATAACCGGGAACACTGAAGTTTTACACCATATCTAGGTAACAGGCTATCTATACAGCTAATACAGGCTGACTATAGAAGAATACCCCAAATTTGAAGGTCTATAATATCGAAACCAAACAACCTGCAATCTTGGTTGACAAATCAATTGAACCCTAGGACCGTAAAGTTTGTTCACCACAGCTTCATAAGTGGTCCATGGGACCACCACGAGCGGCCCGAACGACATCTACGCGATACTCGAACTTGTTCCACGCTCTTGTAAACATGTCCGGTGTCACGTTTTGGAAGGCTGCCGTAATTCACGTTTCGAGGTCGTCAGTGTTAACCAGTAATGTCGGACGAAACACTTGATACTTTATATACCCCCATAGAAAGAAATTCCCACGAGGTGAGATCCTGAGTTCTTGGTGTGGAGGGGGGTGCGGCAGTGATGAAGAGCCTGGTCACCAGCTGCTCCGCGGCCAATCCAGCATTGCGGCAACATCCCGTTAAAGGAATCCGCGAACAGCTAGGTGCCAATCAGGTGGAGAACCATCCTGCTGGAAAATAAAGTCTCCCCCCCCCCCCCGGGACGCCTCTTCTAACTGAGGAAACAACCACACTGTGAGAATGACCAAATAAGGAATTCCACACTGTTAAAAAAAATTTCGTTCAGTTACGGTAAAGCGCTGGTGAAAATTTATCCAGGGGTGTCCGTAAACACACCGTAAAATTACGGACGCATTGGTTTTAAATAACTGACTTTCCGTTAATTCCCTAATTAATATTCTGTACTTCTAGTTTATATCACTTTTAATGTATATTTTATTTTAATTTTCATTAGGTGGGTGTTCTACTGAGTATAAAAAAGATATTTAAAAAAATAAAAGTTTTCATATTTAAGCAAGAATTGAACCGAAGTTTGAAAGATGCAAGTTTACGACCCTAACCACTTACCTACAACTCTCAGGTGGTGAATTTGGTATAACATAATCAACTTTACTGTTAAAGTTAGTGTATTTTAAGTGTCGCTAAGTGTTACATACTCATGTTGCTAATTGTTAATGTTTGAAAGAACAGATCTTAGTGACAAGGATAAACTTAACTGCCGCAGAAACGATAATTTTCTGGTAACAGTGGACAAGAAAGTTTCGTGTATACTCGGCACTGTTCGTTCCCGAAACCCGAAGTTATTGGAAATACCGAGATCTTCCGTACTTTGTATTTAAGCACTTAACTCCGTTTCACGTCATTGCGGATTGCGTTTCCGTATATTTATTGAGCATTTTCGTAAGAATTTTCCGCAAATATACGGGCTCGTGAATAAAAAGAACGGGCCGAAATTCGTGTCTTTGGATAGAGCGCAAAACACGTTCACTTTGGGGGGGGGGGGGGGGGGACGCTCGCTTGTGTTCGGTCGTTTCTAGCGGTCGCTCCGGAGCCCAAATCCGCATGTTGTGCCGGTTCACCTCACCATGTGTATGGAACGGGTCAAGAAGCGAGGGAGCGATACGGGCGACAGTTACACGCACGCCTGGCGCCTCATCGCTCCTACGCGCAAGGCGTGCAGTGTTTCCGTCCTAACGCTTAAACTATATCTGTAACTGTGGGGTTTTATTACACGCGATGAAGGACCACAGGTTAAACTACACCCTTATATTTGCACTTTTCTCTTGCTGCTTATGGAAACTGCACGGGCGAGCTTTCAAAATGCGATATTTGACCATTTTCGCGAATTTTTTCTCCAAGAATGCACTTAAAATGAAGACAGTAAAAAAATAGGGGCATAGGTAACTGTTTTTTAAATCTTTTATGACAATATGTCGTATTTGCAGAACATCTATTTACCGAGATACACTTATTCGCGCAAACAACTATTTCACATAAAATGCAGGGGTCCATCGCAATCTTAAAGAGGGTTTTCATATTGACGACTAAACGATTGGCTTTATAACCCTATGCTAGAGGATACTGTTTCTACTAAGAAATTCGCCAAAAATAAATTAATGAAGGTTATTAATTTTCATAACATTGCAATGATCGAAAAGCATCATAGTATGCAGAGCATTAGAGAGGAATGCGTACCAGCGTAATTTACTTAAGTGAGGATTCTACTGGAAGCTGATTTTTTAAACGCAAATGCCCAGAGCTAGCATTTCGACGTACTCACATCCGTATTGTCTGTCTGGCAGTATACGGTTCGTACGAGGGCCCAATCCGTCCGTTATAGGCTGTTCACGGTGAAATGAGCACTATTTACAGCCCTACTTCAGGTCTACGTGTGTACACGTTGTGTGTTCTTGCACCTTATGTAAAATTAACAGCATGGGCCTCGTAACTTGGTTTATGCGTCGGTCAAGTAAAACTGCGACATTATTATAAAAGTAAATATTGTACGAATCTGCTCGTTTCTATAGTTCTGCGTATTAAAAAAAATAAAAGAAAGCGAGAGAAGTAATTTAAGTTACACCAGATGGTAACCTCGCACATTTTGCTCGACGTTAATATATGGAACTATTTTCCCCTACATCGTTACCAACTTTACTGGGCGCATGTCACTCATTGCGCCCGTTAAAACACATGCAGGTAGAGGCAGTGCCTTTTTTTCTAAGGTCGATTACAAAAGTTATCACTTTATCGCGGACAGCCTTAACCTGGCACGACTTACGGACTAATGGCTTGCGACACCGAACTAGACGAGATGAGAGATTTAAGACGGCTCTCGACATCGAGGTCTTGAGAGCCGATGAGGGTGAAACGAGTTGAGCCTGGAGGAACGCCGGAATACAGTACAACCTCTGCATAGTAAAACTGTTTACAACAAAAACCTCTCTATACCAAAATCTGTGTTTGGTCCGGTCAAAACTGTACACGTCTTTTTAACAAATTATTTTTTTCTCTTCGGCATAAACCTCTTTATAACAAAGACTGAAGTGTCTGATTATATTTACTTTAATATTTCTCCTTTTTACAAAACTTTACTTATAAATGTAAAACAAATACCTACAATTGTCACAAATTTCAGATTAAAATTAAAATTAATAAAATTATAATGTTTGTTAACTACTGTATAATTTGTTTTGTCTCACTTTGTGTGTACCGAGTATTTTTTAACGCAAGAGTTTTCATTAGTTATTTAAAATTTAAGAATTTTTGCATATTTCCTTGTTTACACATGTGTACACAAGAAATTCAAAGGTTAAGTAAGCTGTACATTAATTTTGATTTTTTGGTCATCCTGAAGTGTATATTTTAATTTTACCTGGGTTTGGAATAATTTCACACATTATTTCTCATGAAAGAGGAAACAAAAGAAGTATTTGGAAATTTAGGAATAATCTTTGCTATAGCAGTAATTGGGCTATTAGGGTTTGTAGTATGAGCTAATCATATATTTACTGTAGGTATAGATGTTGACACACAAGCATATTTCACTTCAGCACTGTCCACAACAGTTATATTAATTACAATATGTCACTAAGCTCATTGCTTCAAACGAGCTTAGTGACATATTTTTATTTATTACAATGGTAATTTATTAATAGTGGTCATTATGTGTTACTGTATATGTTTTCAAACAAAAATCCTTTTAATACTTTTCTTAAATAAATCAATACAAATAACCAATGCTACTCAATTACAGCGGCAATCAAATTCAAAACTGACTGCATGATTAAAAAGAAACACATTGTTAATCCCCTCTCGATAAAGAACCCCTCTATAAAAAAAAAACACAAAAATTAAGTCCCTACAGTTTTGTTATACGGATGTTTTACTGTATAAAGTGCGTTGGAAGCGGGAGACCCCTGAGGAAACCCGCCTACAAGCGGCGTCGTCCGGCTCGACTTCCACATGCGAGGATCCTGGAGACGGGCGGCCGAGAATCGAGCCCGGTTCGCCTAGGTGGTGGGCTAGTAGTCTGACCACTAGACCGCTGCCTCTGTACAAACTATTAATTTCGTTACACCGAAAACAAAAGTTATTATAATTCAGTAGAGCCTACTTCTCAGTGAGAAAGACCTGGGTGTGTGAGTCATGCATGTGAAAGCAGCTGGCCGCTCGTGACATGCTATTAAACGCTGTTCATGGTAAAGTGAGCACTTTTGAAATCCACCTTAGCAAAATGTCACTGCCCCTGCCTGCGTATATTTTAACGGGCGCACTGAGTGACATGCGCCCAGTAAAGTTGGTAACGAAGGATGGAAAGTAGTTCCATATGTAAACGTGGAATAAAAAGTGTTTGGTAACCATTTGTGATAACTTAAATTATTTATTTAGCTTCCTGTTTTTTTTTTTAACACATCGAAGTGTAAAAATTAACGGATTTATAACACATTTACTTCGCTAATAATTCTACAGTTTCGCCTGACCGACGCATGAATAAAGTGACGAGGCCAGTGGCAACAATACATTTATATAAGGCGGAGGAATACACAACGTGCGTACAAGTCGATCTTAAGCAGGGCTTTCAAAAGTGCTCATTTTACCGTGAACAGCATATAACTGCTCGGTAGCTAAAAAACAGATATTTAAAATTAAGGACCTATTTGGATTAGAAACAATATCAGACTTGGAATGCTATTGACTATATCATAGAAATAATACCAAACAAAATGATACTTGTAGATCTACAGTTTTTAGTACTGGAGTCGCCAACTGCTGTTTATATCAATTAATTGCACACAATAAGATGATTTATCTTCTATAAAAGACGACTTAAAACATTCCACGAATTTCCGAATTTGTAAAAAAATTCATTATACCTAAAAAGTGTACGTAGATTTTACTGTACAATTCTGGTCAGTCAAATGACACTGGGAAATTTTTAGAAAAATTAATATTTCACAAATTTCCTCATTTATACAATTGTATGAATCACAGATGCTTACGTAACGATATTAATTAAACGTTAACACATGGAACTATATTGTCTTCGTCGTTATCAACTTTACTGTGTCCTTGTCAGTCAGTGGGCGAGCTAAAATATAAGCAGTTAGGAACAAGGACAGTTATCAAAGGTTGATCACAAGAGAACTCGAATAACCGTAAACAGCCTATTGAAATTTACTAAACACTGCTCACGATAAATTGAGCACTTTGGAAATCAACATTAGAGTAAAGTCTCTGCTCCTATCTACGTATATTTTAACGGTTGCACTGAGTGGCTTGCGCCCAGTTAAGTTGGTAACGGTGAAAGGGAAATAATCCCATGCCTTAATGTCGAATTAAAAGAGTAAGATACATATGTGTGATAAGTTAAAACTATTTCTTTCTCTTTCAATTCTTTTTCACTGCACTTGAGATTATAATTAGCAGATTTGTAAAATGTGTACTTTTCCAATACTTTCATATTTTCACACTGATCCACGCATTAATAAAGTGATAAGGCTCATTGCAGTGTTGATTTTACATAAGGCGGAAGAATACACAACGTGCATACAAGCAGATCTTAAGCAGGGCTTTCAAACGTAATTAGTTTAAGGAGAACAGTTTTTATACAGTTGATAATCTCACTAGGAATTTGCCTATTGTCGGAAGAACTGTAGCAAAACTACCATGGCTATACGGCAACAAATTTCCCATTAGAGATATCTCAGAACGCGTGAATATTATTGAGGAAAATTTACGGGTAATTATTGATTGTGTGCAGATATTTGTTAATTTATTTACTGAGTCCTGAGGAAAATCTGCATGCACGATGAAAGCAGTATAAAAAATAAAAATGATGGCCAGTTAAATACAGGGATTCAGGCAAGCCTTAATGGGGAACGTTCGAATTAGATAATCCTAAAATGGAAATTAGTGATTCAAAATACTTTAAAGGCAAGAAAATTACATCCAGGGTATGATACCAGGACAGTAATTTTTTATTATCTGACAGCCATTAGAAACTAATAATGCTGTTAATGTAATAAATCGTTATGATAATAACGAAACTGTAATATGAAGTACTGTTGTAACAAAGGTACCTCCTTATTGTATCGTCAACATTAAGATGGTGGTTATGTTGCGGCAAAACGAATTTTGTGTTCAATTAATGTTCATACTTGTGTTAAACATTTTCTTGTATTACCTTTAAACAACATAGCGATTTAAAATAAACTAAGTACAATTATGTTGTCACAAAAAGAAATATTATTTACTAAGAAAAAAATGTAAGGCAGGAAAGAAAATCGAACCCGCACACAAAACCACCGTCCTACCAACTGGTCTATTTTGACACGTCCGGTACGGTTTCATATTGTGGGCATTCTACATCATGTAACGCCAAACTGTAACGTCCGGTACGGTTTCATATTGTGGGCATTCTACATCATGTAACGTCAAACTGCAACGTCCGGTACGGTTTCATATTGTGGGCATTCTACATCATATAACGCCAAACTGTAACGTCCGGTACGGTTTCATATTGTGGGCATTCTACATCATATAACGTCAAACTGCAACGTCCGGTACGGTTTCATATTGTAGGCATTCTACATCATATAACGCCAAACTGCAACGTCCGGTACGGTTTCATATTGTGGGCATTCTACATCATATAACGCCAAACTGCAACGTCCGGCACGGTTTCATATTGTGGGCATTCTACATCATATAACGCCAAACTGCAACGTTCGGCACGGTTTCATATTGTGGGCATTCTACATCATATAACGCCAAACTGCAACGTCCGGTACGGTTTCATATTGTGGGCATTCTACATCATATAACTCCAAACTGCAACGTCCGGTACGGTTTCATATTGTGGGCATTCTACATCATGTAACGCCAAACTGCAACGTCCGGTACGGTTTCATAATGTGGGCATTCTACATCATGTAACGCCAAACTGATGAACTTGTTCATTATGTGGAAATACCTTATGCCTTAGAAATATATGCATATCTGGAACACGTAAACTGCTTTGCAAAGTTTTAAAGCTATTGTAAGTTGCTTTTAGTTATCATTGTGTGCTTTAAAATTTTTAATATAATGGTTTCATTTTACGAGGTTATCACTGTCCACTAGTATCCACCATTTTGTAATGCCATGTCAATGTAAACTGATTTTGGCTGGATATTACTTAAATGTAGTAACACAAAACTTTTTTTTTGTTTTGTTTTTCCGTTTATTTCATTAAGCTCTCATATAGTGCAATATTCACAAATGGTTAAAAAGGTGTTTTATTTATTTTAAAGCACCTTATAACATACTTTCCCGAGCTATGTGTTTGATGCCGTTCTTTCCTTCTGAATAATAAATGTTTCTGAACATTGCAACAAACTGGGCACCGCTATTATATCGCATGGTAATATGAATGATCGCATTCGATAGGTCGGAAGTTGAAGAAACTTCCGACCTATCGAATGCGATCATCCAGCACTGGAATATGTTTCGAAACGTGAATATCGTTCTCAGTTTCAAGTAGAGGTCAGAGCGACATCTAAATATATCTCTCGCGTTTCTTTACCTTTGAATATTCTGCCCGTTAAAGTAATAAGGATAATTTTATCCCTGTCATGGAGAGAAATAAAATTTCGAATATTCAATTAAATTCTAAGGGAATTCATAGTCAATATTGGGAAAGAGTTCCGTAATTTTTAAACACGTAAATGCTCTTCGCTTTCCGAAATGTACTGAACTTCTCGTTAGCTATGGACGTTAGGGACGATCATGAAAACGACCTAAGAATTAGTCTGCAAAACAATCTAAAAGTATCTCTCTTGACGCAATTAGGTGGTTTATGCCAACCTTAAGTACAAGTTAGAGTATTTTGAAAAAGTAGCTGACAGTGTTGTTTCTACGACTTTATTAATAGTAGAAACTTAAAAGCTGGTAGATAATTTTTATTTCGTCCTGCACGTCAGTATAAATTCGACAGAACACTTGCAATTGCTGCTTCAATACGAATAATTAAAACTCATGCATGTATACACAAACACGCCTAAAAAAAAAAACTTTTTTTCACCACCACGATTTCAGAGCTACCAGGTTTCTCGCGGATCAAGGGAAATTATGGGGCGAGAATACACTGTCTGTGGGGCCAAGGTGGTGCGGCGGTTAGACTACTCGCCTCCACCTAGGCGAACCGGATTTTCGCTCGTGGAAATCGTGGCGGACGAAGCCACTGGTTGTCGGGGTTTTCTCGAGGATCTCCCGTTTCCCCCGCCCTTGCATTCCGGCGCTGGTCCACACTCACCTCGCTTCCCCCTGATGTTGAGAGCAGCCCAAATCTCTCCACTAACACACACACACACACGCACTGTTTGTACTCAATAACAGCTCAGACTTGAAAGTATCTTAGTATTGTGCTTAATGTCCCTCCTTCATATGAAATAACTTACAGGTGGTGTTAACACATTTCGAGGAGTTTACATACACACATAAGACAGACATGTATAAACATTTGTGTGTTTTTTAAGGGTTTTAGGCCTAAGGCGAGTTCTAGTAGCTATTTACGAGATCGAAGTGAAAGCTGAATCACTCGCTTGTTTGCAAATATTTGAGAAAGCGTTTCATGATGGTGAACTGGACACTTGAAGTAAGTTTAACAGATCAAAAAAGATAAAACTGGAGGGGAGAGAGTTATTAAACAATTTTACCCGTCAGCTTGATTGAACATTCGTGACTTTTTATAACGAAGGCTGGTAAACTGTGATATCACTACTCTAAATTACACTAAGCCTCGCAGTTTCCTAGGAATTCGCGTAAATGTGCAATGCCTTTAAAGTGGACTAAAAGAAATCACTCTGCAGTCAATGTGTGGGAATATCTTATCAATTCTTTTTTTTTTTTTTTTTTCCACATCTCCCTCAATGAATTTTAAATTAGCTGCAAACTTAACTACACACAATTACACATAACAGGTAGGCTTGTATCGATTTATTGCTCGTGTTTAATTTAGGAGTGTGACTGTTATTTATACAACTGCATGAATAGCAGCAGTGAATATAATTATACAAAGGCTAGTCACGGGTAATTGAGAACTTTTGAAATCAACCTTTGAAAAATGTCACTGTCCCGACCTGCATATGCTTTAACGGGCACACTGACTGACCATGCGCCCAGTAAGTTGGTAACAATGGAAGCAAAGTAGTTCGATCTCTAAATGTTTAATTAAAATATACGTGAATATTGAAATTATTTGTTTTACTTCCTGTTGGATTTTAATTCACATAGATAAAAGAATTAGCGAATTTGTTAATCATTTGCTATTTGAATAAGTTCATATTATTATTATTATTTGACCAACGCATCAATAAAATGATCAAGACTGTGGCAAGGATAATTTTACAAATGGCGGAAGAATACATTAAATAAATGCAAGTAAATTTTAACACCGAACCGTTAGAAGTACTCAGTCTACCATGAACGGCATAGTGTTGGTTTTGGGGCAGCGGTGACGTAGTGGCTACGACGCTCGCCTCCCACCACGGCGATTCGAGCTCGATCCCCGCCGGGTTCACATGTGGGAATCGTGCTGGACAATGCCGCTTGCCGGCGGGTTTTCTCGGGGTACTTCCGCTCCCCCCTAGCATTCCACCGCCGCTCCATCCTAAGGTCTCATTTCATGTCATCTCCGGGGATGATGGGCACCTACGGGTCCCAGCTGGACAGCCCGTTACTCGGAGAGGGTTGCCTCGCCCTGAGTTCGCTCCCCACTCGAGTTTTTTTTACGTTGATTTTTAATGTACACACTTACACATCAAAATGTAAAGCACCTACGACGCGATTTATAGGCTACTCATGTTAAAGTGAGTACTTTTTAAGGACCTCATAAATGGCATTAACCCCTAATAAATATATTTTATTGAAGCCATAGACGTTAATATTGAGAATGATGAAATGTATATATACACTGTGTTTTAGTCATAATGCAATGTTTATATTTAAAAGTGGTGGAAAGATAAGCACTGATTCAAAGGAATAATTTAGCGGGTCTTAGAAAGTTCTCACTTTAACATGAATAGGCTATACACATAATCCAGCACGGTCCTCGAGAAACCCACTTCTTTAACTGACCCCTGACTGATAAACGAAACTATAGAGAACGGAGAGAGGAAAAAAGTAGAAGCTTTCTTTTTCCAAGTGGTTCATACCTGATGTCTCGAACCTAATGGCGTCTGCAGTTGCTAGCTATGAGTTTTACACGTCTCTGGCGAGCCCTGTAATCTGCGAGAACACTGCTGCTTTGTCTGTTAACTGCCGGTTCGCTAGCTAGATTAAAGTTCGGCCATGCACTCGAGTCCCACTATATTTTTTTTTATTGTTCCCTCTGGCTGATGACTGGTAAACACGCAGGCAGAGATTCTATCCTCCCTAGGTAATTTACTTGTGTATATACAGAGTGTCAAATAAAATGTAAAACATTTAATCTTATGTTTTAAACTCTACATAAAATATTAATTAATTCTATTATATGAAAATACTTGGTCGAAACCTTAAACTAGAGAAGAAACAGCTTCGTTTGCCTCTTGCTTTGTCATTATGACTGGTGCATCACCTTGTTTGAAGGGAAGCTGAAATGTAGAAGGATAAAAGGAAGGCCAAGAATAAATTTCATAGACAACATTAAAGGCAGGTACAGCTATTTCCACATGAACATGTGAGCCAAACAAAGGAAACGCTTGGCAGACATGCGTGTTACCCACCAACTTAAAGGTTGATGAGAAGAATATATGAAGATAGCAAATAATAATTTGCCACGTTTAAAATATACAGGTGCTAATTTTTTATACAGTTCTATATTTCGTATCCTGAAGTGTTATCTTTGTGCCAAAAGTGGTTTTATACGGCAAAACTGTTTTCGCTAGTTCTAGCTACTTGACATGTTTATTTATTAAGTCGCAGCTGCGCCGGATGCGTGCTGGACTATACTGGGCTCGTGGACTCAACCTGTAAGTTGTTGAACGTGAGTGTAGTGAGCATAAGCTGCAGCAGCGAGACGACAACAGAGCGGAAATTTCGCACGATAGAATGGGCTGTCTGCTCAAGACAACATGTCCGTAATGTACCTGAGTAACCGTAAAGTAGTTAGTAAAAGCGTGCCAAAAGGAAATGGGAGATAGCGGACGCTACACGAAGCATGTTGACATAGGGAACTCGCTGTCTGCGAAGCCAGCGAAATGAGATACGGGTATGAACATGTAGACGACCCATGATGTGATTGTGGCATACCCTTACTTTGATTTTCAAAAGGGGATGGGGGGGCTTGCCCCCCAAGGGAGGCGTGACGACATGCTAGATGATTCAATTGGTGAGAGACCTCCCCGTAATTATAAGCATATTCTCCCCCCCCCCCCCCCAACTTAGCGAAGTTCAGTGCTCTTACAGCATACGGCCGTAGATATGATTTGTCACAGCCTGTGCCTACTGAGACTGGCCACTTTGATGTTGCACAGCATTATTTTAGGTACATATGTCCCCGAGGACATAAAACCAGTAAGAGCCAGCCCTGCTGACACTTACTGGCAGCTCACTTGCTCTCCTTTAGTTTTCAGGTTCATCGAAGAGATCGGGGGGAAGAGGCCCAATAGCGCCACTTCTCCCACCAGAGAGGCGCCCAAACACCTCTCTGGTTACCGCCGCCATCAAGTTAATATAAACAAAGCTCTCGCTCCCTCTCTACTAGTCTTTCCAACTCTATTAACTAAGAGCATGTTCCCCAAACACTCTGTCTCCTGTAGCATTCTATGTAATCTAATGCATGCAATAATTTTTTAATATATACTTCTCTGTCGCAAGGGTTTTTACGTCTCTCTTGGCGGTTTTTCCCTTGCTCTTCATAGTTAAGACTTGCCCTAAGTACACTTAGGGAGGTAGTCATGGCCCCAAAGTGCAGGCCATGGCTGCCCAATCCCTCTTTGCCGCGATGCATGTATCCTTGCATGATTTTCCTGCCTAGTAGGCGTAAGGGGTTAGCCCTGAGACGCAATAAAATCCAGTCCTACCTTCGGGTCTTAACTTCGCATAACACTTGGAATAAGGTAGTTTAGAAAAAAAGACGACAAGCTAGGGGGGGAGGCTCCGAGCTGCTCTCTTGTACAGTTAGTAAATAGAATTCAATATTTTTTTTTAAATCGGACTGTAGTGTAGGTATCTAGAGATACCATAAAACGACAAACCTAAAGTGAGCGTTCTTCAAGTCCCTCCAAACAGGCATTAGTCATTAAAAATCATATCTTATTGCAGTGTTAGGTGTTAAATTCCGAGAGTAGTGAAATGTATTCACTGAGTTTATTGGTTGCATTGCAAGGTTTATATTGAAAAGCAGTAGGAAGACAGAAATTGGGCGAAAGGAAAAATTTAGAAGGGCCTTAAAAAGTGCTCACTTTACTGTGAACAGCGTATAAGAGCGCTGGTGTTGCGAGGTCGCCTCAGGACAGCGTGGAAGAGGTAGGCCCCCCCCGTACACTGCGTTCAAAATGCAAGATACCATCAGTATCGCAGCCGGGAAGGGACGCGTGTTTTACTGTAAGACAAAATCACCGTATATACATTTTTTGTTGTATTTAACCATGCTCCAGACGTATTTTAATTGAATTTAGATCTTAATGGTATGCCGGTAATCGCATCATTGCGTGTAAACAGTTTATTGACGGTAAAAGAATGTTGATTTAACCGAACGTTTATTTCAAGCAACTCGGAATTTCTCTCGTCGGCAACTGACGTGACTGTACGCTTACTCGCTATTGGTTGGAAGGAGACGAGGCAAACGGCTGGGTAGGGAACCAACCTTAGAAAAAATTCACTGATCCTCCCTGCATATATTTTGAAGGACGCCCTGAGTGACATGTGCTCAGTAAAGTTGGTAACGATGGAGGGGAAAGAGTTCCATATCTTAACGTCGAATAAAAACTGTTAGGTAACAAGCTGCGATAACTTAAATTATTTCATTCGCATCCTGTTTGTAAAATATTTAATATTATAATAATTTTACTGTTTCGCTTGAAAGACGCGTGAATAAAGTGACGAGGCCCGTGGCAATGATTATTTTACACATGGGGGAAGAACACACAACGTGCATACAAGTAGATACTCAGCAGAGCTTTCGAAAGAGCTCAGTTTATCGTTGCCGTGACCTATCCTGAGGATGGATCAGGCCAAGCAAGGAAGGGGGATGTCGATGACTTGATGATAGAGCACTCGTGTACAAAAGAATATATATTTCATTTACTCACAGCTTTACATTAATTCTCACGCAAAATGCGCTCTCAACTTTACGATAAATTACGTTAAGTGCTGTACTCAGCTATTAACTAGTTACGTTAGTAGGTCCTGCCGACCTGTAGCAACGAATTACGAAATACGTCCTTACGTCTCGGAGAGTCTTAATATTAAGGACGAGGATCCCAACACTTCACGACCTCTGGCGCCCTACTGGGATTATATTTGCCCTTTGGCTGTCGCGTCGGGCGTCGTCGAGCGAGACCCTCTCCATCGACGGTGGCAGTGCTGGGCGTCGAAGCGGGGGACCACGGCCTGGAGGTCCTCCTCGCTGGCGTCTCGTCGGTCCCTCGGGAGCAAGATGACCGCGTACCCGCCATCGCTCCAACCTCATATACAGCCCCGCCAAGCCTCGCGACCTTCCTCGGTGGGGAAGTGTTTTAATAACAGTCGGGCTGGCTCGTCGTGATCGCGCCATCCTTGGTGCTCGGGCGTCGCCTGCCAGCCCCCGGCTAACACTGCTTGCAGCGTACGCTCACAATTACTTTTGGTGGCTTCACGGACCGCAACGCTCCCTGTCTCAAAATGTCTCGTTTTGCACGCTGTTACTGAAACACTCTATATTCCAGTTTATTTTGCCATGTAATTTATGGCGAAAAATTAATTAAAGTACAAAGTGCGGAATATATCTTTATATATATATATATATATATAATTCTTCTGTGCGTGTGTATGTCACTGAACTCCTCCTAAACGGCTGGACCGATTTTGATGAAATTTTTTGTGTGTGTTCAAGTGGATTCGAGAATGGTTTAGATTCACAATTCGGTCCACTACAAAATGTTTTTTTTTTAATAAATAGCTTCTATATTCAACTTAGCTCATAGTATATACATATTCACACGCAATAGATAGGTCGAATTGTGGTAACTGTACATGTGATGACGTCAGATATTGTAATAACTTTTTTTTATAAAAAATTTCATAAAAACGGTCCAGATTGTTACAACTTATTAAAAAAAAGTTTGAAATTTTCGGATTAAAGACATATGTACAGGACAACGTCTGTCGGGTCCGCTAGTTATATATATATATATCACTTGTATTTTATTAATAAATACTCTCTATTACAAATAATTTGTAGCCAATAATGATTATAATAATAACCTTTTCAAAATTAGATATCTTAATTCAAAACCCCATTGCACATCCCTGCAGTAAACTTCATTTTACACTCCGGATTTTCGCACGTGGGAGTCGTGCCAGACGATGCGGTTGGTCGGCGCTTTTTCTCGGGAATCTCCCGTTTCCCCCGCCCTCTTTCATTCCGGCGCTGCTCCATACTCACCTCAATAACTCTCGTCGGCTCTCGAGACCTCGACGTTACGAGCCGTCCAGATACTTTCATTTCACTTCATTTTTTGCACACTGTCATTCAAGTCTGTAAAGAAACCATCAGAACTGCACTTTTTGTAATTGTAATAAGGAGACATTGTTGGTACAAGAATCTCTGAAGAAGAAGAACCGAGATCGTTCAGAGTTGCAGAGAGATACGAGCGCCTCTTCATAAAATTTTTATTTTCACCCTCTGAGACAGCAGGATACATTACACGCCTTGCGTTCTCATGCGGCATACAAATAGTCTAGAAATGCTTCTACATGGTTGCAAATCTTCACGTTGTCACTGATATTTTTCTAAGGCTTTTCTCTCTCTCTCTTACAATTTTTTTTTCGCACACGAAAATGGGAAATCACAAGTGATTTTCTCCTAAATGTAAGCGACTTTGCTTAGATTAATTCTTATATCTTAGTCACTATTTCGATATAATTTAGAATGACATTTATTAAACAATTTTTCTGGTTACAAAGAAAAAACACGATCTCTAATTTTGTTGCTTGATTTAAAACACAGAACACTAGTTCTTTAAGCAACTCATAAATTCATCCAAATTTTTTTTTGCCTTCTTTAATTGCAAAGAAGTATGGAATAACTTTTGCATTGGTACAATGTCTGATGTTCTTCACCTCCCGCGAAAAATAGCAGTAAGTGTCTTTAGGGTCCCGCCTGCCAGCATCGTTTTCCCCGCTTTTTTTAGGCCGAGAAGCGCGGGCTCTATAAGGATGGCATGCTCTACAAGAGCGCCATCGCCACTACGCGCAGGGTTCTGAACGGGCGTGCAGGGTTCTCGTAGTGGCGCGTCTACCTGTGGGACTTTCAGCGGCGACTCTATAATTCTATCGATGAAAAAGTACGTAGCTAAGTGCAATAGAGGCACCTATCGTAGTTCAACTCATGCCCGGGCTAGTATGTTTCGAGACACGGCAATCTGAAGAAGCCATTTCAAACTATATTGGAGGGTTCCAGAATAATATTTACAATACGCGTGGCAACTTTAAAGTAACATTCCTTCCTCTCTTAAAGCTAACTTTACCAACAGGAAGTTGGCATGCTTTACTTATGAACCTATACAAAGGGTTTTTTTTTTACGAGTCAGCGCGACACAAACTCAACATATATCTTAATACGCTGTGGCGGTTAAGCATTAAGCATCGCGCGGAAATGTTCGTCGTAAATATTAATTTCAGTACGCAAATTAAGTTTGATCACTTTAAAAAAAATTCACTCTACGAATAAATTCGTGGGAACAAATCTAAACCATTCAGCTCAGTTTAAAATTACACATTTACTAAATATAATTCAAATTAATTACTCTGCGTAATTTAATATTTGTTCCTGCCCATTTAGAGCGTGTGTTGAGCTCTCAAAAGTTAAATTGATGCGCTTACAGTAAAAAAAATATCTGCAAATACGGTTCTACGTGTGAATTTATATTACGCCAGTTTTATAACATCACAGCGGAAACTGAAAAATCGGGACCTGATTAATAAATGGTGGAAACATTTCGGTGAGATTAATGATCGGAATCGAGTCTGGTGAAGATTTATTTGCCTCTGTGCGGAATGGCTTTGAAGTTTGAATTAACCCACACTATTCAGTGGCACGTAATATAATATTTACCCCGTCGCGCGCAGTTACGTTTATGATGGGGAAGCGTGGAAATCTGTGCGTAGAAATCGATGCTATCTCCAATCATTACTGGATGGTTTCAAGCAGCTCACATCGCCTCTTTTCGTATTTTTCCGATTTTAGCCGCAAACACCAGCGATGAGAGAAAAGCCGGAAAAATTATTTCAGAGCTTAAAGACTTAGTTTACTAATTAACTTAAGCGCTGTGTGGCACTACGGGACTCCGTGACGGATTTAAATTTAAGTCGAGGATAGGTTAAGTTCGTTAAATAACGCCACTCATTCACCATTTTTGCCACAAATGTTACAATTATAACAATAAAGTTGTGGATCTTTTTACAGAAGGTAGCTGAATCATTACGGAACACAATGCATATACATTTTTTTTTTTTTTTTTTTTTCAAAAATATACAAATTATAAAAAGATTTTAAAATTTTTCTTTTGTGTTGTAAAATGGCGGTATAACCTGATATGGCGGGGAATATCATCATGCCTAGTTTTTTTAAAATAAATATACCAAAACTTAAAGATGTACTGTTTGCAACATATTCATTATTCTTAAAAGCATTTACAAACTCGATTATCCATAAAAAATGATATATGTTGACAAAAACAGTAGAAAATATTTTAGAAAACATACATAAATATCAATGGCTTTAAAATAGACCAACATGAATAGAACAAAAAACTTATTCGCAGTAGTCTTTCAAATTTTCTTACACGAATCCAAACCAATATTTTAAGTTCACATAGTTATCTACAAAACCCAGAAATTAGCATAAGCTTAGAAAAAACGAAAGAAATAGAAAAAAAAATGTATCGTCACACATTGACGAAATTGAATGACTTAAAAGTCTTTCCTAGGTCAAAAAAGGGGGACACGAAATTATTATGGCCCATGTAACTCCTAAACCCAAAATATTTACAAGCGTAATTAAGTGTAAGAACATTCTAGTCACTGCTGCTGCTTTCAGAGAGCGGAACACACTCATCGTCACACAAGGTGCACTAACCACGTTTTGAAATGTTTCCCTTATCGCGGAACTTTACACTCCACACACTGGATCCACGGCGCGTTCATAGACTTGTCATAGTAGTGTCTGCCATAGTCCCCACAGTGCATGCTATCATTATCCTTACGAACTTCCACTCTACGTTTATGCACAGGCGAAGTAGATGGCTGGTGGGCATTCCCACGGACACCCTTGGAAAACAACTGACGAGTCACCGGAGTAGCTTTCGCATTTAAGGAATGGAGAGTTTTCTGGGTGTTTCGAATAGCTTTAGGCGTGGGAACCAGACTATGCACAGTCGCTAATGATGATGATGTAGTTGGAGTTTTGTTGCTGGTTGTTGGTGCTATAGGTGTTGCTGATATTGTTGATGTCTCCAAAGTGCAAGAAGTTGCGGAAGAACTTGTAGGCCTAGCTTGTAGTGGTGTGCGACATGAGACATCACCAGGAGCCAAAGCTAAGCCGTCTCTGGGTTTACTCGAGGATTGAATGGAAATATTCCTGCAGCTCTAAGTCCAGCCATTGCATTCCCAGGTGTAGCTGTTTGTGTCCAGGCTTCAGTAAACAGATTTCTGAACTGTATATTCCCTAGTGGTCTTCCTGGATTTTTCCTTCAGAAATTGTCCACTGCCGAGTTCCGATGAACTTTCAACGACTTAAAGAAACTCTTGTCTAGGGGTTGTAATTCAAGGCTGCAATGTGCAGGCAAACGGAATAGCTGCATCTAGTATCTCTGAGCTTTCAGCAACGTCAACCACGCTTATATAAATGACTGCGGTGTCCATCAGATGTGAGCGGAGCTTTTCCCGGTATTCAATGCGAATTTAAGTGACGTAAGAAGTTTCAAAGTTCCTCTTTCGTAATATACCCTTAAGGGGTCATAGCAAAAACAATGTAATTAGGAAGGTCATCAACTAATTCTTTTTTGAGTACATTCCTTTATACAATATCGTAGGGGGAATCCAGTTTGCGCCAGCAGCGCTAGTGAAAGCCACAGCACTTACAGTTTCACAAATTTACAACCTTTTCCAGCTAGAACTAACTGCGAACAATTGTGGGTCAACTGCAATCCGCTCTCATCGACATTGTGGGGCTGATTGTGAAGATTCAATTTGTCTAGAGTTTTTCCTAACAATTCAACGTGTGCAATAAACAATTTCCGCGTCCTTTCTTAGCACAATGGCATTATTTCTTCTCATGAAGCCATAAAACCAGTCTTTGCCCGCTTCGTTGTCAGAGAAAGGATGGGAAATTACTTTTTCATGGCATGTCTGGAAAGCAAATGAGCAAATATGATTCCTAGACAATCAGAAACCTACTTGCTGCAATCTAATCACCCTTATTCTTAATTCTTCCTCTATATCAGCACTTAAGACCGCAATACGAGTAAGTTTACGTTTCGTTGTTCTGTCCTCTCTTTTCAACCAATCCTTCAGTGTTCGTCTAGGAATTTTATATTGCCTTGAAGCTGCTGCTACAGACAATCCTGATTTTACATATTTTTTTATTGAATTCTGTATATATTTTGTATTCCATTTTGCCCTTATATTTTGGCACTTTTTCCCCATTGCAGCAGATATATTTGCATCTATAATATGGAGAAAAAATGTCTTACCCTCTTTGTAAACTTACTAACGGCACAATGCCAAATTTTAATTCAAACCGCCACCAATAACAGGAGTGTGCTAAACATTCCCCACTCCGTGCATTGTTTCATTCGATATAAATTTATAAATTATTATTTTATTTCTACAACGCCAAAATTAATGTTTATAATAATTATCACAAAATACCTTTAACCGTAGGCCCTACACGCTATGGGTTTTGGCCCTTGTTATGGGATAAACAAACTGTGGCGTTATTGCCCGAGTCTCTATAAGAGAAATTATACACTGCGTTATTGCCAGCCATGCACGTGGCGATATTTCCCGAAACGACACTTCCTTTTCTAACCTCAACTGAATATCCTAACATGCCCCAAAACCATTGTTTAACGACATAAAAAAAACGCTTTGAAATGCTAAATACACTGACACATAACACTTATAGTGTGGAAGTGGCTTTGTAGAAATAAATGGGCTAACCTAAAATTTGTACTGAAAATGTTTGATGTTTTATTTCCTCCTATGCGCACTCGTGAAATCCTTGAAACGAAACTGCTGACCGAAAGTGGATGACAATAACATGCGGAGACAATGAGCTTCGTTTCAGGAAAGATACATACCACACCATCTATCGGTCTTGCTGCAAACTACGTATACAATTTTAAATGGCGTTATTTTCAGCCTGGCGTTATTTCCAGCCTGGCGTTATTCGACGAAGTTACCCTACATGTGTGTGTGTGTGTGTGTGTGTGTGTGTGTGTGTGTGTGTGTGTGTGTGTGTGTGTGTGTGTGTGTGTGTGTGTGTGTGTGTGTGTGTGTGTGTGTGTGTGTGTGTGTGTGTGTGTGTGTGGTTATCGCATTAAGTTATTTGCGATTAATTTATGAAGAAAACACAATACTTATAAAATACTTGTGCCGCGCAGGAATTTCAGTAGTAAAGAAATTCTTTAAGTGTCATAGCTTAATTTGAATTTCTTATTATTCAGCGAACTAAGGTATAGCATAAGTTTCTCGTTGCTGGAAACTGGTATTTACAGAGAAGCGGGTATCTAAAATATAAAAAACGCACGTGTGTAGTAATTATGCCTGTGTTCCAAAATGTACACCAAAACTACGAGTCTTTAGGTATGATGTACTGTATTGCTGGTTGCGTTACGTTACAGTAATAAATTAAAAGTAAATAGGGCAAATTTGTCGCCAGTATTTATTAGCTGTAACTCTCAGTTATTAAATGACTAGGTATTTGTTAATATAGATAAATGTGCTAACTGCGCACCTTCGACGCTTGTTGCATGTCTCACGGCAGATCCGCATTGCTATGAATAGAGACCTACAAAATTCGCGTTATTATTTGGAGACACGTTGAACTTTAAACACACGTGCCTTTGCAATAAGTTTTTAATTCGACTATACTTAATTTGACACGCCTTGGGAATCTCTGCGCCAGTAAATGAACACTTCACCGTCGTGCGCCCCAATCACGTGCAGTCCAGTCAGAAAGGGCGTGGCTTCACATCTACGAAGCAGCCAACGGAGTAATGACGCCGGCTCCGGTATATACAGTACTGTGAAGTCCAGCCTGGTGCCAAATAATAACGCGAATTTTGCATGTCTCTAGGTATAGTGTTCAAACGCTCATAATTTTGTATCTACCTGCCACATGAAAATTGTTCCTCTTCACGGACTTATCAATTTTATTCATCCGTCGGTTAAGTAAAAATGTGTTACTAAGATGAAAATTGGTACTCTGTTGTGTATATATATATATATAAACAGAATTATATTACACTCGCGATATAAAGTCGAGATTTCGAACTACTTCACTTAATTAACTTAACTGGGAGGCAACATGCCAGTGTGTACAGTAGGATATAGGCTGTTCACGGTAAAATTAGCACTTTTGAAAAACCTGCTTAGGATCTATTTGTATGCACGTTGTGTGTTCTTCTGCCTTACGTAAAATGATCATTGTAATTGGCCTCATAGCTTTCTTCGTGTGTCGGTCAAGTGAAACTGTAACATTATTAGAAAAGTAAGTGTGTTAAAAATCTGCTCATTTTTACACTTCGACGCACTAAAAAACAGAAAGCGAAAGAAATAATTTAAGCTATCACGATTTGTTACCTCGCCATTTTTATTCCACGTTAAGACATGGAACTACTTCCCCCTCCATCGTTACCAACTTTACGGGCCTTATGTCGCTCAATGCGCCCGTTAAGATATATACAGACAGGAGCAGAGACGATTTCTAAGGTTGATTTTAAAAGTGCTCACTTTATCGTGAACAGCATATACGAGTTACGGGACAGTGATTTTTTTTCTTCTTCAGAAATTGGTTTCAAAAGTGCTTGGTTTACCGTGAACGGTCTATACCTTCCACCACGGACAGCCGGATATGCGATTTCCGGGCGAGGCCGAACCCGGAGGTTCGCATGCAGGAAAACTTTCCGCGCGTCGCATGCGACGCGTGGGGATTTTTTTTTTTCCCGGCAGGCATGTTCTCTCCCCCACTACTGCGTTCATTCGTTGCTCCATCCCCGCCTCGCTTAACCACCGCCGCCACCTGAGACCTGAGCTGGTAAACGCCGTCCAAACGTTTCCCACTTGCTTCAACTACATTTTCAGGACTCGTTTGTGTCGCAGCAGTGCTACCATGAAGCGTATTGCGATGTGATAAGACAAGGTTATCATGGACGTTTAACATTCCACATTCTGATCTAGAGGCCACATTTCGTTACTTGTGTGTTATTAAGTTGTCTTCTCCTTTACGCCCATTCTCTATTTTTCCATCTCTTTATACAGTAATAAACATATTTGATAGTGTTGGATAATTCAAAAAAATGTTTTTTTTTTTTAGTTAAACACGAATATTTGTTTAAAGTGTTCAATAAATCTCTCCACAGTTAGGACATGTGTTCATATTGACTTTTTTTTATGGGGAGCACTGTCAACAGCTTAGTTATTTCCCACATAAATCAGCACCTCATGTACGCGTGTATGAAGACTGCTCAAAAAGACTTATATTAGGAGACAGATAACTCTTCAATGCTTTCATAACTAGGGATAGGAAAATTTCGCAAATTCATCTGAGGACAAGACGGGCGTCAAACACGTGCACACTGGAGTCACATTTGTAGCTGGATAACAGTTCATTAGGCACTCCCTGGGCGACTCTGAGCCAATAGCAGACTTGCAAGGGAACAAGTGGCGAGTGCCGTACTGCCAGGCGTGGAGTAACACTGACTACCAGAGAACAAACATCTGAGGCTCGAGCACACACGGGACTGTGGAGTCTAACGCGAAGGTCATCGGACTCGCGAATTTTTCCTGTCCCTGCTGATAACTTTCGGCGAATTAGGAAACGTTCGTTTATTAGGTGGGCGTGTCTGTGTGTGTGTGTGTGTGTGTGGATTGACGGGGTGGAAATAAGAAGAGACGAGATGGGCAGCACTGGGACTTCTGTATGAACTAATTTAAATATAATAATTACAGCACTGAATAACCATTGCAACTCCAGTCCTACGAAATGTCTCCACACCTCATCGATGTGACGGAAAGGTATTTTCAAGTTGTACCTGGCGACGAAAAATCGAAGCGGCAAACGAACATTTCGCAGTAAACGGCAGCTCGTTGTGAAGTGAAGACTGGCCCTCTCGGCCACTGACATCTCTCGTACCAGAACGAAACTGCAAAGGCGCTTCGCTGTAGCACGTTCACGTATTCTGAGATATCGCCTCGAAGCCGTGAAAATGAGATGAAGTATCCCGGGACTAGCTACGTTTCGAATCGCGGAGCCTCTCTCGGTTGGCGGCGTTATGCTTTGGCTCGTGCATATTCAGTGCCGAAGTTGCAGGACATCCCGCGGGTCGTTGACGTAAGGAAACGGTCTCACATGCAGACAGCTACAACGGCAAAAGAAAAGCTGATTTCGTGTTCGCATAGTATCGACGCAACGTACACAGACTGTATCGCGAACGATAATCGATTTTAAGTTTGACAGTCCACGGTAAAGGCCGGGCACGTTGAGCCGAGCGCGTGATGTTGGGCCTCTCATGCCCCTCGTCAAAGTTTTTCTGGTACCAAGCGCTCAAGGGAACTCGAGGCCGTCCTTCGTCCCTGTGGCGTTGTGGCGTGTGCTCGGGTTGCATATACCCCCGCGTGATCCGATCCAAGGACACTGCCTGGCGAGGAGTTTGACTGGGGCGGTACATCTGCCAAATGATAACGCAGGTGTCCTAAGGCCAGCTCAGCGAGGACAGAAACCTCGCGTGGAGCAAAAGGGCAAAAGCTGGCTTGATCCCGACACTCAGTATGTGTAGGGACTGCGAAAGCACGGCCTATCGATCCTTTTGGCTTGAGGAGTTTTCAGCAAGAGGTGTCAGAAAAGTTACAGTACGGTCAAGTTTGAAAATAACCGTTGGAAAAAAAAAATCATCGCCTACAACTACATATTCTGCAGTAAACACTAGCACACAGACTTGCTGTCATGTTGGCAGCGAATTCCTGAAGATAATGAGAGTTTAATATGTAGGTTTATGGCTACTGGTGTCTAAAGGCTGTTCACGATAAAGTGAGCACTTTTTTATAAATCAACCTTAGAAAAAAAGTCACTGGCACTGTCTGCATATATTATATCAGGCGCAATGGGTGGCATGTGTCCAGTAAAGTTGGTATAGACTGTTCACTCTAAAGTGAGCGCTTTTGAAAACCCTGCAAAATATCTACTTGTAAACCCGTTGGTGTACGCTTCCGCCCCATGTAAAATTATCATTGCCATGGACCTCATCACTTTATTGATGCGTCGGTCAAATTAAACTGTGGAAGTATCAAGAAACTAAATACTTTACAAATATGCTCATTTTTACACTTCGATGCATTAAAAAAAAAAAAAAAAAAAAAAAAAACAGAAAGCGAAAGAAATATTTTTAAGTCATCACAATTGTTTATCTAACACTTTTGATGCGACGTTAAGATATGGAACTACTTTCTATCCATCGTTACCAACTTTACTGGGCGAGTGTCACTCAGTGCACCCGTTAAAATACATGGATGCAGGGCCAGTGACATCCTTCTAAGGTTCATTTCAAAAGTGCTAACTTTATCGTGAGCTGCCTTTGACGATGGAGGGGAAAGTAGTTCTATATATTAACGTCGAATAAATAGTGTTAGGTACCCATTTGTGATCACTGAAATTATTTCTTTGGCTTTATGTATTTTTAATGCATGGAAGATATAAACTATCAGATTTGTAAAATAGTTACTATTCTAATAATTCCACTGTCTCACCTAACCGACACATGGATAAAGTGATGAGGTCTAAAGCAGTGTTACTTTTACAACGTGTATACATGCAGATCTGAAGCAGGGCTTTCAAAAATGCTCATTTTCCCGTGAACAGCCAATAGTAAGGTGAAATGTCCCATTGAAAGTCGCTCCACTTCTGCCTTAACTTTCGTCGGCCATGATAGAAGCGTCAGGGCAGGTCGGCAGTTGCGAAGACGGCGTGTCAGGGGCCGTTGTCCGACGTCAGGGTGGGACGTGCTCGTATATTCCGGCGCCTGCCCGGGCAAGGGCAGGCCTTCCAGGCAGCCAGGGGGCGATATGCCCTGACGGGCCGCTCGCCCCCGCGGGGGGATATATTGCGTTATCATTGCTATATATCAGCTGGCGTGACTGCTGGGGGGGGGGGGGAGTTCGCAGAGGGGTGACACGGCGTGAAGGGTGAGTACGCCGTGCCTCCCCCCCTCCCCCCCCAACCTTGCGTTCTCCCGCCATAGCGTCACCGTGGCTAGCGGCTGTTCGCGATGGAGCGGCCGCGTTCATAACGAAACTTGAAGGGTATTACGCACCTGCGCGTCGCAGGCCAGGAAGCGAGGGAGGCATAAGGGCCACACCAACACGCACGCCCCGCGCCTCATCGCTCCTACGCGCAAGGCGAGCGGTGTTTCCGTCGTGACGCTGCGCTGTGCAAATGGGATCCGTACCAGAGGGGTTTTATTGCACGCGATGGAAAGACCGCAGATTAAACTACGTCCGTATGTTTGTACTTTTCTCTTGCCGCTTCAGGAGACCGCGTAGGTGATCTTAAAAAAAATTGCGATGTTTGACCACTTTCGCACATTTCCCCGCCAAGAATACACCAGATATGAGAAAAGTAAAACAATATGGATATAGACAATAAATAGTCGTATTTCTACTACCTTTATTTACCGTGATGCGTGTTTGTGTGCAAAGGACGATTTCACAGAAAATGTTCCCGTACACAATCCCCTAAAAAAAATTTAAAAAAAAAGTGGCGAGCCTGTGTTGGGGACACGGCCGTTTCTTTTGCGCGAATACGTCTACGTTGACGCGCTCTGCCGCCTTGGCGTATTTTTTGCTATCCCGGCATCGCTCACTCCATTATGTGGGGTTTAATGGGCATCACTCGATTGCTTTTATAATCCTCTTTCCAACCGTGTGCGATTACTGTATTTCGACTCGGCCTTTTGACGAGTAAAGGCCGACATTGTGTTAAGTTTTCTTCATTTTTAAATTTAAACTCTTACT